>CM076584.1:133704800-134286899 GCA_034641835.2 Pinus albicaulis | reverse complement strand
AACAAGAGATAGTAAGCGAGTTCTTGGACTGACAACCCAAACTAAAAGGGCTCCTTGCTATATTAAGATGTCCTAGGCACTGGTCTATAGAAACTCTAGGCTGTCTCTAGGAGGGTGACAAAATCATCCACAACATCTTTCTGGCACCGTTGCCGGGGACACGAATTCAAGAATATCTGTTTCCCTGGGTTCGACATCTTATATTCACTCTCTAATCAGGTGAGCACAGAGAGGTGAAGAGTTGCAGATTTCTCACCTTGGCGACTCCACTGGTCTTTGATTGATAAATTTTATTGGAAGTCCTGGCTTCTCGGAAGCCCCATTTGAGGTCGGATACCTCCCAGCCGAAAACACCCATGTTTGACCTGGAGAAGATCATTCATAAAAGAGCTTGGAAAGAGAAGAAGTCAGTTCGTCCCGAAAATCCTGAATATTCCGTTGAAGATCATCCGCCCTCTTCTTCTCAAGAAGTTAGAAGAGAAAAACCCGAGTTTCACTCAGAAACTCCACGTAGAGGAATTACCTGGATTGAAGGAGAATCTCATCCTGCTTTCGAGGCTGAAGAGATTAAAGAGGTCACAGAAGTAGTTGTTGTTAACCGTGAGTTATTCCCATCTACACCTCAGGCCTCTGTGCAACATATTCCCATTGTTATTCATACTCCGCTCCCTCCTACTCCTCTCCCTTCATTTGTATCTCAAATTGTTGTGCAACCCCTGCCTCCCCCAATGGCCAATGTCCCTGCATTTCTTTTGAAAAAATACGCTCCTCTGGCCTTGCCCCAAGTGCTAAATGATATGCCGCAAGATTATTTGAAGATTTTGCCAAGATTTAATGGTGAAAATGAAGTTGATGCTCAGAAGCACCTCGAGACCTTCTGCTCTTTTGCAGAGAACTTAAATGTTGAACATCTGGATGTGGTCTTGAGGTTATTTGTGCAATCCTTGGAAGGTGAAGCCCGAAAATGGTTCAAGACGTTGGCAAACCATTCAATCACCACCTGGGACCAGATGGAAAATGCTTTTCTCAGGAAGTGGGGAGAAAAGAAATACCAAGGGCAGTGCCTCGTTGAATTCAATACGCTAAAGAAGAAACACAATGAGGGAGTGGAAGAATTTATCAAAAGGTTTAATAAATTATATCTGAACCTTCCTGCCGATATGAAACCTCAACAAGCTGCTGCCAAAGTTGTTTTCATAGCAGCTTTTGACTCAGAATTTGGTTTCTGTCTGCGGGAAAGAATGCCTATCACTTTGGATGATGCTCAGACAGGCGCTCTAGAATTAGAAGCAAATTTTGCAGCCACCGGAAAATCAAAAGGAAAAGTCGAGCAGGATGCCAGAAGAAGAGGTGAAGAGGAGGTATGTACTTCCAACCAGGATAAAGATTTGGACCGAATGGAAGAAATAAGTAAAATGATCGAAAGGATAGTTAAGCTTGAATGGGAAGCCCTGAATCCAGTCCCCAAAAATTTTCAGAATGTTCTAAATAGAGGTTATAACCCTCAGTATAGAAGACCACCATTACAAATATTGCCAAGGGAAGTAGAGGAGCAGCATGATCAGGTACCACACCCCTTGCACCTGGAAGGTCTAGTAGATGACTCCACCAAAGGCGCTGCCTATGGACTGGAAGACGCGAATCTTTCCTTTTCAAATAGTGACGGAGAAAAATCCTCTTTTGCTTTCAATTTACAAAAAGAACTTGAGAAGATCAAAATCCCAGTCCCCTTGACTGAACTGTTGAAACAACCGACATATCAATCTCAAGTTGCCTCTTTCATACTTCCTCCAGAAGCAGCACTCACCCCAGATAATATCAAGCATTGGCAGGCCTTTGATGATGAAGAACAGATGACGGGATTCCTAGCAATAGAAGGTGAATTCTCCAAAATGGAGATTGATGCTGACGAAAGAAATTTGACACCACTTGATAGTCAAAAAAAGGAGGAAGGAAATTCGGTGAAGGACTTTAATCCATGGAATGAAGAAATCAGACTGTTGGAGAGTATGTTGAATAAATATGATTCGATACAGGAAGGAGAACCTCAATTTCCAAATTGGGAATTGCAGGATGTAAAGATACAAGAAAATGAACACAGTGAAGACTTCCTGGGTCCTGGGAGAGACTTAAGATTCCTGAGAAAAGAATTGGTGACTGAATCATCAAGTAAGATTTTTGGGTCTCATGATTTCGGAACTGACAATACGGCTGTGTTGACAGGTATTACAGAAGACAATCCACCCTCTGGAGTTGTCTTGGATACAGATGAACTATCGCAGAAGAAGGAAGGTGAGGCAACCCTGTCTCATGTGAAGGAACTTGTTATTACTGACAATGAGAGGAAGAAGCTGATGTATCTGATAGACAAAGAGAGGACTAGAGGACAAAATTTTGGAGCTACTACAGTGATGGGAAATCAGAATTCCATTCTGATAGAAGATAGGAGTCCAAAATCTGAAAAACTTGATTTGATTGCCAGAAGCAATCAAGTGGGTAAAGGAAAATTACTGAAGATTGTCAAGGAAGAAGAAGAAGAGTACGCTGAAACAAATATGAAGCATATTGATGAAATTCTTATAGACAAATGGTTGAATTGTTCGCTGAAAACATTTAGAGAAGAGAACGAAAGTGCAGGTGCTGAAGTGAAAATGCCTGAAGTTGTGAAAGGAGCAGGAGTAGATACTAGTTTGCAGAATTTAAATATGCTTACAAGTACACAAGGAAGAATGAACGATTATGCTACTGCAGTTAAAGAATTAAAAGGTAATTTACCTTTTGAAGGCAAATTTGCGAGTGATGAACAAAATAATGTTGCAGAAGGAGGTATCCTGAGAGATATTCAGGAATTTTGTGAAGCAGCCACATTTTTAGCAAGAAAGGCAACATCGATAGTAATGTTCGAGACAGTAGCAGCAACAAAAATCGAAGAAAGCAGTGGGCAAAGTAACTTCCAGACAAAGGAAAGGTTGGACATAGAGATTGAGAGCGTCAAAAGACTGATGATGAAGGTGCCTCAGAAACAGCAGATAACAGCAAGAAAGCAAAGAAATTTTGGCCATGGAAAAACCAGAACAGAAGGTGAAAGCATAGCTGGAGCCAAATTACAGAACAAAATATGGAAACATAGAGGGGTACAGTTGAAGAATAATGTAAGTAATGAATACCAGCAAAGCAAAGTATGGGACCCAGGAGGCGAAGACAGCCTGGTGTATTGTATTGTACATTAGTTTTCTTTTGTTTTATCATTCTTTTAATAAGGAATGGGTGCTAATGAGTTTTGAAGAAAATGCAAGGGGATTGTAGAATAAAATTCACATACAGGAGGGTCTGAGGTCTGCGTGTTCTAGACATGTCCGAGGACGAACATGCCGTCCCCAGATGGAGCCGATGTTGTACATATTTACCCCTGCCCATGAATTTTGGCCTATTTCCCCACTCGAATCTGATACGAAGCTCCACCGTGGCCTAAAGTCCCACGCTCACCAGAACAGAATGTGAAAGCATAACTGGAGCCAAATTACAGAACAAAATATGGAAACATAGACGGGTACAGTTGAAGAATAATGTAACTAATGAATACCAGAAAAGCAAAGTATGGGACCCAGGAGGCGAAGATAGCCTGATGTATTATATTGTACATTAGTTTTCTTTTATTTTATCATTCTTTTAATAAGGAATGGGTGCTAATGAGTTTTGAAGAAAATGCAAGGGGATTGTAGAATAAAATTCACATACAGGAGTGTCTGAGGTCTGCGTGTTCTCGACATGTCCGAGGACGAACATGCCGTCCCCAGATGGAGCCGATGTTGTACATATTTACCCCTGCCCATGAATTTTGGCCTATTGCCCCACTTGAATCTGATACGAAGCTCCACCGTGGCCTAAAGTCCCACGCTCCCGTTTTATATAAATGTCTCCACCCGAAAATTCACTCCACAAAGGTTGAAGACTCGTCATTTAAATTATATCGGGTCGAAGCCCCAAGTCCTTAGCCCCTCTCCTTATTGCTTTCATACGACCCGAGCCCAAGAACCACAGGATAAAGGGAAGAGGGCTTATTGTTTTATGTTATCGGGAGGGATAGCAGCCGTGCGATTGAATTAAATCGACCGGCTAAGAGCGTGCGCCCGAGGCCCCGTGCACGCGAAACCTGCGCATTGCCCGCACCGCCCACTGTGCCGCGGCATTCGGCATGTACCGCCGATTCCCGCCAGAGAGGAGCCACGCGTTCCTCGTATGCCCTAAAACCATTTATCCCCCGCGCGTTAAAGCTCGCACGCTCGCCGGCGTCGAATTAGTTTGGAATCGTCCGACAATCCGATCGCCATCCAAATCTGCCGGACAAGCATACCAAAACTGCCCGCTTGTTAACGTGTGTCCGCCGTGCTTTGTGGCCCACCATCGTGTCGCTTCCGTCCATTTCTAGCCGCCTACACTTATAATCCGACGCCATCCGTATCCCGCCCCCGTCCGCAACTCCGCCGCCACGCGCTCCCTACCCGTCCATCTTACATCCACGTGTCTCCGTCCCGTGCATCCATAATATCCCTCCGCGCGCTATATATATATATATATATATATATATATATATATATATATATATGTGAGTGTTTGTTTATATGTTTTTATTCATATTTGTCGTTATTTCTTCCTCACGACCTCGACCTACCACAAATAAACCCACATTTCGTCTATCCGTCGAACTCCTCATCGATTTTCTTCCACCTCCATGCGTATTCCCCTCGTTATTTGTTCCGTTTTTCACGACGTCATTATCATCTCCCTCCATACTCCCCTGCCTCCGAGTCGTCTTCTCCCGAATGTCGCGTGGTTTTGGTGTTTTAAATGGCAAAGAAGGCGTTTTAGTTTACCGCCTCCATTGCAGAGATCAAAGAGCATACCAAAGGACATATTCTGCTGGCGAAATTTAAAGAGGAAGCTGAGGGTAGGTGGGAGAGATGACCACCATTAAAGAAGACAGAGATATGGATCAATAGAACCCTCCAAAGAAATTCGCACCGCATTAAAGATCCAGGATTTGAATCCAAAATCAAGGGCCGAGAGTACAATACAAAATTGCAGAATATTACAGGTCACTTACGACATCAGATTTTCCCTCAGTCGAAGGCAACACATTGTAAATATTTTATTAGTTGTGTCATGTATATAAGGAGATTTTAATCTCCCAGCATTTATTTCTGAATACATATTGTAAAGTACATTTAATTATGGTTAGTCATTCATGCTGTGGACGCGAATGTTCTCCGCCATTCTTATTCAAATTAGATCAATAAATGTTGGATACCTACCTCCTCCTCTAGAGTTTTCGATCTGTTCTATAAAGGCTCAAAAAGAAGACATTGTAAGGGTTCCAGAGTTCTGTCAGCAGACTGTGCAGCGAGAAGGCTTCTGTATACATTTTGTAACATTTCTGCATGAAGTTTCAGAGCCCGTAGGGTCTCAGTGAGGAGGGGTTATAACTGTATTGAGGATTCTGATTTATGGTATCTCACAGTATGTAATTTCTCTTATGTGTTAATACATTATCCCATTTCATGCTATTTGTCTTCTTGTATCATGTTCTAGAATGCGAGTGGCTCACTAGTTTGCAGTAAGGATTCATCTTAAGTGGTGCCCTTTCTGGAATTAGTCAAGTGTTTTAAATAGGCCTAGTCATGATATACTGTTCCATGCTCACTCTTTTCATACTTTCTGCTATATTAGTTGCTTGAGGAGGGTGCTTTTAAAACGCCATTGTCATATAAGGATTCGTAAATTGGTGCGCCCTTATATGGTTCTGTTGTGTATCTGGGTATCAGTCTCATGTTAGCTAATATCTCCTTATGTTTCCTCACTGCACTCACTTCCTGATATCTGATTTCTGTGATATATTATTTGAATCGGCCCTCTTTACAGTAAGCGGTCTCTTAACTGTCTGATGCTTTCATGCTGAAGTTCTACATTGTGTCCCTAGATTATTCTTATCTTTGTATCAGCTTCTGAGAGAGATTGGTCCCATTCAAATCTGATTTCCTTGTTTAGAACAAGAGATAGTAAGTGAGTTCTTGGACTGACAACCCAAACTAAAAGGGCTCCTTGCTATATTAAGATGTCCTAGGCACTGGTCTATAGCAACTCTAGGCTGTCTCTAGGAGGGTGACAAAATCATCCACAACACCACTGACCCTTGAATTTCATAGAGACACAAGGGAAGTTGCAGAAAGATCTCCATAAAAAATGGCACATGTACCTGCAGTAATTCCATTTGAACATTAAGTACAGGAAGGGAAGCACCAAGAATGTTGCAGAATTCCTTAGCCAACTGTCGATCATGGTGCTAACCTTGGTGCTCGACTCTTGTGGGCTTGAGACTTCGGGGTGGCCACATCTTTACAAGAGCGATATATAATTTGGCAACACATACTAGACACTCTTGGAAGGAAAGAAAATTCAAAATTTTCACCTCTAGGATGCACTTTTATACCGCCTAGGCCACCTCTATGTTCCTTCAAGAAAGTGTGCCAAGATGATTTGGGAAGTGCACTATAGTAGGGTTGTTGGGCATTTTAGGGTGGAAAAAACAACGTCAGTACTAAAGAAGTATTTCTATTGGCCAAACCTTCGACAAGATGTTGGGAAGTACATCATATCCTGCACCTCCTATGCCATTGCAAAACCGATCATCAAGAACCAAGGCCTATATACTCCACTTCCTATCCCTAGTCGACCTTGGGAATCCATCTCCATGGATTACATGTCTGGCCTTCCTTTTACCAAGCATGGAAATGACTATGTCTTTATGGTCGTCGACAGATTCTCTAATATGACCATTGTGGTAGCCTACAAGAAGAGTATCACAACAGAAGCCACTACTAAACTCTTCTTTGAATAAGTGTGGGTTCACTTTGAGATCCAACAGTCCATTATCTTAGATTGAGACAATAGGTTCCTAAGTACATTTTGGTCAAGTCTCTGGTCGATGCTAGATACCAAGATCATTAAGTCCACGACCTTCCACCCCCAAAATTGATGGCCAAACATAGGTCATCAACGGGATGATTTTCCACATTTTTCACATGTACAACTCGAAGCATCCACGCACATGGGATGAAAGCATCCCGTATGTCCAACACAACTACAACTGAGCTCTCCATAGCTCAACTGGACACAAACCCTTTCAGGTGGGGTTGGAATTCCAACCACTATGTACCATTGATGTGGCCATACCATTTGCAGCTACTCAGGCATATTCGGCTCAAGTCCAGTTTGAAGCTGGTAGGGAAAACAGCTTCATTGAGCGCATTCAAAATTTCCACCAGTAGGTCCATGGACAAAGCCAATGCTAAGTACAAGAAATGACATGATCAACATCGAGTGCCACATAAGTTCCAGATGAGCGAAAAAAATTGGCTACATTTGCAGAAGGAGTGCCTTGATGGACCCCACTGCAAGCCTCACCCACTATGATATGGGATGTACACCATCACCAAGGTTGTAGGGGAAAATTTCTTCAAGCTCAGCATTCCACCATTCCTTGGTCTACACCAAGTGTTCAATGTCAACTGCCTTTGGCCAACCTTCCACCCTTACTGGGCACATCTAAGGTTACAGAACAACTCACTCCAATGGAGTTAAACCCATACCGCATGGAACAAGACACAAATGATCATATCATAAACACACATATCAAGAACACCCACCAAAAAAGGATACAACTATATCAAGATATAAAATAAAACCAACTCCTTCACCAGGGCAAGTGGTTCGCCAAGGACCAGGTTTGATAAAAATTTCCTCACCTCATGGAGGCTTTACACGCAATGGGTACCATTGATTCCTAAGGAAGAAGGACTTATCTAGGTGGGTATTGGTGGTCACCCACTTATTCCACCTAGACCTCTAGTCGGTTTCATTCAGTTTCATCATTTTCCTTGTTTATAACAACATTTACTCTTTTTAGGAATTTTTTCCGGTCCTGAACTCCCACAAAAGTTTTGACCCCCTAAATAGAATTTGTGTAGGTCTGTAGCAGGTCCGTAGCATTAGGAAGGGGCCTGCAGTAATTCCTATATTACTCGGAGATATATTTCTGCCAAGGTATCATACGCGCCAAACGGGGATAATATGACCAAGTTACGACCCTCGGAAGTTGGTTGCCCAACTAACGCCAATGAGGCCAACAAAATCTTGGTGTTCCATCTCCTGGGATTAGGGTTTTGTTTGTTTATGGTTTTCCCTTATTTTTCAATAATAAAAAGGCCCTAGAGCGTCATTGTAACACAGTTCAGAGGCATGTATCTACCACATCTCTTCTCACATATAAGCTACCATCGCCCGTCCTAGTTTATTTATATTTTTTATGTAAGCATATTTTAGTTCTTTGATATTAATGAAATGAAAATTTATTTCTACTCCACTTTCGTGTTTATGTTTATATCTTTATTCTATTGCATTCTTGCATAAGTTCAGATCACAATATGCAAGAAAACCCTAACTTTATATTACCTGTGGACAGGGACAGGAAGAGTATTAAACCCTAGTCCCGTAAATGAAATAAAAACTACAAGCAACAATAATCAACCTTAAATGTCTAAATTCATTACCTTTCCTAGCGAAGCTTAGGCTACGGAATGAATATAAATGAAGAAACCGGTGACCAGGGTTCAAAACGCTGGTGTCGAGCTATCGAAGCACCAAAGGTGAGAATGGCACGAAGGTGGGGGTGGTTACACACTATAACAAACCATATCCCGTTGGATCATTATATCGCGAGCCTAAATATCTAGGGTCAATGATGGTGCCACCTCACAATGTTGAGTACGAGCCATGTACCCCCCGAAATATTCTAGATCTAGGGTATAAAAATTAAATAACATTGTAGGCTTAATTAAGGAAGGGATGGTAAGGTTTCGATATATACGTGTAATTTCAATCATAACCATAAACTAAGGCTCTCAAATAAATGTTGCTAGACAAGTAATATAACTTAATACCATGCTCTTACTCAATGACTCGAAACAAAGGAAAGGTTTTAAAAGTTGCATTTCCAAAATTGTTACCTATTTACCTGTTTCATATAACTTAGCAATATTATCATGAAAAATAATTCATATTTGAATATGTTAGCAAAAAATAATACGACAACTTAAAGGAACCAAAAAGACAAAACACATTATTTATCTTGGCAAGGAAGCCCAAAATAAGAAAGAGATGTTTCCTATTCTTCTCACATTTTCAAGAATGGGACTTATAATGTGTTCCAACAAAAACTTATTGAATTGGCTTTTAATCATTCAAAATGGCAATAGCCCTCACATAAATTGTTCTCCCTTGTGTTTGTTGAATTTCCACAACCTTGGGTCTAGGATAGAGTCTTAAAATATTTGACACTACCAAACCAAGAATCTAAACAGAACTACTTTGCACAATGGAATATAAATAACAGTAAATCACATATGCACAGAATATAGAAAACTTTTTAATTTTTCAACCCAACTTCGTTATATTAACAACATATAATACAACTGTCTAGGGCTCCCCTACCAGGGATAATGGCCCTTATACATCCACTAGTACAAGATACAAACAAGATACTCTAACCACCTGGCTTTAGCATGCTCTAACAACTCCTCTCAGTCATACCTTGTACCTGCCTGGTCCTTCGGCTCTTGATCGACAACTCTTGCCTCTATCAATGCTCTAAGTTCATTTGGCCACTGAACCTCAGCGATCCAATTTTCTCTCTAGTTGTCCCTTCGTCCATCAAGGGCACAACACATTGAGATTACAGTCAAGTTTTTCACAACTCCACTTGTGAACAACTCTCAATCTACCCATTGCTGCTCCTCAGATACTCAAGGACTTCATCCCACTATGGCATTCCTGTGCTGCAATGATGAAGTCCAACATAAGGCTTGGCGAGCTACCACCTATTGCTGCAAGATGTCTATATCCCACAATGAACACATGCTAGGAGGACTTCCCATCATTTGCTGCAGAATTCCTTCTCCACACAGAAGTCTTGGGCTCTACAAACTACTCCTAGTTGATCATACCCTTGAGCTCCAACAACTGCCAGGCTATTACTCACCCTTTTCCATCAAGGTACTACACTTCGGCTCCAACATGGACATCATCACGCTGTCCTCCAACAGACCATAAGTTCCGAATATCGTCCACACTTGGTCCTCTCTCACAGTAGTCTCCAACAATCCACAAGAGACCAAGTCCACGTTGTAGCATCTGCTCCTAGTTAAGGCATCCCCACACCTAGGAGACCCTTACACATGGATGCCCACATAATCCACCAATCCACTCTTTTATTCTGCAATAGATGATCTATTACACAAATCAAGGCATATCAATATGTCATTTCTTAGGACACCATCAATCCATCATACATGGGTTCATATGCAACACACCTTGATTTTTTCCTCTTGCCTTATGATCTGATATTCTTGCTGTCACCTTAGTTGCTTGGTAGGCCTCCAAAAAATCCACATGGGATCCTCCAAACAACTCCTAAGGCCTCCTCAAGCTGCCCATCAAACTGATCCACACAATAGTCAACACTTTGACCCAATACTTGACAAACTCTTACTCCAAGTTTGTTACCCAACCATTGTGGAAACTATCACTGGTCTAGGGCATCTAACCATGAGATCTGCCCTATCCTCATTGACTTCCACAATATCCCTTAACACAATCCAAATTTAGTCAAACAATTGTGACCAAACACATACCAAAACGTTCTTTTTGTGACTCCTGCAATGCTACAATTTATGGGACTGGTTAAGGCACAAAACACAGTCCCAAACAACCCATAAACACAACCAGAAATATGCTCCTCTTGCTGCGGTGTATCCTCCAAGTGTTGTTGCCTTTATTTTTGCTCTCCTAGGGTAGTTAGCACCCAAAACGTGGGATTTTCTCCCTAATTGTATTGTGACACCCTTCAGTAGTCCACTCTAGGGCTACGACAACCTCTTGGGAGGAATTTCCACCCTCCACAACAACCTCAACACCTTCGCTACTCCTCCTATGGTTGCAAACTCCATAACTAGGGTTTTGGCCTCAACAAGAAGCCCTCTTGTGGCTATGTTTTAACCCAGAAAAATAATCCACACCAACTCAGCTCACTCAGCCTCCAATTGCAGGCTTTAGACCCCTCTTCCTCCATAATGTTATGACCTCTTAGCTGCATCCAATTTCAGAGCTATGTGAATTTCCCTTCAAGGCATCTATTGCACTAATGGATGCTCAAAACACAAGTTATCACCCTCCTTTTATAGACATAATGAGGGGATTCAATGAATTATGAAGAGACACACCTATTGCAGTTATTTACATCAAGCCAACATGACTTGACAAACAATAATTAACTTTTCGACTTTAAAAATTCAGTTTTCTTTGACGATAACTCGAAATTGAATGATTCTCATTGCGTTAGAATCATTTCTCTGAACACTATCATCCTCATCCATCACATGTCAAAATATCATCACGGTTTTGGCCCAGATCATGATGGGTGAAAAATATCCAAGCTTGTATCTCAATCCCACAAGCCCATTTGTGGTGTTTTGACATCCAACCCTCTATCACCAGGGCTTGGTGGACCTCCCAAGTTACACAAAAATAAACACCCCCTCTTAGTGAGGGAGTTACTTCCAAGACTAGGAAGTAACCATCATCATCCGACAACGAGACTAGCCCATCTGGCATCCATCACTGCAACATACCCTATAGATGAATCCAAAAATCTCGGTAGTGCCTCCACCTCGTCACATATGAACCTAAATATCCTAAACGTCCATAGGGTTGATTCCTCTAAGGCTAGACTCCCTCTGAGCCTACAAGATCTCCACTAGCTTAGTCCAACAAGCACTCATCCTCCTAAATCAAATACCACTTGTGCAAATCCCACCAATCTCGAATATGAAACATAATGATCCGATGAAGACTCTAGTCTTCCAATATGCAGTCCATCACATGAATACATCTTGATCAACCAAGCCTCCTCCATTCCAAAGAAACCCTTGAGTTGTACCAACCATCCATGGCACATCAACGAAAGTCCACGATAAACAATATGCCCTAGAACAAATTATTGTTAACCAGGCTCACCATCAATGCACCAAAACTCCTAGCCCATCTCGCCATGAACTTTTCAAGGCCACATCTCCGTGTCCTCAGATAAACCCTTTACTCCATGATATATACACCAAAAACTCCCTCTGAGTTTCCTCGTTGTGCACACTCTTATTCATTGTCATCCAACGTAGCTCAGACACGCTCTGATACGATGTTGAATTTCCATGACCTTGGGTATAGGATAGAGTCTTAAAATCTCTTATGCTACCAAACCAATAATCTAAATAGAACTACTTTACATAGTGGAATATAAATAACATTAAATCACATATGCATAGAATATAGTCAAATTTTTAATTTTTCAACCCAACTTCATTATACTAACAAAACATAATACAACAATTTAGGGCTCTCGTACCAGGGATAATGGCCGTCATACATCCACTAGTACAAGATAGAAACAAGATACTATGAGAACCTATATGTAGCATGCTCTAATAACTCATCTCGGTCGTACCCTATACCTGCTCAGTCATTCGGCTCCTGATCTGCAGCCATTGCTTCTATCAATGCTCCAAGTCCGTCTGGCCCTTGAACCTCGTCGATCCGATATAATCTCTAGTTTTCCCTTCATCCAACAAGGGCACAACACATCAAGACCATTGTGGGCTAGGAGTATCGCCCATCATCTACTGCAGAAGTCCTTCTCCATGCACAAGTCTCGGGCTCCACAAACTGCACTTGTTTAATCAGACCCTTAAGATCCAACAACTATTGGGCTAGTAGTCACCTTTGTCAATCAAGGTGTTGCACTTTGGCTCCAACATGGACACTATCATGTTGTCCTCCATTAGACCATAAATACCCAATTTTGTTCACACTTGGTCCTCTCTCATGATACCTTCCAACAATCCACGAGAGACCAAGTCCATGTTGTAGTATCTGATCCTAGTTAGGGCATCCCCATACCTTGGAGACCCTTACACATGGCTACCCACAGACTCCACCAATATTCCTTTTGCTTCTGCAATAGAGGAGCTATTTCACAAATCTAGGCACATCAATATGTACCTGACTAGGACACCATCAATCCATGATACACGGGTCCATGTGCAACACACCTTGGTGTTGTCCTCTTGCCTTTCTATCTTATGTGCTTGTTGTCACCTTGGATGCTTGGTAGGCATCCCAACAATCCATGTGGTATCCTCCAAAAAAATCCTAAGGCATCCTCAATCTTCCCATCAAACTGATCCACGCAATAGTCAACACTTTGACCCAATACTTGACAAACTCTCACTCACATTTTGTTTCCCAATCACTATGGAAAATATCACTTGTCTAGGGAATCTAACCATGAGATCTTTCATCTCCTCAATGACTTCCACATGCATCCTTAACATGATCAAAATATGGTCAAAAAATTGTGACCTAACACATACCAAAACACTGTTGTTGTGACTCCTGTAATGTTGCAATTTCTGGGACTGGTTAGGGCACAAACCATAGTCCCCAACCACCCACAAACACACCCAGAAATATGCTTCTCCTGTTGTGGTTTATCCTACAAGTGTTTCTACCTTTAGTGCTGCTCTGTTAGGGTAGTTAACACCCAAAAAGTGGGAATGTCTCCCTAAGAGGACCGCAACACCCTTCAACAGTCCACTTTAGGGTTGCAACAACCTCTTGGGAGGATTGTCCACCCTCCACAACAGCCTCAACACCTTCTCTCCTCCTACGACTATGACCTCCACAAATAGGTCTATGAACTCCACAAACGACCCTCTTTTGGTTCTGTTTTAACCCAACAAACATATTCGCACCACCACAACTCACTCGATCTCCATTGGCAGGCTTCATACCCATCTTCCTCCACGCTATCAGGACCTCCTAGCTGCGTCCATTTTCAGAGCTATGTGAAGTGACCTTGAAGTTATGTATTGCACTAATGGATGCTCAAAACACAAGTGCTAACCCTACTTTTATAGACATAATGAAGGGATTCAACAAATTATGAAGAGACACACCTATGGGAGTTATTTACATCAAGTCGGCATGCCTTTAGAACCAATAATTAACCAGTCAACTTCATAAATTCATTTCTCTCTAAGGACGACTTGGAATTAGATGATTCTCATTGTGTTAGAATTGTCTTGCCGAACACCATCATCCTCATCCATCACATGTCAAAATCTCATCACTGTTTTGACCCAAATCACGATGGGTGCAAAATCCATAAGTTTTGATCTCAAGCCCATTTGTGGTGTTTTGACCTCCAACCCTAGATCACCAAGGCTTGGAGTACCTCCCAAGCTATACAAAATTCAACATTTTTTAGGTTTTCATTTTTTATTTTTGGATTGTTGTTTAACCATAGGAATACAAATCTTCCTCATTTGTAGCGCACCTGTTATCCTAGGATTGAATAACACTACTTCTGTGGGATTATAGAGAACTACCCAGTTTTCAAAAATATGACAGAATAATCTCCTGGTAAAACTTAAAAGAGATAACTAGTAAGCTAAGCATTTTTAAAATTTACTTTCAAAATTTGTTTATGTTTTAAAATATTTTTTAGTTTGTGTACTTGACATCATGAATGCAATGAGATGTTAGAGCATCTAGGCGATGAATATTTAGAGGAATTCTTTAGCAAATGTGAATATATTCTGGCATACATTGGTCTTATTTTTTTACAGGTATGTTCCCTACCACTTCCCTCAGTATTTTGCATATTAAACTTGATTTCCAACTAGATGCACATTACATTATCATTGAAACTAGCACTTTTCTTCCTTTATCTAGCATGTCAATATTTATTTCTATTGTCATGATGTAATATGGAAATATGATTAATATAGAAGAAGCTTTGACTTCATCAAAGAATATATATTCCCAAGGTCATGCATTTATTCATTGATCAGAATTACCTCAAAAATAATAGTTGTATCTAGACTCTCATAGGAATTTCCCCTACTTATTTCTTATTTCTAAATATATAATAGCTTATCATCAACGGTAACAAAGATTTTGTACAACTTGTTGTTTAAATTATTTAGTGTGGAGCATGTAGGGAATATAGGCATCCATTACTATTAGGCCCTACTTAAGTGGAGGAAGAACTTCCATTAAAACTGAAGGAAGAATTGTTGTCACCTACTCAAAAAAACATAAAAAAGGGTGCAATTAAATGAAAAATAAATTCAAATGCATAAGCCCTCAAAATACCTCCAAAAGAACACATTAATAATTCAAATGCATAATCCCTCAAACTACCCATATATGAAAAACCCTCAAGTCACTTCTGAAATCATAACCCATAAATGACTATATGTAAGTAAAACCATCTCTACGACATATAAATCAAATGTAGCCAGTAAATCCTTCATACCAGTGGAGTTGAGATCAAATCAATGGATGTAGATGCTTCCTAAATGGTCAAATGACAAAACCCTAAACCGATCGTCATCTCCACAGAGAATTATTGATAGAATGTGCTGAAAAAATGTGCCAAAGAAAATAGTATTGTTAAATGACAATTTGAAGGCTCTGCAAACATCAAGAAAATTGTCGAATGGTGAAAGACTTCAATAATTTCTTGTAAGACTTAAATAAAATTACCCCATTGAAACCCTGGAATTTTTTCAACAAAAAAACAACAGAAGAACCCTATATCTTCTTAAATAGAAGAATTATGAGATGGAATATATAGAAAAACCTTCAAAACGCTCTAGGAGGGTAATACATGAGGAAATCCCTCTTACAAAGATATTTACAACAAATGCAACAACCGATTAGACATGTAAACTCTGAAAATACAAATTTTACCTTCAACATGCCATCCATGCTATTCAAGGAGTTTCCCAAGAATTGATCTAGAAAGCAAATTTTGTGTGAAAATAATTTCCTCCTCGCCTGGTTACTCGACATTTCACTCCTACTACTGTTGAGTATTGGAAGATGGTAGATACCAACTTCTAAATGGAATTGGTAGGAATGCTCGCTCAAATAGAATTTAAATTGTTATTCAATCATGCATTGCTTCTTCTATGATCTTGTATTGATGTTGCAGGGTGATCAACCACCCTTGTTGCTACTTCATTACTCGTGAAAATGAAGGTATGCTACTAACTCTTGAACGGAAGAAACTAGAACTATATACGAGATTGGATTTGAAGCAATTGGTCATGGATCGAGAATGGGATCTAAAACATGCTATGGGTATATAACTGGAAATGGAAATGAAAGGCTTATTTCAAAACAATTTCCATAACATATGATAATATCGAAATAGTGAGGGATATAAGACAAAGGTTCTCGCTTTCACCCAAGGGAGGATAAATTGCCCTTTCACTTGGAGCTATCCACAGTTGGGTGTTCTTCGCCTGCTTATCCAATATGGTCGTCCCCACCATGCTTATTTGAAAACCTTAACAGTGAAAATTATTGACTAACGCTCCTCCCACCATGACTATCTGGAAACCTAACAATGAAAAGTTTCATGTACATGACCTTATTTAAGATGAAATTAAATGTTAAGAAAAAAATGTATTTGAGAAGAAATTAAATTCTAAGATGAAAATATGTTTAAGACGAAAATGCAAGCTCATATCAAAAATGTTTAAGACAAAATTATATGTTTAAGGCACAATAATTATTTTGTCTTAACAAAACATCTTAAAAGCCCCCTCCATGTAGTAGTGTGTGAATCACACTTTATATTTGTAGCAAGTCTAAGATGCACTGGCCTAAGAAAAACTTGGAATACTTGGTATGTCCATGGGATGGAGTATGATAATTGTATGCACCTGAGTCAATGTGGACATTAGCTCTGATGAGGCAAGAGTACCCCAATAATTTAATGTTATGTATGGTTTTTTGTTTGCTAAAACCACTTGATGTTTCAGGGTAAGCCAAACCACTTGTCATTATAAAATAAGGTTCATGATTAGCCATAAACACTTGATGTGACATATTGTTTGTGGTAAGAAAAAAGTAGTTGAGGTGTGATAGTTGATGGACATCCTTAAAACCTATAGGTGTAATGGTTGACGATAACTTAAGAGAACCCATATTATGGTTATAGTTTATTAAAAGAAAACATAGTGGATCATCTTTTGTAGATGAGAACATATTGATGAAGACCCCAACTGATGAAGATTAAGACAAGTTGTCATTAAGGGGGAGTGTTGGAATGTCTAAATCCTACTTATCTTGGGTGTGATCATGTTCGTCGATTATTAGGGTTAGTGGTCATTATTTAGATTTCACCTCTAATATAAGAGTCTATTCTTATAGTATTCATGAGGTGGTTATGTCTAGTTGTTTTATGAAATATTCTCCAACTAGTTAGCTTCCTATATGAATGTGTAGTTGAGAAAAATGTGTGGTTGAGCTATTTTCTCAAGTGAATAATTGTGTAATCAAGATAGTTTGTCTATCTTAAGACAATTCATATTATAATGACATGTCTATCATTATATTGTTTAATAGAGTACTCAATTTTTATAAATCTAAAATATGTTTTTACTTAAAAGGGAGTTGATGCCTCTTTGTTCATTGTGACGAGAGGTGCATTCTACAACTTAGTATGAGGGAGATGTGTAATACTTTATTCTCAACCATGAGTAGATACATGCATTTTAAGAATAAAAATAAAATATTCCAAAAAAAACAATGGCATTCATTATAGAGAAGAACAACAAAAATAAATATACATATATAGTTAGTTTTAATTAAAACCATTATAAAACATCAATAGTTTCATTATCATTGTATTCTTCGGATTCATTTTGTTCTCTTTATTTATTTTTCCATCTTATATATATATATATATATATATATATATATATATATATATCTGTGTGTGGTTATCTTGTGTGGATGGGTAGAATAGTTATTCTTGATATACAAGTGGGCTATATATATAACAAAAAAATATTTTAGTATAACTCAAATAAAATATTTCAATGTCTATATTAAATAACATAATTTTATATTAACTTTATATATATATATGTAGAAAAAACATTAAAAGTAATTGAAAAAAATCTTTTTTACTTTTTGATATTTGTACTTTCCAATTTGAGATTGATATATAATTCATTTTTATTTGAGTATTATGTTTAATAATATTTTTCAATATAAACTTTATATATATTATAAATAAAAAGAAAAAAATGTGAATCACAATAAAATAATTAATGCTTACTTAAAATATTTAGTTTATATAGAGAGAGATTATTTCACTTGTAATAAGTTGATATATAATAAATTAAGAAAGATCATGTTTTGAATATTATATTTTTAGTTAGTAATATGAAAGAGAGATTTATTTAAAATTAGTAATTAAAAAATAAATTAAGCATCATATTAATATATATATATATATATATATTCAATACTTATATTAAATAAAATATTTCAATTTTAGTATATATTTATTATATAAAATAATTTAAAAAATTTATATTTTAAATATTTTATTAGCATATAAAAAATATATAATTCTTTTAATGTTTATTATATATATATATATATATATATATATATATATATATATATATATATATATATATATATATATATATATATATTATTTTTTAATATTGAATTTATCAAAACCATAAAGAAGCCAATAAAAAGTTATTCCTTTACATTAGAAATTTAATCCTTCTCATTCATATATATGACTTAAAAATTTTGATTTATAATTTTATATTTCTTTAATTTATAATCTTATTTATATATTTTATAAAATAATATAATTTTATTATATTTTATTTGAAAATAAAAAATAAATACATGATAAAATTTATTTGTTAACCTATAATTAATCCATTATCATCACTCAAAAAATTCATCACTGTAAATAATTTATTTTTAATTAATAAATTATCATTACTCAAAAAAATTCATCACTACCAATAATTTATTTTTAATTAATAAAGAATTGACTTTCACACTTTTTAAATATGTCACACTATTACTTCTTTTACATCTAAAAGAAATAGTCCTTAATTAATTACAAAAATTATAATGCATATATAAAATGAAATTTTCTATTTTAAAATAATTTCTACCTAAATAAAAATTTTACATTAAAATTATTATAACAATAACTTAAATAAACACTAAAATCCAAATTTTTTTATCACTTCGTCGAAGTCAAATAAATTTGGCTCTTCCGATTTACTAATGATGCAAAGAGAGAAAAATTACAAACTAAAGTTAATTTGACTAATGAAGAAAAAAGAAAATTACAAACTAAATTTAGTTTAAGCACAAAAAGCTTATATTTGGAATAGCAATGAAAATCTCAACTATCTTCTTAATAATTTTTCTCTTTTGCTTCTTCTACTGGATGTCGGAGTTTTTGAGCAATGATTGATTCTGACATTACACTTGGTTCTTTGTCCGGAAGCATTTTCTTCAGATACGCCCTTCATAGTGGCACTAGTTATTCTTTTTTTGGCCTCTTGAAGCACTCGAATTAGGTTTTCGAGGGCACGAGTGGGGTCGTCCGCCATCTTCATTAGATGTTCGGTTACATCCGCAGGTGTCATCTGAGTTGTGTCCATCGTTGTTGAATTTTTAAATCCAACTACAACAACACAGACTGTGCAGGAGGACAAAAGCTTGAATGTTGATGGGAATTTGAAGGACGCAGCAGCGAAAAAAAAAATCTGTTGAGTGCACTCCATTGCACACATTTAAAAATCTGCAATTAAATTTTGAAGACCATAGCCATGACTTTCTGCAATTACAACCGTGCCACTATCCCTCCATTTAAACCGCAGCACCAACCACCATTTATCACGCAACCACAGCGAGCAGTCGCACATCGCAACTTTCTAAAGTTTTCCACCGCAGTTGCAAAGCTAAGTTATTTAGTTTGCGATGTGATATTGCTATCGCATATCGCATGTGCAAAATCTTAAGCCTATTACCCGAACCGCCCGTAATCTAAGATTTATGGATTGCGATGCAATAAACTCCATGACAACATCGTAATCGCACAGATTTAAGTTTACCGCATTCCGCACAGTTAAATAACAAAACCACCGATTTGTGAAATTGAGCCGGACGCGAAGAGGACAGCTAGATTTGATAAAATATGAGTTCCGCTTTTGAACACATTTTTTCATAGCTTTACTGTGTATTTGGTATACCACCTATGTGTTGACTTTAATGAAGAAATGGGTCTGTCTGATGGCCTAAGGAAAAATGTAGTTCCACGTCCATTCATAAATGAATTTGCAGTTATTAGATTAGATTTAGTTGTTACGGATTTTTTTTTTTTGTATGTGTTGGGTAAGTGAAGAGTAGATATATGAGACTCTGTATTAAAAAAAAAAAAAAAAAAGGTGTGCATTGTATTTTTTCTTTTGGTAATCTCCGCAGGCAGAAATAGAAATTGCAGTGACCATGTAATTTTTTTTCTTTGCATTGTGAAAGCCAGAAGACAGAAACAAAAAATGCATTGTGTGTGCATTTTGAAAAGGACAGAGAGCCATTTTTGCACTATGTTTTTGCAGTAGTCAACAGAATTTTTTTTTTGTAAAAGCGAGAACAACAGTTCTAAGCCACTCTGTAATAGATTTTTATTTTTAATGAAATAGAGTGTTACTTCTCATCTCTGTCCAGATTTTTTTTAATCTCTGTTCTCAAAGTAAGAATTATTTTTATTCCTTTGTGTTGTTTGGAATACTCAGAAATTCCAACATGGTATCAGAGCTAGTCTAGGCTCTTTGAAGCAATTCTCCAGCAGTGTGAAGGCTCAGCAAAGTCCATATATTTCTCAAAAAAAGATTTTTGAGTTTGTTTAAAAGGTACAGTCCAGAGAAGTCCTTTTAAAAACAGAGTTTATCTCTCAAGTAGAGAGACAGTTTAAAAAAAAAAACACAGTTAACTTTAAAGAATAGTTCAGTGTGCTAGCCATGGCAGGAGCCAACACAAGCATGAGTATTGGAAATACTCAACTCCCACAGTTCAATGGGAAGAAATATGACTATTGGGAAATCATCATGAGAGCCCTGTTTTCCTCTCAAGACTTATGGGAGCTTGTTGAAGATGGTTTTGAAGAACTAGCAGATGAAAATGCTTTTAATGCCTTAACACAGGCAGAGAAGGATTTGTTGAAGAGCAATAGGAGGAAGGACTCAAAATTCCTCTTCTATCTCTATCAAGCAATGCATGGAAATGTGTTTCCAAGGATAGCAACAACTAAGAGGTCCAAGGATGCATGGGATACCCTCCAGATTACCTATCAAGGTATGAAGAAGGTGAAGACAAAAAAACTACAATTGTTGAGGAGAGACTTTGAAACTCTCTGTATGAAAGAGTCTGATAACATAAACTCATTCTTCACACATTTGACTGGGTTGGTTACCCAGATAAGGTCTCATGGAGAGACACATGAAAAAATAAGGATAGTGAAGAAAGTGTTGAGGAGCTTACCCTTAAGGTTTGATGTTATAGTCACAACCATTGAATAGACAAAGGATCTCACAAAGTTTATAGTTGATGAGCTTCATACATCACTGATGACACATGAACAAAGATTGGGTAGAAATGCACACTCATCTTTGGAGCATGCCTTCAAGACCCAAATGTCCTTTGGAAGAGGAAGAGGTCAAGGCAGAGGAATCTATAGAGGAAGAGGAAGAGGCAGAAGCCAAAACAGAGGAGGAAGAAACAACCCTACAAGTGGAAGGGGCAACAATCAAAATCAGAACCAAGGCCAAGGCAGCAGCCAGCAAGGTGGACAAATCAAGCACATGGAAAAAGGTATGATAAATCCCAAGTCAAATGTCATTACTTTAATAAGTATGGGCATTATGCCAATGAATGTAGGAAGAAAAAGAGTGACAAGGGTAATAGACCCAGTGCTAATTTTACCAAGGAAAATATCAATCAAGAAAAATTGTTTTTAGCATGTAATATGGCTGAGGAAAATAATGAAGATATATGGCTTCTAGATTCTGGATGTAGCAACCATATGACTGGAAAAATTTCCATGTTTTCCATGTTGGATGAAAATGTAAAGTCTCAAGTAACATTGGGGACAGACAGTAAGGTCTCTATCTTGGGAAAAGGCAGAGTAAATATTTTGACAAAGAAAGGAGAAGGAAGATCCATATCAGATGTATACTATGTGTCTAGTATGAAGTGTAACCTCTTGAGCATTGGACAACTCATTCAAAAGGGGTACAATGCTTTCTTTGAAGATGATGTATGCACCATCATGGATAAACCACCAAGGAAGAAATGCATTGCACAAGTGAAGATGACAAGGAACAAAATGGTCCCTCTCAAGATGAGACCATATTTGAAGAAAGGAGCTGAAATGGAAGCAGTGACACAAGAGACATTCCAAAGAGAAGCAAAAGATGAAAATTGGTTATGGCACTTGAAATTTTGACATCTCAACTTTGGAGGTCTAAATTTGTTGCATAGGAAAGGAATGGTAAAGGGATTACCATTGATTGAGAAACTAGACAGCCCATGTGAAGGTTGCATCTTGGGCAAACAACACAGAGAAAAATTTCCATCAGGAAAGAGCATAAGGGCAATGGTACCCTTAGAAATTGTTCATTCAGATTTGTGTAGACCAATGCAAACACCATCAATAGAAAATAGCCACTATATGCTGACTTTTATTGATGATTACACAAGAAAAACTAGGGTTTATTTCTTGAAATATAAAAGTGAAGTGTTTGAGAAATTTTGCCACTTTAAGGCTCTTATAGAGAAACAAAGTGGACAACATATAAAAGTTTTAAGAACTGATAGAGGGGGTGAGTATATCTCAAAATAATTTCTGTGTTTTTGCAGAGGAAATGGCATACACAAGCAATTTACAGCAAGGTATACACCGCAACAAAATGGAGTTGCTGAAAGGAAAAATAGAACCATCATGGACATGGTAAGAAGTATGCCGAAGGAAAAACATTTTCCAAATGAATATTGGGCTAAAGTTGTACATTGTGCAGCATACATCTTGAATATATGCCCAACCAAAGTTGTAATGAATAGAGTTCCTGAAGAAGCACAGAGTGGCATAAAACAAGGTGTCACCCACATCAGAGTTTTTGGTTGTGTGGCTTATGCACACATTCCAGATCAGCTAAGGAAGAAGTTGGAAAGTAAGGGCGAGAAGTGCATATTTATTGGATACATTGAAGAATCCAAGGCATACAAGCTGTATAACCCATCCACCAAGAAGTTTATTATAAGCGGAGATGTGTTGTTCATTGAGGAAGAAGCTTGGGATGGAAGCATTGAGAAAACAGTCAATGTGAGGAGCTGTTTGTCTCATGATGATGATGAGGAAGAAATGGCTAAAAGGAACACCTCATTAGCAGCTCCACCTCCACCAACACAAGGACAACAAGGGACACCACAAGCAGGTATGAGAACACCCTTGAGAAGTGATGACAGTGCTTCTCCAAGCACACCACAAGGAGCAAATTTGAGTTCTTCTACAAGCAAAAGTACACCAAGTGAAAGAGGAAAAAGATTCAGAAATTTGAATGATATTTATGAGCAAGAGGCAGCAAATGAAGGTATGAACTCTTTATTTGCATTATATTGTCTTGTAGATGATCCTATTCATTTTGAAGAAGCTAAAAAAGACAAGAAATGGATAGATGTTATGGATGAAGAAATGAATTCCATAGAGAAAAATAAGACATGGGAATTAGTTGATCTCCCAAAAGGTAAAGAAGTGATTGGAGTGAAATGGGTCTACAAGACCAAAAGCAATGCTGAAGGTAAGATTGAAAGGCACAAGGCCAGACTTGTTGTCAAAGGCTACAAGTAGCAACAAAGAATAGATTATGAGGAAACTTTTGCACCAGTTGTAAGAATGAAAACAGTGAGAGCAGTGTTGTCCATAACAACACAACACAAGTGGAACATTTACCAAATGGATGTGAAATCAACATTCCTAAATGGATTATTGATGGAAGAGGTTTATGTTGAACAAACTCTAGGCTATGAGAAATCAGGCCAAGACCGCAAAGTTTACATATGAAGAAAGCTCTTTATGGGCTGAAACAAGCACCAAGAGCATGGTGCAGTAGGATAGATTCCTATATATTGGAAAATGGGTTTGAAAAATGTGAAGGAGAACCCACATTATACATCAAGGAGAAAGATGGTAAGATGCTGATTTTTGTTTTATATGTTGATGATGTGATCTTTACAGGTAATGATGCTTACCTCATTGAGAATTTTAAATCAGTCATGAAGGATGAATTTGAGATGACTGAAATGGGATTGCTGAAATACTTCTTAGGAATAGAAGTAGAGCAAAATGAAAATAATATTTTTATCTCTCCAACTAAATATGTAAATGAAGTTTTGAAAAGTTTTAATATGCAGGATTGCAAGGAAGAAATTATTCCTACAGTGATGGGATTGAAACTAAGCAAAGAGGATAGCAGCAAGGATTTTGATCCAAGTTTGTACAAGAGCATAGTTCGCAGCCTCATGTATTTGACTGCAACTAGGCCGGATATTATGCATGTTGTGAGTTTAATTTCTAGATTTATGGAAATGCCAAAGGAGGCACATTGGCAAGCAACAAAAAGAATTCTGAGGTATGTGAAAGGAACAAATAGGTATGGAATTTTATATACCATTTCAGAAAATTTTGAATTGAATGGATATACTGACAGTGATTGGGCTAGAAGTATAGATGACTAGAAAAGCACCTCCGATTATGTTTTTAATATGATTTCAAGAGCCATTTCATGGGCTTCTAAGAAAAAACCAATTGTGGCTTTATCTATAGCAGAGGCAGAGTATGTGGCAGCTACAACAGCGACATGTCAAGAAGTTTGGATGAGAATAATGTTGAGAAGTTTGTTTCAAGAACAGGTAAAAGGCACAACTATTTATTGTGACAATAGCTTAGCTATAGAATTGTCAACGAATTCAGTGTTTCATAAAAGAATGAAACACATAGATGCCAAGTATCACTACATCAGGGAGCTAGTGAACAATGGTGAAATTATTTTGAAACATTGCAGAACAGAGGAGCAGTTCGCTGACATTTTGACAAAACCATTTGGGCAGAAAAGTTTTAATTATTTGAGAAAGTGTTTGGGTATGGAAGAGAACCCAGCAATTGAATCTAAGGGCGAGTGTTGAATTTTTAAATCCAATTGCAACAGCACAAACTTTACAGAAGAACAAAAGCTTGAATGCTTATGGGAATTCGAAGGATGCAGCAGCGAAAAAAAATCTGTTGAGTGCACTCCATTACACACATTTAAAACTCTACAATTAAATTTTGAAGATCGTAGCCATGACTTTCTGCAGTTAGAATTGTGCCTCCATCCCTCCATTTACACCGCAGCACCAATCACCATTTATCACGCAACCACAGCAAGCAGTCGCACATCGCAACTTTCTAAGGTTTTCCACCGCAGCCGCAAAGCTAAGTTACACTAGAAAATTTGGCGGAATTTCCGACGACCAATTCGTCGCTATTCCGACACATAGTCATCGCAAGAGTGACAGTTCGAGGACGCGCAAACCGTGGTTTTCCGTGCCGTCACAATTCTGATGCACTTAAAAATTGTCGCATTACCGACACCTTTTCCATCGCTTCCAAACAGGCGTCTCTCTTCCAACGTTTCCCAAATCGTCGCGCTTCCGACGAAATGTGGTCCGACGTTTTGAACGTCGCTCTTCCGACGTTTGTAAACTGTTGCAATTCCGACGAAATGTGGTCCGACATTTTGGACATCGCTCTTCCGACGCTTGTAAAATGTTGCAATTCCGACGAAATGTGGTCCGACGTTTTGAACGTCGCTCTTTTCCGACGTTTGTAAACTGTTGCAATTCCGACGAAATGTGGTCCGACATTTTGAACGTCACTTGTTCGACGTTTTTATACTGTCGCTCTTCCGACGTTTTTAAGCTATCGCAATTCCGACGCTTACAAGCATCGGTATACCGATGGCGGGTTCAATTTAAAAAAAAAAATGAAACTTTAAAACAGGAGAGTAAATTTCCAATATTTGTTATGAATTATGGGCGTTCCAATGACCGTGAAATATTAATATAATAAACCACCCCGCAGCGCTTCGACTATAAAAAATCATTTTTTTTTCACAAGAGAAAAAACGTTGTTTTGAATATATTATATGAAGTAAAACAGTCCATGAAGTCATTACATTTTCACATCTAAAGATTGGAACCCAAATATCCATCCAGAAAAGTGGAAGTCCCACCCCAGACAATGATAGAAAAATACCCCATGTCACATACAAGGACTTGATATAAAACCCAGTAACGGTCCACATGGAGATTATCGACAATCTGAGAAAGAATCCAAATATGCCCGAGGCATCTATAAGAAAGTGAAATAGCAGTATGTAGAATAGTAAAGCAACAGATAGAGTACCTATGTCCATTGTTCCAAATACAAATTAAAGTACCCAAAATCCTTGAACAGAGAAAAACGCTAATCATGTGAGGAGTGTGATATGTCCAAAATATAAAAAGACCATCAGACCATATCAATAAACCAGCATCGCTAGTTTTGAAGGTAGAGTGATAAACATTAATCATTTTTTTTTCACAAGAGAAAAAACGTTGTTTTGAATATATTATATGAAGTAAAACAGTCCATGAAGTCATTACATTTTCACATCTGAAGATTGGAACCCAAATATCCATCCAGAAAGTGGAAGTCCCACCCCAAACAGTGATAGAAAAATACCCCATGTCACATACAGGGACTTGATATAAAACCCAGTAACGGTCCACATGGAGATTATCGACAATCTGAGAAAGCATCCAAATATGCCCGAGGGATCTATAAGAAAGTGAAATAGCAGTATGTAGAATAGTAAAGCAACAGATAGAGTACCGACGTCCATTGTTCCAAATACAAATTAAAGTACCCAAAATCCTTGAACAGAGAAAAACGCTAATCATGTGAGGAGTGTGATATGTCCAAAATATAAAAAGACCATCAGACCATATCAATAAACCAACAACATAGACCAACATCGCTAGTTTTGTAGGTAGAGTGATAAACATTAATCATTTTTTTTTCAAAAGAGAAAAAACGTTGTTTTGAATATATTATATGAAGTAAAACAGTCCATGAAGTCATTACATTTTCACATCTGAAGATTGGAACCCAAATATCCATCCAGAAAAGTGGAAGTCCCACCCCAGACAATGATAGAAAAATACCCCATGTCACATATAGGGACATGATATAAAAACCAGTAATGGTCCACATGGAGATTATCGACAATCTGAGAAAGCATCCAAATATGCCCGAGGCATCTATAAGAAAGTGAAATAGCAGTATGTAGAATAGTAAAGCAACAGATAGAGTATCGACGTCTATTATTCCAAATACAAATTAAAGTACCCAAAATCCTTGAACATATCAAGAAAAACGCTAATCATGTGAGAATTTGAAGTAAAGTTAATCTATTAACAGTGGGAATAAAATTACACCGAAGTCAAAAACATTGCCCAGACTCATGGCAAATTTGTCATCAAAAAATCAAAAAATTAAGAAGACTGCCCTTATACGGGGAAACCAGTCTTGAACGTTTACAGAATTCAAAAATATTACAGAGGTCCAACACAGTAATATAATCTAATTAAAACATGCCCAATTAAGTGGGCCTGCGAAGCAAGAAAACCAAATTAACCAAAATACTCCTCTGGTGGTTCCTCCACGATTCGGCACCATCCTTCGGAAGGTCCAGGATCGCTAGGTGCTACCTCCACATGCATGCCACGACTCCCCTCCTGAAGGCCCGAATGCTGGCTGGCTTTTTCCAAGCTCAGACCCGCTGGACGGGTGCATTCTTCCTCCGTTTGGGCCTCCTCGTGGAAAACCATAGTGAATAAAGTCGTGATTCGTGGGCGGTTGAGAGAGCAATTAAAGGAAAATTATGCAGTGCGTGTCATGGGAGAAGGTGAACTAACAGTGGGGAAACAAGGAGTAGGGGAATCCATACGGTGGCCAGATCCTACAACCCGACCCCTCCCACTCCTAGTATTTGGATATCGACCTGCGTAATAATCACTGGACTGGCCGGAAGTCGACTCGGTTGAGGGGCTGGAGGGAGCATGTAGGGGTTGACATCTAGTGCTCCCCCT
Source organism: Pinus albicaulis (assembly GCA_034641835.2). Lineage (NCBI taxonomy): Eukaryota > Viridiplantae > Streptophyta > Pinopsida > Pinales > Pinaceae > Pinus > Pinus albicaulis. Next base: position 134,258,660 of record CM076584.1, on the reverse strand, counting down.
GCGGTAACGCATTCTTTGACGCTAGCGAGGCATGGGTGCAGTCTCAGGCGCAGTGGGCACAAGTGGAGACAGAGAAGCAGAATTCCAAGAAATAGAGGAAGACAGACATATACCAGACCGAGAGAAATTCAGATATGCAACAAGGTCTAAGCAGAAGTTCAGCTGGCCACTTCTCCTTCTCGTCAGAGTGAGTAGGCAGTGTAATCCAACAACCGGCTCGTCTGAAAAACCATAGCGAAACGCCATTTTATCGGCCCGACTGCAATGCAATCAAAGGACACCCGTCATAATTAATCTCTGATCATTAATGAGAGCCGAAGGCTGGATCATATTGGAGAATGCGGAATTTGATCTTGAACAGTGGAGGTCCGATCTTGAACAGTGTTAAAACTTAATTAATGCGGATTTGATGTGAAAACCTTGGAACTTAATTTAATAGCGTTAAAACTTAATGCGATTGATATGAAATCGCCACATCCATATCCCATCAACTTAAACGCCATCGAATGCACCCGCAGCCGGGAGCAGGGCAAGTTTTTATTGAGGACACGTGGCAGAAATTGACTGGAGCGGATCTTTGTTTGGGTCGCTCACGCAGTGGAAATTTGGACCCGAAAACGATTAGGGAAAATTTGATAAGAAATTCGCGTCACAGCTCTCCCTCCGTACGCCAGCCCAACTTTGGACCCGAAAAATATTAGGGCAGAATTCATTTGATTTTTGCGTCACAAAATTGGCCGACGTCAGCAGGCTATTTTGGAACGCGAATTTGGTTTGAATTATGGTTTATCGTCGTTTGAAGTCCGGTGGGCTCGACTTAAGAACAATTTTGTTTGATCCCATCTTATAAAATTTGTGTTGGTTTTATTTTATAATACACATATTTATAATAAATCATGGGAATACCACACTAAACATGTGGAAAAGTTATATAAATTATTGAGAACAATCATTTTTATGTAAAAATATCCAAATGTGCTTTTGGGAAATAAGAATTCGATTATTTGATTCATATTGTTTTAAAGGAAGGAGTGAAGTTGGAGCCTCAAAAGATGCAAGCTATTACAAAATGACCTATTCCTAAGAAAATCAAGGTTCTTATAAGATTTTTTAGACTTACATGATATTATTGATCATTTGTTAAGAATTATGCATGCATTTCAAGTCCACTCACATATCTCTTGAAGAAAATATCATTTATATGGAATGATGAGGCTACTTTGGCATTCTCTCTTTTAATGGATGCCATATCTTCTACACCAACATCGGTTGCACCTACTTTTGGTAAAACATTCATAGTAGAGTGTGAGGCACTAGGAAAAGGAATTTACGTAACATTAACACAATAAGGGATATCATTGGCTTTTAAAAGCAAGGAATTCAAAGAAAATATTTAGTGAAATCTACATATGTAAAATAAATGGAAGCAATATTACATGCAATAAAAAATGGGGATAGTATACTTTAAAGTCAATATATACCATGATAGCATAAAGTATTTTTTGAAGCTATGGATTTCATTGGAAGATTAACAAAAATGAGGAGAAAAAATGCAAAGTTTTAATTTTGAGATAATCTGCAAAAAGGGTAAGGAAAATTTAGTACATGATGCTCTTTCTAAAATAGAAGAGGCCTCAAATTTATATCCAATTACATTTTCTATTCTTAGGTGGCTAGAATAAGCTTGACATAATGGAAAAATGACAATACTACTAAACAAAAACTAAAATTTATAAAGGATGGGATGAATTCTATGGAGCATTGAGAGTGAAAGAGAGATATACTTTGGTGCAAATGTAGAATATTTTTATGCACGCAAGCATATTTGAATAAACAAATATTAAGGGAGTCCCATGTCTCTCTGATGGTAGGACGCAGGGTTCCTTAAAATATCTCAAAAGATCAAAAAATATATTTTTGGAAGGAATGAAGAAAGATATTCAAAATTTTGTAAGAGAAGGTCAGGTTTGCATAATAAATAAAAGAGAGATAGTAAAATCTCTAGGGTTACTTCAACCATTCCACATACATATTCAAATACTAGAATATATATCAATAGACTTTATTGCAGGGTTACTGAAATATAAAGGTAAGTATTACATTTTTGTGGTCATTTATATAGACAAATTTTGTAGATTTTTTTTGTAGATCTCAAAGTACATAAACAACAAGCCAAGTGGCAGAAGTGCCCGTGAAAGAAATTCATAGTCTTCATGGTTTTCCTAAAGTAATAGTAACAAGAAACTTTTGGAAATAATTATTTAATATGAGTGGAGAAACACTAGCCGCCATGAGTTCTACATATCAAACACAATCAAATGGTCAAACAAAAATAGTTAACAAATGTTTTTAAGGTTATCTACAATGTTACTCTTTAGAAAAGCAATATTAATGGATGAAGTGGGTTCCTCAAGGAAGAATGGTAATATGATACTATCATACTACCTATCACACATCTACTAAAATTTCCCCATTTAAGGCCCTTTATAGATATCCAACTCCTAGTATCTCATACTTTTTGCAAGATAAGTCCAAAGTATAGGAAACAGAGTCACATATGGAAAATACTAAAGAAACTTTGAAAATTATTATGGAAAACCTTCAAATGACATGAAACATGATAAAACAACAAGGGGAACAACATTGACGTGAAAGATAATTTGATGAGGGTAATTGGGTATTTTTTAGATGATAGCATTATAAGCAATCTTCATTCAAGAAAAAGAAGAATAAAGAATTAGCTCAAAAATGCAATGTGGAAAAAGTCAAAGTCGGGATTAAATCAGCAAGAGTCCAAAAGTTGAAATACTCGATAAAGTCGGGAGTTTTTTGAAAAAGTCGGCAAAACTAAAAAAATACAAAAAATTTCATTTTTGGAAAAAATCTTGATTTTTTCAAAAAAAAAAAAAAAAATTATTAAAGAAACTACCTCACTCAAGATTTTTTCAAAAAAGTCGGAAAAAAGTCGGGACTTCGAGGATAAAATCGCGACTTTTTTAGGGATGAAAAAGTCGGCAAAAAGTCGGCCAATAAAGTCGGCTCTGGGAAAAATTCGGGATTTTTTCAAAAAGTCGGTACTTTTTGCCGACTTTTTCCACACTACAAAACTGTTATGTCCCTAAATAATTATTCATAGGATTACACAAGTGGTATAGAAGTTATATTTTCCTTCTTCTTGGATTCATAAGGTTTTTCATGTATCTTGCCTAAAAAAGGTTTTGGGAAAAAATATGCCAATGTAAATAGAACTTCCAAAATTAGATGAAGAATGAAAGTTGATTCTTGAACCACAAAAAGTTATAGATAAACATTTTGTACCTCTTTGACATATAAACATTATGAAGTACCTAATCAAGTGGAAGAATATTCCTCTAGAAGAAGGTACATGGTAAAATGATCAATTCGTGATGAAATACCCACGGCTAAAGGGTTCGTTTGAAGTTTTGACAAAGGTTTTGTTATATGTTTTATATAATGCGCGGCGGAATACTTTTATTGTTTGTTAAGGTCCCACATAGTGGTCAAATTTGAAGGGCAGGCCCGAATTTCAATTAGAAGGGCATATATCTATGTCGCCCTTCCATAATGAAAAGATTTAAAAAAAAAACTTTTCAATTGACCACAATAAATTATTTTTACATTTCATTTTCAGAAATACAAAACCATCAATCTTTATATTAATAAAAGACTGTTACATATACAAAAATGAAGAAGGCTCCATCTTTCATTGCTTAAATATCTCATTGGCAATGTCAACATAAGTCTTGAAGACACCATTATAAGATTTTGGATACATACCACCGGGATATAGGAGATTCTTATGTGTCAGATTGTGTAATGCAATTTTGACTTTGTCTCACGAGGAGCAGCAACATGGAGGTCTGGATTTTTCTTATAGAACTTTTTTATTATTATTTGAAACAATGTTTATAGATATGAATACAACAATGAAAATATGAGCATGGTGGACAATTAGTCAAGCTCATGATGCCAAACCATGATGATGTAAGTTTGGAATTTAACATTTTTCAATGTTAAAGACAAATAGTCAAAATCACTGACAACTTAGTATGCCATAATTAATAATCGTTCCCTGTTCACTTTTGTTAATAGGTTTATGTCACACGATGATGCAAGGGCATTAGGCACTAGCTAGCAATGTACGAGGTTTTTTCCACATGTTGTGGCTAGGAGGGTTCGAAAACATTTGAGTTGTAACAGCTAGGTGTCAATACCTCAGCAGACTGTATTACTTAGACTAGTTAGAGTTGTAGGATTCAAACAGTTTCAGTTAGTTGAATTATTATAATTAGACCTTTTGATTTCTAGAACAGTCCTCTCAGGGGAACCGAAGAGCCATATGTTATGTATATAAATAGTAATTCCTTATATGAATAAAATTAGAGAGGGAGGAGGAGAGTAGAGAGGGGATTTCTGTAATAAACCTCTGTGTGTGAACAATTGTTTCTAGTTAAATGATTTCCAAGCTTAGTTGCCATTGAATTATCTCGAACTGCTAATTGTGAAGAATTGTCTAACTGTGAGGCGATTGGGTACTGATAATTCCATTCTTTTGTCTTTGAATTCCCGTAAATTTTTGGATAACCCTGTGAACTCACCCCACTCGAAGGCGAGGTCTGTGTAGAGAACCGGGGTCGTGAACATTGTTCAAATATAAAAATCCCGCTTAATAAAGAGACAAAATTGTTGTGCTTTCGGAACCTGACCCGAGGATTGGGCATGAGTTAACAAACAAAAGGATAGCGGAACCAGACTTGCACCCGTGGTTAAGCCCTATACCAAAACCACGAGCAGAATCACAAAAGCGGGTTGCCCATATCGCACTGCTTTTGCGGAGTAGGCGGTATTTCCTATTCGCGAGCGATTCCATAGGGAATGCAACACGTGGCGAAGTGACCCCCGGAAAACCACCGTTTAACCCGTGCCATCGCACGTTAAAGCCCGGCGTTGGAAGCTGAGCGAAATTGCCAAGATTCGTTGATTTGGAGAAGGGCCATCGGATGGTGGTGGCACGTTGAACTTGCCTGGAGGTTAACTAAGGTGTGCGGAGGATAGCCAAGTATGATATGAGTGTTTGATTGGTTATTGATATATATAGGTGGGGCCGGAGTATAATGAAATTGTTTAATTAAATGATTGGTAGATAATTAGCATAAGTCTGGAGCGTGATTGTTGTAAGGCTGGGTGGTGAAATATAGAGCCGAAAGTTCATTACAAGTTATTTATTTAAAAAGAAACGTGGAGTATAAATACAAAGTGTTGAAATTTAAACATTGGTTATAAGACTTGGAGATAATATAAAGTTGGGAATATAAATTAAAGTCCAACCATTGTGGATATTATTTATTTATCAAATTCTACGATTTTGATAAATAAACCCCCAGAAAGAAGAAGTCAATTAAGACTCAGGCTGGAGGAAAAGAATGGGGTAAACCAAGGGAAAATGCTGACAGAGCGATTGTAGACACACCAACTCTCCTTAGGGTCCAATTTCAGTTTTGTTGTGTCACACGATGATCTCTCTTCTCTGACATTTACTTGTATTGAAGATCACTATTCTAGGAATAAGGAGTTATTTTCTCCAAAAATAACCCTAGCCAAACATTGAAAATGCATCAAGGATATCTTTCTATGCTACATAAGTACATATGTTCTACTTCTAAATCATGTCTTTGAAGTGGTTGTTTTGCTGGAAATTATTCGCTAGTTGGTTTCATACCAAAGTCTTTTTCACATTTTCAGCATCCAATACATGAAAAAGATAATGGTTTAAAACAACATAAATATTTGAAATTTTGCAAGAATTGTCTGGCACACTTTAATATGAATTTTGAAGTCAAGTGCATGATGTTGTATAGGATCACGTGTCATTTTGAATACCAAATGTTTCACAAGAAACTTCTCAACATGCTACCCTGCAGTAAGGATTAAATGGCAATATTGCATCAACTATTTCCATAATAAAAGTGCACCTCGGCCATAAGACTAAACAACTACAAATGTTGTAGATCTAACAAGACCACACAATCAAATGTATTCCACAAGGCCAATACCGTATGAAAAATGAAAAGGAGTTTGCAACCAAAAATACCTTAGGCAACTAATTCAATTAGATACACCAAACCATCAGCAAAAAGGAAAACCAGCCTACTTTGGCCCCAATATTTTCAACCGGGTCCTCTAATTCAACCAATAAAAAGGCCAAAACCATAGCATTGAGATACATTTCATTACACTATCAATAACAATAAAATTTGACTCAGCCATAACCCTTTCCTTTTATTGTTGTGAAAAGCTTTATGCATTACTCTAATGTGGCTAGTCCATAGGCCAAGTAGACCATTGGGTAACAAATATGTTTCCTTTCACCTTTGAGTTTTCAAATTATGCCTACCAAATCTAAGAAATTTAAGAGGGGGAACTAATACAATGTTAAAAAGAAAACCATAGCACACATCTACAAATTACCTCCTTAGCTACCGTCACACCATCATTAACTATTTTCGGAGAACCATGCTTGCCCTCCAAGACAACATTTTTCCCTTCGCCCCAAGGGTGACTCCAACAAGATCAGCAAGTTTGTTCACACTGCCTACAAGACAAATTGAAAATGCTTTCAGTAAGTGTGCAATTGAATGCCAGACCATATGCCAAAACAACCCTCCATGAAAAATTAAAATAACACATTAAAATCGAATATAAGTGGACAAGGAAAGATCCACCGCAGTGAAGTTTCACGTGCAGGTGACCTTCCCTTAAACATAATTTTTTCTCTGACCTGCAATTTTTTTGTCACTGAGCCATCCTTGTTGAAGTACAACTCCTTTTCCATAGCTCTTGTATTAACTACCTTCTCTCTGTCGCGTAATCTCAGAGTCCCTCTTCTACTTGAGCGATTAAAGGAAATGGGTGAAAAACTGAAAGAGAAGACAATTGTCTGCCATAATTATCAAACATTGCACCCAACTTCTTTCCCTTTCCATTGTTACCCAATGAGGTAGATGTGGCAATTGTTGTCATACTGCCCAAAGCAGAGGCCATCTTCTCTTATGCTGAATATATAATTACAAGATCTTCATATTAGTATGAACCTTAAAAAACATGACTCCCATTGCTAAAAACCACTTTTAAGTTGTAACAGGCAAACTAAACAACTATCGCAACTTTTGGCAACTTCTGGAGCATTAAGAGAGAAACAACCAAAGAGAAATACAACCACAATCCTCATTTTAATGAGACCGGACTATATATTTGCATTAAGATAATAGAAAGAAATCACGACTATATTAAGGCCAGCACAAAACAATATTTAACCAGTGTCTCTCGCGGCCTTCAGGTTGCCATGCTAGAGGTTGCATATTTTTAATTTAAATTATTGACCTCTCGTGCCCATATATGAATGCATCCAATGGGATATCTACATCAAATGCTCCTTTATATCCCCAAAAACAAATTCCCTACTACAAGAGCACCAGTATTGATGGATCACCCCACACCATCCCACCCACTAGAAATGGTGAAAAAGGAAACCCAAGAAAAATTCTAAAATATCTCAAGATGACTATACGGGTGGTTCTTATGAATTAACCAAACATTCAAAACATGCTCATCAATCCAAACCATGAGTATTATGTGACAATATTCAAGTAGGCACTGAATTGGATTTCTGAAGCTATGTTAGAGAAACCCTAAACTCTCACTGAAAATAGGTGAAATGTGGCACCACTCAGAGATTGACATGTGCCAATTGGTACAAGTGGTAGAAAATTGGCATGCTCAAACAACAAGGTGATGCAAGAATGACATGAGGGAGAAAATATCAGAAAAGCCCCAAATCTGGAGAACTAAAGCTCATCACCAACTTGAGATTGACAACTTTACATGAGGTAACCTATGAAATCGTAAATGGAGAAATCATAGTAACAATAAAGTAACCTATGTAACAATAAAGTTAGATTCATCCTGGGAGTGGTAATGGGAGAAATCATAGTGAACAACAAGAAACATGCAGAGTTGCTTACAATCAAATAGATGAAAAAACACATACAAAAAACCTAGATAATAATCATGAACAAGCTTAATATTGAATTATGAACCGTAAAGGAACTTACAAAATGTGACATTACGAACCTGGTCAAGCGCACAAGCAAAAATATCCTGGACATGACCCTGGTTGACAAGTTGTATTGCTCATGATGCAAGAGGATTTGTACCTGCACTGCCAAGTCAATCAAAATCCATCATTATCTATAAAATAAATACAAGTAATTGATGTAGTATTTTTTACTCTAAGATGCATTCTTATGATAATGTTAGAACATATGTTGAAAATGTCAAAACATACCTGAATAAGCTCCTCTTCGTTTCAAGAACAATTTATTGGAGTCGCATGAACTTTGAACAAGCCTCCCACGATCTGAAAGAGTAGCAACTAAGTCAACAGTGACTTTTTTGTTGCTACGCTGGATCAAGGGAGGTTTGCTCCAAGATTAAATCGCTCCAATAAATTATTCTCTACTAAACAGGGCCAACCACGTGAAGGTGGAAGCTCTTATGGCCCCTCCCCCCCTCTCACATCACTCTCAATTCCCCAATACCCAATCTATATTTCATTTTTTACTTTCATGAGCATAAAAAAAATATTCAATAACTAATAAAAAAACAATTCAACAAAAATTACGCAAGGAAACATTGCAATTAATGCTTGACATAAAAATAGTATGATAAATGAGTTTTTTATATAACACAAAAAACGTTCCAAGTATGGTAACGTTTGTCTTATAATAATACAATATTTTACATTATCAAATTTTCTTTTTCTTCTTCCTATTTCTAAAGCTCCTAATTACATCATCAATATCATTGTGCTTACTCCTGTTTCGTGCCTTTCGACTCGCACTGCTGACCTAGTTGCGTAGTCACGATGTCCGGTCTCATCCTGTGACGGGGCATCGCCTACAAAAACAGATAATATTAAATTTTAATTGTCAGTTTTTAAATATCATTGAACTAGTTCGGTAATATTAATAAAAAAAATTGCAATGAGATTATTTACCTGGTGCACCAGTTGTTTCCGCTGACCTAGTTGCGTAGTCACGATGTCTGGTCTCATCCAACGACGGGGCATCGCCTACAAAAACAGATAATATTAAATTTTAATTGTCAGTTTTTAAATATCATTGAACTAGTTCGGTAATATTAATAAAAAAATTTCAATGAGATTATTTACCTGGTGCACCAGTTGTCGCCGCTGACCTAGTTGCATAGTCACGATGTCTGGTCTCATCCAGTGACGAGGCATCGCCTACAAAAACAGATAATATTAAATTTTAATTTCCAGTTTTTAAATATCATTGAACTAGTTCGGTAATATTAATAAAAAAAATTGCAATGAGATTATTTACCTGGTGCACCAGTTGTCACCGTTGGGACTATTGCCCTGTCTTCCTCTCTGGTGGGAAGATCCTCAAGGGAAACATTCTCTGTCATTTAAACAAAAAAAGTTATAAGGACAACCATCAAGGTATAATTATAAAAAAATATAAGTGGAAATTAATTATCGTCACGGCCCTCACTGATAGTAGCATTGTCGGCCTGGTCCCCACTACAATGATCAGGTTGCACATGAGGATCATCTACATCTGGCTCTAAAACTGGGTTATTTGCCTCGTCGGTAGTGTTGCTCCCCTGATTTAAACAAAGTTGTTATACATTAAATTTATGGATGAAAAAAAACATATTGAAAGGTTAATGTTTTACCTTATCAGGCATTCTAGATCTTGGGACCTGCCCCAAGCTTCTGCGACGTTCAACTACGGCTTGATAGCCGAAATGGAAAGTGATATTTTTATCTTCCTCTGTAGTTTCTGTTCCGAATTCATCACCCTACATTACATATGATTGTGTATTTTTAATCATATTTGATAGGATTACAAAAACGTTGGAAGGCGATACAATTAATTATAAGATGTTTAGCTACTTAATTACAATTCTTGCAGCTAATTTCAAGTAGCCGCCCCGGCCTAGCTTGTGATGGCCCTTTTTTTCAATCCTAGCTTTGGTTGCCTTTGAGGTGTCAGGCAACCTAGCATCAAAAGATTGAAGTCAGATATGACGTAGCACACTTTTATTTTAGACATAGAGAAAATTAAAGCTATTGAATTAAAGTTGTAATTTACTTTGCGGGTCCAGTTGGCATTTTTCCTTCTTTCTTTGCCCTTTTCTCTTTTCCATCATGGATGAGTGCTCTCCACTCACTCTCTGGAACTGTGAGAGGACGCTCGTATCTAGGGTTAAATTGAAATTGCGTCCTATAGGTGTCCCTGGTATATTTCAAATATTTGCCGGCTACCCGAGCCATCGTTGTTTTGTCAAATGTGCCAACCCCAAAAAGGGCTTCTAGATAATCTAAAAGTTCTTTTTTCAGGTTGGAATTCTTGGAATTCCACCTTGTGCGTATGTTTGGGCCAAAAATTACCAACGCATGGCTCTCCAAAAACCTGTAGAACTCATTTTTTCCTACACACAAAAAAAAGATATTATCATTAATTTAAAAATAAAAATCATGATAAATATGTTTTAGATAGAGTACATGAAATAGTTAAAATATTAAAATTTACCTGGGAGTTGTACGTGCTTTATAGGGATACCTTCATCGTTCACCAACAACGTGCCATTAATGGTCCCTGTGGAGCTGACACGTGTAGCTCCAGGAAATGCAATAATGTAGTTGGCCATATCAGCCTCATCATTGCCAACACGTTCAGCGGTTGGCTGGGTGTCTGCTTGGGCAAGGTGTGTTTCTTGGCTGGCACCTAAAGGAGTAGTGCTGCTCCCCTGATTTAAACAAATTTGTTATACATTAAATTTATGGATGAAAAAAAACATATTGAAAGGTTAATGTTTTACCTTATCAGGCATTCTAGATCTTGGGACCTGCCCCAAGCTTCTACGACGTTCAACTACGGCTTGATAGCCGAAATGGAAAGTGATATTTTTATCTTCCTCTGTAGTTTCTGTTCCGAATTCATCACCCTACATTACATATGATTGTGTATTTTTAATTATATTTGATAGGATTACAAAAATGTTGGAAGGCGATACAATTAATTATAAGATGTTTAGCTACTTAATTACAATTCTTGCAGCTAATTTCAAGTAGCCGCCCTGGCCTAGCTTGTGATGGCCCTTTTTCTCAATCCTAGCTTTGGTTTCCTTTGAGGTGTCAGGCAACCTAGCATCAACAAAATTGAAGTTAGATATGACATAGCACACTTTTATTTTAGACATAGAGAAAATTAAAGCTATTGAATTAAATTTGTAATTTAACTTGCGAGTCCAGTTGGCATTTTTCCTTCTTTCTTTGCCCTTTTCTCTTTTCCGTCATGGATGAGTGCTCTCCACTCACTCTCCGGAACCTGGGTGGAGGATGCTCATATCTAGGGTTAAATTTCAATTGTTACCCTATAGGTGTCCCCTGTGGATATTTTAAATATTTACTTTCCGCTACCCGAGCCATCGTTGTTCAGCCAAATGTGACGACCCCAAAAAGGGTTTCTAGATAATCTAGAAATTCTTTTTTCAGGTTGGAACTCTGGTAATTCCACCCTGTGCGTATGGTTGGGCCAAAAATTACCAACGCATGGCTCTCCAGATACCTGTAGAACTCATTGTTTCCTACACAGAAAATTAAAAAAAGAAGAAGAAGAAGAAGAAGAAGATATTATCATTAATTTAAAAATAAAAATCGTGATAAATATGTTTTAGATATAGTACATGAAATAGTTAAAATATTAAATTTACCTGGGAGTTGCACATGCTTTATAGGGACACCTTCATCGTTCACAAACAACATGCAATTACTTATCCCCCGGGGAGCTGGCACGGGCTCAGAAATGCATATGAAGGCCAGGTACTGAGCCCACCATGCAGCCGCTTCAAGAGCATGGATTGGGTGTCCTTCTGGGAGGTGTTTCTTAATGAGACAAAGGAGTAGAAGGTGTACGAGAGGGTTGTTGGGCAATATATTGCCCTTTTTTCCCACTACCACCAACACCGGGTTCAGCAAGTGCGAGAAAACACTACATACAAAAGAAATTTTTGTTAGTTTAGTCAATGTAAAAATTAAAAATCAAACTATCACAATTCATCTCATGCAGAACAAAAAAAAATATCCTTTTGAATTTTTATTATTACCTGATATATATCTAGCTGGCTCATAAGTTGTTTTATCCTCTCTTCTGTTTCAGGTGTTTGAGGCGCATCTATCAAAGTATTAAATTCCGACCTTGCATCGCGTGCCTTTTTTTGCAACAAGAACACTGGAGATAGGGATGAAGAAAGCTCTTCCTCAAAGAGGGAATCATCAGGCATACCATGGCTAGGTTTCTGCATATTTGAACAAAATTAATATTATTTCAATTATGTAAATAACTAAAACACCTTAAGATAGAGCAATGCTGGCACTTTACATGTTCTTTTGCTAGCCTCTTTCCACGATCATCCCGTCTCGGGGTTGTTCCTGCACTGCTCTGATCAGTCTGCCACATTGCAATAAAATTATAAATGTAAAAACTTGAAAACAATATCTAACTGGAAAACACAAGATGAAAACTAAAATAATTTCTAATAAGACACCGGAAGACAGAGTTAGAGTTTCAAATATGCCTTGCATTGAATTCAGTCCTAGAAACATGTCATTGCACATTAAGGCACCCAAACAAGAGACGAGTTGACAATGAAGACCTTATTGAATATATTGTTGGAGCAACTTCTAGTAAACTTGTTGTGAAGACCTTGAGGATATTTTTTGAGCAACATTGTTGAAGCTGATGGTATAGCATTGTTGGAGACGATCTTGAAGGGCCTTGAAGTGAAGCTTTTGGAGCAACTATTGAAAAATCCTTATAGCATTTAAGTAAGGCACTTTCTATCTTCCATCACCTTTTTCCTTTCAATATCCTTTAAACGATTTTGTTGATATTTAATGTTTGAAATCACGTTATAATTCCTCGATTATATGTGTTTGGGGACTTTCCCTTTGAAATTACCCAAAAATACCCCGGCAATTTTATCTTCAGGATGCATGTCTGACCCTATTGTTCAATATTTTGATTGGTAGTAGTAAACATAGAGAGTTAGGGGCTCTTGACTTGGTTTGGTTGGGCCATTAGATCCCTAACATCTACTAGGGAGAACCCCCCATGAGTTGGAGGAGAGCTAGCCTGAAGTGAAAAGAGGTTGGTGAGGTGACAATGGGGCTATTGAATTACACATGGTATCACACTTTAGCTTTAGGACTTTATCTTGAGAAGTGTGAGATTTTGCTATATCAATTCTCAAATTGTTTACAACACTATTGTTAAGAACTAATAAGAAGTGATGTTGAGGGTTTTTGGGTATAAGAAACAATACCATTTAAAAACTAGGGTTCTCAGTCCTTGGCATTCCTTCACCTGGGCGTAGGGGCACACTAGAATAATTTCACACTAAACCATGCAAACTTAAAAGTAACTTAACAGATCCATAAAGTAATAATAATCATAATTCCTAATTTCCTACTGTACGATATGATGCAAATTATTCAAACATGAAGCAATGAAGACATGCAATGTCTGAATTTCAAGATTGATGAACCAATACAAGAAGTTAGAAACTACAACTTTGATTCAATACTCTGTGTCCTAACTCCAGGAAGGAATCTAGTTTGTAGTACAGAACATGCATCGTGTATTATCAATTCTTAATCGACAACAACTAAAGGTCATCTACCTCATCAATTCCTTCCCATTTTGTGTTTTTATGTTATATTCCTTATAAAAGTGTCAAATTTCTCTCAAAGTAAGCAACCACCGAATAAAATAAAAAATAGTTGAGATATGATTGAGAAATGGTCATTTATTTCTTGAAAGGATCTTCACAATTTCTTTGGTTGTTTTTCATCTCAAGAAACAAGAAATGACCTAAGAAACTATCGTGATGTAATATAAGAAACAACGCGGTGCAATGGCCATTTTCAAAGGAAAATGATGTCCATTGAGGACATGGCCTTTATTTGGTTCTTGTTTCATAGGAGTTTCGGGTAGAAATGGAACTTTGTTGTACCATTTCTAGTAGTAAAAAGGGAAAACCTTATTTTTCCATGGGAAATAATTTACCTTTCCTTTTTCAAGATAATCTAAATCACAAAAAATATGAACTATACTGCACACATTCTTGGATAATGTGAAAGTGGAAAAGGAATACCCTACACAAGTGATGCACACATGTACATTTTAACACTAATAGATTTTTGTAGTTGAAATGCAATGCTTGTTTTCATTTAAATGTAGGGTTTTTAAAGCAGGGAGAAATAATGGCTGCCAAATTAATAAGCGTTTTTTTGGGAAAATTTTAAATCTTGTATTGGGTGATGAAGATAATAGAGGGTATTGAATCTTGATTCTTGACATCTAGAGAGAACCCTACAGCCTAACACAATCCAATGGAATTGACCCAAAAAACCCAAATAGAGTCAACCCTACTATAGGAGGAAGGGCCTGCCGTAAGAACTTACCATTTTGCAAGAGCTGAGGGCGAATGTTGTTCTACAAGAGTTGAGGGCGAATGCTGTTCTGCAAGAGCTGAGGGAGAATTTTGTTCTGCAAGAGCTAAGGGTGAATGCAGGGTGAATGTTGTTCTGCAAGAGCTGAGGGCGAATGTAGGGCAAATGCTATTCTACAAGAGCTCAGGGCGAATGCTGAGGGTGAATGCTGTTCTGCAAGAGCTCAGGGTGAATGCTGAGGGCGAATGCTATTCTGCAAGAGCTGAGGGCAAATGCTGAGGGAGAATTTTTTTCTGCAAGAGTGGAGGGCAAATGCACGTGTGATATCAGACGTTAATGTAGCACAAATGTACATTTGAACACTAATAGATTTTTGTAGTTGAAATGTAATGCTTGTTTTCATTTAAATGTAGGGTTTTTAAAGCAGGGAGAAATAATGGCTGCCAAATTAATATGTGTTTCTTTGGGAAAAATTTAAATCTTGTATTGGGTGATGAAGATAATAGAGGGTATTGAATCTTGATTCTTAACATCTAGAGAGAACCCTACAGCCTAACATAATCCAATGGAATTGACCAAAAAAACCCAAATAGAGTCAACCCTACTATAGGAGGAAGGGCCTGCAGTAAGAACTTGCCATTTTGCAAGAGCTGAGGGCGAATGTTGTTCTGCAAGAGCTGAGGGCGAACACTGAGGGCGAATGCTGAGGGCAAAGGCTATTCTGCAAGAGCTGAGGGCGAATGTTGTTCTGCAAGAGTGGAGGGAGAATGCGCGCGTGATATCAAACGTTAATGTAGCTATTGTGACGGATACGAAAAAATAAAATCATTTTTATGTAGCGCGCATATAAGTTTTATATTTTTATGTAGCGCGCATATAAGTTTTATATTTTTATGTAGCGCGCATATAAGTGTCATTATACCGACGGTGGACAAAGCGTCGCTATTGCGATGGATTCCTCCAAACGTCACAATTGTGACACTTAGACATCGTGTCGCACTTGCGACGTTTGGAGGCAGTCGTCGCAAGAGCGACGCTTTGGGCCATAGTGTCGCAATTGCGACGTCTTCCTCCAAACGTCGCAATTGCGACACTTTGTCTAAGTGTTGGTATTGCGACACTTTTCTATAAACGTTGGTATAGCGACGATTTCGGGCAGGATGGAAAAAATTTGGGGAAATTTCTGACATTTGGTCAAAAGTGTCGGAACCAAGTGTCGGAATTTCCGCCAAATGTAGTAGTGTTATTTAGTTTGTGATGCAATATCGCTATCGCATATCGCATGTGAAAAATATTAAGCCTATTTCCCAGACCGCCCGCAAGCTAAGATTTATGGATTGTGATGCGATAAGCTCCACGACAACATCGCAGTCACACAGATTTAAGTTTACCGCATTCCGCACAGTTAAGTGATAAAACCACTGATCTACGAAATTGAGCTGGACACGAAGAGGACAGCCAGATTTGATAAAATATGAGTTTCGCTTTTGAACACATTTTTGCATAGCTTTGTTATGTATTTGGTATACGGCCTATGTGTTGAATTTAGTGAAGAAATGGGTCTATCTGATGGCCTAAGGACAAATGTAGTTTCACGTCCATTCAGAAATGAATTTGAAGTTATTAGATTAGATTTAGTTGTTACCGATTATTTTTTTTGTATGTGATGGGTAAGTGCAGAGTAGATATATGAGACTCTATATATATATAAAAAAAAGGTGTGCATTGTGTTTTTTTTTTGGTAATGCCCGCAGGCAGAAATAGAAATTGCAATGACCGTGTAATTTTTTTTTCTTTGCATTGTGAAAGCCAGAAGACAGAAACAAAAAATGCACTGTATGTGCATTTTGAAAAGGACAGAGAGCAATTTTTGCACTGTGTTTTTTCAACAGTCAACATAAAGTTTTTTTTCTAAAAGCCAGAACAGTAGTTCTAGGCCACTCTGTAATAGATTTTTATTTTTAATGAAATAGAGTGTTACTTCTCATCTCTGTCCAGATTTTTTTTTAATATCTGTGTTCAAAGGAGGAATTATTTTTATTCCTCTGTGTTGTTTGGAATACTTATAAATTCCAAAAATCACATCCTGGATGTCGGGAAAGAGCTCATGGTCTTCAATGGAGAGATAATTGCGGGCAAGAATCTTGGATGCCCCAAAAGTGCAAAATGAGAGCAAGATGTGTTTTTCCGTGTGACCAGACCGGAGAAGTGCCAGGTCGAGCATGTCGATGTGGTTGGTGGTGAAGATGAACAATATCTCGCTTCCACAACACGACCAAAAACCATCTGTGAAGTTCAACACCCTGGAAAGGGTCACTTTTCTATCCTCGTTTCCCTTCTCATCAGACTTACTAGGCTCCGGTGGTTTTTTGTCCTTTTCGTCATCCAAACCAAACAGGATTGGAGTCACCTTTTACTTATTATGAAGTTCTATATATTTTCTGGGGATAAAAGGGCCACGTGAACCTGTATGACCACGTGCCTGGATGTGCTGAGCTTCGTGGACCCGTTAACGACAAAATTTCTAAAGTCACAATACCCATAATACGACAAATTCAAAAACTTCCAACTGGTTTCTTTATACATTTTCAATTTAGTTTTCTATTTGAATGTAGATTTAATAAATGTGAACTTTTTCACATGCACAAAAATCCTGCCAACTCAAAGCTAGGGCGGCGTTTAAGGTTTAGTATCTCCAAGCCTCTGAAAACACGCGCCTCTTCCCTGCTCGTGGACCCCGAGTGACACAGATTTTAAAGTCACCTGCCAATGAAATGCCAAAGACAACAACTTATGACCGACTTCTTCATATATATTTTAAATTGGGATAACTTTGAACTTTTTCATGCGCAAAAATCCATCCCAATCAAAGCTGGGAATAAGGTAAGTTGTGCGATGTTATGCACTCAGTGGAAAATCTCAGTTAATTTTGTGTTGTACTTGGTAACTGAGTGGAGTCTCACTTACACTATTTTAAAACAAAATATCATTTTTTTCCTATTATTATTTAGATTTTTTTTAATAAAATTTAAAATTTAAAATTTATGAGGTCTAGAGAGATTATTGGACTCCAATAAACTTTACTTCACACTGCACAACAACATGTGATACATTTAATATTTTAGCATGATTGTTATTAGTAGCTTATATTAATGGCTTGGTTGGTTAGTGACAACCTATTTCACTTTTTGCGAAGAACTTGATTGCTTCATCGATATCATTTTCATATGACGATAGCATATGACAATGGAAAAATGCGGAGTGGAATTGAATGTCTCAAAGCTCAAAATGGATTTCCCTTTGGAATTGTAATCAAATCAAATCAAAGTGGCGAGGAAAGTTAATATGCATTTGTTAATCAAACAAGGGCCACAATAGTGGCTGAAGTCCCTGCTGACGAAAGGCAAAATTAAAATTATCGCAGTTTATCGTAGATTGTTGGTGGAAAAACATTCCATGATGGTATGAGACTGAATTTGGATGCAAAATAACAAACTCTTCTAAAACGAAAGGATTAAAAAAATGAATGGTGTTCAATTGCAATATTTTAGTAAATTTGTGTAGCTCCTTGGAGGAGTTTTCTTGGTGCTTGCAAGATACATAACAATTTAGAGCTAGGAGAACATGTAGGGTACACATATTCGAGCTAGATCATAAACATTATTCTCCCTATGTTCTCTTGTGACATTGTGAATTTGTGGAAAGAAATGAAATACAAAGGGGTTCAAAAGCTTTCTGGACGCAGTTGGGTTGAGGTCGATAAGTGCATACTTTCAATGTAGGAGACATGGCACATCCACAAATGCAGAGAATCTATGAGAAGTTGGATACATTATTAACAGGGATGAAAGAAACAAGTTATGTTCCTATACAATTTCTCTAAATGATGTGAAGAAGTATAAAAAGAAACAATTTCTTGTGGTGATAATGAGAAATTTATCACTTATAGACACTCCTTGGGAGTAGTCCTGGTGTAGACCTATATTTGAGAATGTAAATCTCCCAAGTTATGGTGAGAAAACTTACGTCAAATAAGCATGGAGCTATGCATGAGCCCTGAGTACGCTGGCCCAAAATTCATTTTATGAAGAGCCTTTGCAACTAAGATGTTCATATCTTAGATTGGTGAAAATGAAATTTTGGTAACTGAGATGTTCATATCTTAGATTGATGAAAGGAAATTTTGGTAAGGCATGTCAACCATTGCCATAATTTGAGCGTAGATGTAATGCTTGATGCAAGGATAAACAATATATCACCATACACGTTTACATAGAATTCCAACCTTGCTTACATAGAATGTCGACCTTGCGTTGGTATCATTACGAGGAATTATTTTTGGATTTTAAAATAGTGCTAGAGAAGGTTGGCATCCACATACCCTATTCAAAGATTGATAGTAAAATTAAAAGTGGTCAACTAATCAGACAACCTGAGTGGGCTCAATGGTTAAGAACTTGTGATTTCCGCAGGTTCAAAACTGACGGGGGGTAGGGTTTTGTACACTCTTGCAAAGACAATAACTTGGCATACAATATAATTACTAGAAATTGTGAGTTCCTTGTTCTCACTGGGTACATCTCCTCAAAAAATAATATATTTGGTATAGAATATAATTACTCAAGGATATGAATTTATATTTTTTTCACAAATGGAAAATAAAATAGAATGGATGAGTTCTACCAAATCACATATAATGGATAAATTCTAAAGCCAAATCCCAAGAAAAGATTATGACAACATGAAACATGCAAAGTCAAGTCTAATTTATGGATTCTTTCACATCTATCACTGGAAAGGGTGAAAAATTCATGTATCACACTAACTCTACAAGATTAAAAATCTAAAATATTGTTTCCCCTTTTTGAATTACTTCCCAATCAACGATCCTGCTAACAAATCTGAAATATTTTCTTTTACCTTATTTTGAACTACTTCCCAATTAAATATCATGGTAACACTAATTAATTCTATTATGTTCTATCCTGGTAATACTAATTAATTCTATCATGTTCTATCTTGTGTGTGAGTGAACAGGATCCATGTAATTCAAAACTAATATTGTATCTTCATCGTACTTAGGTTAGCAGCTTCTTCAATTGGCATTAGGTTTCATAGTTTAAAGAAAGAGTTATAGGGCATAATATTCCTACAATTAAAAAAACTAGTGATGAAATAGATGCTATAGCTCCTATATAGCATAATGAGCTATATCCCAGAATTTTATTTACATGTGCACAACACTAGACTTCAAAATAATTTGGTGAAAGGACCAAGTGCATTTATTCTATACTAAAAAGAAAAAAAAAATACAAAATAACATCTATTATCATGTCATGAAAGTTTTAGCACATCCTCATTTTTACATATTATACCAAAACAAAATTAAAAAATAATATCTATTATCATATCAAAAAAGTTTCAAGACATCCTCAGTTCTACATGTTATACATGGGACCATTGATAGATTATTTTTACATATTATACCAAAACAAAATTACAAAATAATATCTATTATCATATCAACAAAGTTTCAAGACATCCTCAGCTCTACATGTTATACATGGGACCATTGATAGATTAAAAGTATCTTTCGTGAGGTCCGGAGCTTTTGTCTGTAAACTGTGAGTGGCTAGCTTGAAGGAGAAGTCCATCAATAACACAATAATAATTCCATAAGCTTTTGTCTATAAATTGTGAGTGGCCAGCTTGAAGGAGAAGTCCATCAATAACACAATAATAATTCCAGGAGCTCACCGAACTCTACATCATTAGCATCATTATTAAAAATAATGATAATAAACTAAAATTGTAGATTTAGTGACGCACTTGTAAGTTGTGGTCATATTAAATATCAAGGTAGGAAATTGTTTTCGTAAGTCACAATAATTCTTTCTAAAAATAGTTCAAGTCCTGGACTCCACATGAAGGATTTTTGAAAATTTGGGTTACAATCATTAAACTTCAGTTTTTTGGGTGCCCTAAGGGTTTTTCATGGTGCTGAATCCATTTCCGCCATAAAAAATGAAATTCAAACACTCCAAAAACCTAATTTTTTGAATTTTTTTTGCCGGATTCTGGGAAAAAACTGTCATCCGGGCTATTATATTGTGTCAGTAGAAAACTCCCTTGTCTTATCACTCAAACAAAATAAACCATGGAAACTCAAACAAAAAAATCATGCAAACTTGCACAATGCCATGTGAAGCTATAACATGCCAACATATCCTACTTTTCCCTTGCTTCTAGTGTTACCTTAGGTTCTGGTTTATATGTTAGTTGTCATTGGACGTTTGTGTTGGATAATTAATCTTAACCACCGTGTTAAATACACTGACAAGCAGTGATACCTCAGTGAATGTTTTGTTGGTTGCGGATTGAGTTTACAGAGAAGGAAATTGTAGAGAATTAATCTTAACCACCACGTTAAATACACTGACAAACAGTGATACCTCAGTGAATGTTTTTCAAGTTGTGGATTTAGTTTGCAGAGAAGGACATCGCAGAAATGAAATTCTAAACATAAGGAAAATTACCTATTAAAGTCAAATAGAAATTTGATGCATAGATTTTTTTTTGTAAGTTTGGTAGGACTACATCTTTACATCTTCATCAATATGTCCAGATACATCACCCCAATCAGGGAAGGGAATTGAACTTGTGATGAGTGCCGTAATAGCCCACCTCATCGTCGTTTAACCAAGACCCCATACACTTGATGCATAGATTATTAAAAGCTTATGGGAAAACATTTATTTCGCAAGTGTTATTTAGAAAGTCTGTCATGAATTAAAAGTCTTAGATATATATGTTTTGATTTTACATGTAAGTTGAAGAAGAATTTAATGTGGCGGATGTAAGTCTCGAAAAACAAGAAGGAGAAAATAGTGAAGCAAATTTTGGTGGGTGCATGGAGAAAATAGTGGAAGGTGGGCGCGTGAAAATTATTGTTTGTTACTCTGCAACCCCTACTGAATGTAATCTCAGTAAGAATAATTTTTTTACTAGTTAAGGAGCCACATCCTCCATATGGGAATGTATTTCATGTTTTGAAGTCATCATATAAAGTATTGCTAGATTTGATTGTGAAAATTTCACATATATCATGGAGCAAATTTTGGTGTGCGCATGAAAACAACCAACATTTACAAGTTTTAGTATGTTACTCCTCAATATAATCTCAGTAAGAAAAATTGTGTTACTGGTGAATGAGCCGCATCCTCCATATGTGAATGTATTTCATGTTTTGAAATCATAATATAAAGTATTGCTAGTTGCGATTTGATTGTGAAATTTTCACATATAAGTTTTACCGCAACAACTCTGTTTTACTCTGTTGAGTAAAATTGTTTTATTATATTTCCTCCACTATAGTTGCGATTTTAATTTCACCCACTCTGTTTTGAAATGAATACTCATATGATTTAGTTTCTGCAACTGTGTTGTCTTGTTTAAAGACATTTCCGCAACTCTGTGTGAACTATGTGTGTTGAGGAAAAGAATTTCCTCTGTATTAAAAATTTCAACATGGTATCGGAGTGGGCTTAAAATATCAGTAGAAGGTAGTGTTTTTACTGAGGAGTAAAAAAAAATTTTGAGGAGCGTATTCTCCAGCAGTGAGAAAATTTTTACACAGTAAGATTTTTTTTTTTTTTTACACATTGAAAATGGCAACAACAAGCACAAGCTTGACTACGCCACAAATACCTCAATTTAATGGAAAAAATTATGACTATTGGGCTATAACAATGAAGGCTTTGTTTTCCTCAGAAGAACTTTGGGAATTGGTGGAGAATGGATTCCAAGAACCAGCAGATGCAGTAACATACAATTCTTTGACACAAGCACAAAAGGATTTGTTGAGGGATAAGAGGAAGAAGGACTCCAAAGCCCTTTTCTACATATTTTAGGAAGTTCATGAAAGAATCTTCCCAAGGATTGCAACAGCAACAAAGTCCAAGAAAGCATGGGATGCCCTCCAGATAGCCTACCAAGGCATGGCAAAGGTGAAGACATCAAAACTACAAATGTTGAGAAGAGATTTTGAGACAATTTGTATGAAAGAGTCTGAGAATCTAGACTCATTTTGTACTCAGGTAATTGGGTTGGTTATGTTAGGTCTCTGTAATTTATTAGCAAGATTGGGAGAGTCCAATCACAGAGTTAACATCATTTCAACCAACTTTGGGATTCTAGGATCTAGCCCTCCTGAATCCAGAGAGGGATCTCTCCAATATGTACAAAGATGGATATTGTCTTTGAAAAGCTTAAGGTAATGATATTAGGCTAGTTATGAAGGCCAAGGGTTTTGTTTTGTTTTGGATGATTGAGCATGAAATGTTACTTGAGGGGGAAGTCCTAAGTGCAAAAGTTTCAAAAGTGAGAAGTTGCAAGAAAATAGAACAGTTTTTGGCAGATAGATAGATATAACGCTGGTTTTTAGTCCATTGGGCTATGGAGTCATATCTGGGCTTTAATTGAACAACAACATCAAGTGTGATCCAAGGGGCAAGTCATCTATACCATAAGATTATTGAGATTAAAATGATGAAATGGAAACATTAAAATGTTGGAGGGATGGAAACTGATAATAATTTCTCAGAGGATTTATAGTCAGTCCAAACAAGAAAAGCCTCTTAAGTAACTGTTTTAAAACCAACCAAGGACAGGGCTAACCATAGACTTCTTGGGCAAGTTCTTATTAAAGCAGCTTAATTGACAAACAATCCAATAATCCACATAATTACCTTCAGAAAGTATGAAAACACATAAGAAAAACAGAGTGTAACTTAAGATCAGATAAAGTACTTTTAAACCTAGTCTGCTTTCAGTCAACACCAAGGGAAACTTTCAGAATCTGCCTTTGGAGAAAAGAATCTAGGAATCGGGGCAAACCATATCTTCTCTAGTCTAACTTTAATAGCAAATAATGGAAATAACATTCGAGAACAATGTTTGAGCAAACAGAAGGACGAGGGAACGCCAACATTCCTAACTGTTTAAATTGTATTGAATCATTCTTAAATAAACAAATCTGAAGAAAACATTAAGATAAAGATTTCTCAGCCATAGAAGGTTACTGCTATACGGAAAATCCTAACCCTGTTTAAACTGTTCTTTACAGAGGGAAAATGAACAATATGGCATACATAGAAGGAAAACGATTAACAAAGAAAGAAGCACTTCACCAGTGATAAAGACCAAGATCCCAAGAAACAGCTTTTATATTGATGTCAAACTAGTTACAATCTTCAAGTCCAATGTTTCAGTTCAGCAATCATCTTCACTATTCAACCTAACTACTCTAGCACAAACAGAGCTTCAAGGGCCAGTGAACACTATGTACAAATAGAAGTCTCGAGCTCAAGTGTATTTCAAAGTTCTACAACCAACAACTCCTCATCTTCTGTAGAAGTACTTATACGAAGATGAGGAGGTGAGATTTTAACAAAATATCTCAAGGACAGTTAATGTAGAGTGAAGAATTCTCGGCCCTTTGAGAGGCTCGAGGGAAAAATTTACAGGTGGATCACTACATTAACTGTTTCACAATAAATATCAAAGCTCGGTGGAAGCTTTGTTTGACTTTGAGGCTCTGTGCAGGTTTTGGAGTAACTCTGCAGATATTTATTCATTGGTTTCCTTGCAGAAGTAACTCCCTGGCTGTGCTGGAGGCGGATATCTGATTTTCTTCAATAACTCAGCCTTTGGTTTGAATGGTTTGAGGCAACAAGTGGCCTTTACGGTAGCTGATGAATTAATTCGCCTTTAGTTGAAACGGTGGAAGCCTTTCTGTCTGTTTAAACGCTTATGATTTTTCTTTAACTGTGTTTAATTTGGGGATTAGGCTTTTAATAGTCAATCTTAGCCGTAATCCCTAAATTTGTCTTCAATCTTCTACTTTGCTGCGCTCTGTTCTTCAACACTGATACTCTTTCAACTTTGTTTTTAATAAAACAGTGTCTTATTGATGTGCAGGGTCGCGCTGGGCTCGTATGGCATCAACACCTATGAAGCGTTGATGAAACATGTCTTCAAACCCTCTATATCTCTTTCCCTTTGATAAACGAAAGACCAGAGGATCGTCACCCTCGGCTTTTATTTTCCTTTGTTATAATGGAAAAAGCATTGGGACCTGCAAAACACAAACATTTTTTTAAGAAATCCTGCATTTTTGGGGAAAAACTGATTCAGAAGGCGGGGGAGGAGCGTATCCATCAGATGAAAACATCCAACGGTGGGATATTTGCGTAGACGAGGCGAAAAGGAGAACGGGGAGATGAACAAGTTGGAGTGATTTTGGACCGTCCGATCTGGACACGTGGACGGTCCAGATTCAATCGGAGGATCGCAATCGGGGGTAGTGAGCAAATGCACCGATTTGAAACATGCGATGCGATTTAGCGCAGACCGTCGATCTAAGATTCAGATCAACGGTGGGAAATGAATCGGGGTAGTCGCAATCGGAGGGATGAGGAAAAGAGTGCGATTTAAACAAAAAACTCCAATGTGATTATGCAATCTGGAGGGGAGAGGCGATTAAGCGATAGCCATTGGATCCGAGGATTAGATCAACGGCGGGGAGCGAATCGGAGGAACAGCAATCGGGGGAAAAAATAAATGCATGCGATGGAAAACTCCGATGCGATTAAGCGATGTCCGTCGATCTGCAGATCAGATCGACGGCGGAGAGTGAATCGGCGGATGGCCGATCGGCGGGTGCAAACAAGTGTATGCGATGGAAAAACCCGATGCGATTGGGCGCTGGCCATTTGATCGGCTTACGATCAACGGTGGAGATTAGTTTTTAGAACGAACCGGCAGAAACCCTGATAATATATCAAAACCCCAAGTTTTTAATATAAACGAAGGTTTAATGGATCAGGGCGGAAATAAAATATATACAAAGGATAGGCGCCTGCCTGCGGGGCCTTCGGATATATGGAACGCAAAGGCCCCGGGGCTTAGTACATCAAAGGCCAATCGCAATCGAAATCGCGGGCCTGGTCTTTCCGATCAACCCATTGTGAATTCTCCGATCGCGATTGCGCGATCGGTCTTTTTAATCTAACCATTTTATATTTAACATGTGACTTTGGCTCATTAAATCAAAACTTTAGAAAAGAGGGTTTTTGTAATTTACAAAGGAAAAATGGGTCGGAAATGAAATATTCACAAGGTTTAAGCGTCGAGGGCGGGCTCAGGGTTATATGAAAATAATATGATCGGGGGTCTTAAGCAGCAAGGCTAATCGCAATCGGAACTTTTGGAGTATGGCAAAGACTTGCGTCTTTGATTCTTTCCGATGCGATTAGCACCTTAACGTATTATCAAGTGGTTCCAGACCCAAAGCGTATGGTGGGGAAGTGGTTTAGGGCTTAGCCCAAGGGGCTTAGGTCCATAGCAATGAAACTTTGTTTTTTATGAAAAATTTCAAGGTTTTAAATGGATTTGGGGGTTTCGGCACAGCTAAAAAAAAGAAGTTTTAAACCATGTCAGGAGGATTTTCATGAATGGAAGGAGAAACTTATGAAAAGTAGGGAAATAACATGGAGAAAAAGGGGGAGTAAATGAAGGTTAGTTATGAGTGGGAGAAAGGGGAAAAATGATGGTTTCTTCAGCAGTTTCTTACAGGAAATCAGCAGAATTAATAGGGAAAGTGATGAAGATTTTGGACAGAGGAATGAGGCCTACAAGGAGTCTTCAAGAGCCAAAAAATTTTAGTAATGAAAAATTGTTCCTTGAAGGCTCAAAACAGATTTATCCACCTTTTGGTATAACAAAATATTATAGGTGGCTAACAGGTTACTCAAATCAGGTCTCATGGTGAGACACTTGAGTGAAGGAGAATTGTTGAGAAAGTCTTAAGAAGTTTGCCAACAAGATTTGATGCCATAGTTATGGCCATAGAAGAGATAAAGGATCTCTCACAGTTTTGAGTGGATGAGCTTCATGCATCACTAATGTCTCATGATCATAGGTTGAATAGAGCAACAAACTCATCATTGGAAAATGCATTCAAGACACAAGTTTCATTTGGTCATGGTAGAGGCTGAGCAAGAAAAAATTATAGAGGAAGAAGAAGAATCCCACATAGAGGTGGAAGAAGCAATCCTTCAAGCTCAAGTGGAAGGGGAAACAATCAAAATCCCAGCCAAGGCCCAAGCCAAAATCAAGCAAAAGGTCATAGGTATGATAAATCTCAAGTTCAATTTCATTATTGTAATAATTATGGTCATTATGCAAATGAATGTAGAGAGAAGAAATAGACATAAGTAACAAACCCAATGAAAATTTCATAAAGGAAAATCAGAACCATGATAGCATGTTTTTAGCTTGTAATGTAGCACAAGAAAAAGAAGGGGATGTATGGTTCTTAGATTCAGGGTGTAGCAAACACATGACTGGAAACATAGAAATGTTTTCCAATTTAGATGAAAGTGTAAAATATGAAGTGACATTAGGGAATAATAGCAAAGTCTCTGTAATGGGAAAAGGAAGAGTAAACATTATAGCACATAAGGGGGAGAAGAAATATATTTCAAATGTTTATTTTGTCCCTGGTTTGAAACATAACCTCATAAGCATTGGGAAGCTCATGCAAAAGGGCTACAATGTCTTTTTCAAAAATGATGTGTGCACAATTCTAGATAAGTCTCCAAGTAGACAGTTGATTACAAAAGTTCATATGAAAAACAATAGAATTTTTCCTCTCAAACTAAAATCAGACTTGAAGGAAGAAGGTGCTCAAGCACAACTATCAATGGATTCACAGAAGAATGAAATACACGTAGCAGCTATCACACAAGAAAAATTTCAAGTAAAAATTAAAGATGAAAATTGGTTATGGCATTTGATATTTGGTCATCTCAACTTTGGAGGCTTGAAGTTGTTGCATAGGAAATGCATGGTTAAGGGATTGCCACTCATATAAAAACTGGACAACCAATGTGAAGGATGTATCTCGGGAAAACAACATAGAGAATCATTTCCAGCAAGAAAGTCTATAAGAGCAAAAGCACCTTTGGAAATTGTCCACTCATATTTATGTGGACCAATGAAAACAGCATCAATTGGTGGTAACCACTATATTTTGACCTTCATAGATGACTACACAAGGAATACATGGGTCTACTTATTAAAACAGAAAAATTGAAGTGTATGACCACTTCTACCAATACAAAGTTCTTATTGAGAAGCAAAGTGGACACTACATCAAAGTGTTGAGGAATGACAGAGGTGGCGAATACATCACAAGTGACTTCCTACGTTTTTGCAGGGAGCATGGAATTCACAAGTAATTTACAACAAGGTATACAACTCAGCAAAATGGTGTCGCGAAAAGGAAGAATAGGACCATTATGGAAATGGCAAGGATTATGTTGAAGGAAAAGCATTTGGAAAATGATTATTGGGCTGAAGTTGTCGCTTGTGTAGCGTATATTATTAATAGATGTCCAACCAAAAGTGTTTGAATATTGTTCCTGAAGAGGCATGGAGTGGAAGAAAGCAATATGTCACTCGCACAAGAGTGTTTGGGTGTATGGCATATGCACATGTCCCAGATGAGCTGAGGAAGAAGTTGGCCAGCAAGGGGAAGAAATGTATATTTGTTGGATACAATTATATATCCAAGGCATACAAGTTGTATAATCCATCAACCAAGAAAGTGATATTCAGCAAATATGTTCATTTCATAGAAGAGGAAGCATGGGATGGAAGTTTAGAGGAGACAGTCAATGTGGAGACATTTATGTCACATGAAGACAAAGAGGAATTGACCGCAGCAATTAATTCCTCAACGATGAATCCTCCTCTACCTACACAGGCTCAACAAAGTAGTCAACACGTGACACCGTAAACAAATAATAGGACAATGTTGCATAACCAAGAAAGTGCGTCTCCAAGCACACCACAAAGATTTGTAACTCCATCTACTTCAAGCGCAACACCATGCCTATCTTCTGCAAGCATAAGAAAACCAAAATTCAGAAATTTAAATGAAATTTATGAGCAAGATGAAGTTGATAGCAGTGGTAGTCTGAATTCTTTATTTTAATTATTTTTTCATGTAGATGAACTAATACATTTTGAGGGTGCAGTCAAAGAAGAGAAATGGGTTGCGGAAATGGATGAAGAAATAGGAGCAATAGAAAAGAATGACACATGGGATTTAGTGGATATTCCGCAAGGAAAAGAACTCATTGGAGTGAAGTGGGTCTACAAGACCAAGAGAAACATTCAAGGCAAGATTGAAAGGCATGAAGCAAGGTTATTTGTCAAAGGATACAAGCAAAAACATGGAAGAGACTATGCAAAAAAAAATTTGCCAGTCGCAAGGATGGAGACAATGCATACAATGTTGTCGATTGTCACACAATATAAATGGAAAGTGTATCAAATGGACGTAAAATCAGCGTTCTTGAATGGAGTGTTGAAATAGGAGGTATATGTTGCGCAACCTCTTGGTTATGAGATACAAGGCCAAGAAGAGAAGCTGTATAGGTTGTAGAACGCTATCTATGGGCTGAAGCAAGCACCACGTGCATGATATAGCAGGATAGATGCTTACTTGATGGACAATGGGTTCGAAAAATGTGACAGTGAACCTACTCTCTACATCAAAGAAAGTGACGGTAAGATTCTTATTGTCGTTTTGTATGTAGATGATTTGATTTTTACAAGGAGTGATGATTTCTTCATCATTGATTTCAAAACAGTTGTGAAAAGTGAGTTTGAAATTACTGACTTGGGGTTGTTAAGATATCTCAAGAAAAGTATGTTGCAAACATTTTAGAGAGGTTTAATATGCAGAAAAACAAGCCAACACCACCTCCAACTGTCATGGGGTTGAAGTTGAGCAAGGAATATTGTAGCAACAATCTCAATCCTACATTATACAAAAGCATGGTAGGTAGCCTAATGTATTTGACTTAAACTAGGCCTGATATAGTGTATGTCGTGAGTTTGGTGTCAAGGTTCATGGATACACCCAACGAGACACATTGGCAACCAACGAAAATAATTTTAAAGTATGTCAATGAGACAAAGGAGTATGACATTTTCTACTCCGCAACAGATGATTTTAGGCTAGTTTGTTACACTGACAGTGATTGGGCAGGAAGTGTTGATGACAGAAAGAGCACGTCAGGATATGTTTTTAATTTGGGTTCGGGATCCATTTCATGGGCTTCCAAGAAGTAGCTGATAGTATCATTGTCAACAACAGAAGCTGAATATGTCACCGCAACAGCAACAGTGCCTCAAGCAGTTTGGATTAGAAGGATGTTGCTAGATTTATGTCATGAAGAAGATGGAGTAACCACTATTTTCTATGATAATTGTTCAGCAATTGCACTATCAAATAATTATGTTTTTCACAAGAGGACAAAGCACATTGATGCTAAATATAATTTGGAGAAATGCACATTTTGCAAGACCCAAGTTCAATATTTGGGGTGCATCATTAATGAGCGGGGTGTGCATGTGGACCCAACTAAGATACAGGTCATTCGAGATTGGTTAGCCCCAACCACTCTAACAGAGATCCGCAACTTTCTGGGTATTGCCAACTTCTATCACATGTTCATGCTCTGTTTATCTCATATCACTTGGCCTTTGAGTCAAGTCACCAAGGGAGGAGCGAAAGAAATTTTCTTTTGGTCTAAATCCCAACAAAAAATGTTTGCCTAGTTGAAGCATTGACTCTACTCTGCACTAGTGCTCACATTACCAGATCTGCAACAACCATTTGAAATTGAGATAAATTCCTCTAACTATGCTATGGTGCATTTCTTACTCAGCAGTGGAATCTAGTGGCATATCACAGTGAGACACTTTCAGACATAGTTTGAAGGTATCCTGCCTATGACAAATATATGTATTCCATTGTGTAGGCATGCTGACAGCAGAAGCATTACATTTTAGGGAAGGAAAAAGTCATCCACACATACCATCGACCCCTAAAGTTCATATAGACACAACAGAAGTTGCAGAGTGATTTCCATAAAAAATGGTGCACATGCCTACAACAATTCCATTTGAACATTAAGTAGAAGAAGGGAAGCACCAACAATGTTTCAAACTTCCTCAGCCGATTGTCGATCATGGTGCTGACCAGGATGTTCGACTCTTGTTGGCATGAGACTTCAGGGTGGACACATCTTTACAAAAGTGATCTAGAATTTGGCAACACATACTAGACACTCCTGGAAGGTAAGAAAATTCCAAATTTTCACCTCCAGGATGCACTGTTATGCCACCTGAGACACCTTTGTGTTCCTTCAAGAAAGTGTGCCAAGATGATTTTGGAAGTGCACTATAGTTATGTCATTGGACATTTCGGGGTGGAGAAAAATCCAGTAGTACTAAAGAATTATTTATATTAGCCAAACCTTCGACAAGATGCTGGGAAGTAAATCATATCCTCCACCTCATGTGCCATTGCAAAACTAACCATCAAGAATCAAGGCGTATATACTCCACTGCCTACCCCTAGTCGACCTTGGGAATCCATCTCCATGGATTACATGTCAGGCCTTCCCTTTATCAAGCATGGAAACGTCTGCTTCTTTTTGTTTGTCGACATATTCTCTAAGATGACCATTCTGGCGCCCTGCAAGAAGAGTATCACTGTAGAAGCCACTGCTAAACTCTTCTTTGAATGAGTGTGGGTTAACTTTGGGATCCCACGGTCCATTATATTAGATAAAGACAACTAATTCCTAAGTACATTTTTTTCAAGTCTCTGGTCGATGCTAGATACCAAGCTCATTAAGTCTACTACTTTCCACCCCCAAAATGATGGCTAAACAGAGGTCGTAAACAAGATGATCGTCCACATTTTGCACATGTATAACTCGAAGCATCCCCGCACATGGGATGAAAGCCTCCCCTATGTACAACACCTCCATTTCTCAATTGACCACAACCCCTTTCAAGTTGGGTTGGGAATCCGACCATTATGTCCCATTGATGTGGTCATACCATTTGCAGCTACTTAGACAAACTCGACTCATGTCCAGTCTGAAGCTGACAGGGCGAACAACTTCGTTGAGAGAATTCAACATGTCCACCAGTAGGTCCATGACATATTGGACAAAGTTAATGCTAAGTACAAGCAACAACATGATCAACATCGAGCGCCACACAAGTTCAAGATGGGTGACAAATTTTGGCTACATTTGTAGGAGTGCCTCGCTGGACCCCATAGCAAGATTCACCTGCTATGATATGGGACGTAAAACATCACCAAGGTTGTAGGATAAAATGGCATCAAGCTCATCATTCCACCATTCCTTGGTTTGCACCTACTGTTTAATGTCAACCGCCTTTGTCCAACCTTCCACCCTTACTAGGCACATCCGAGATTGTAGAAAAACTCACACAAATGGAGTTAAACCCAGATTGCATGGAACAAGACACAAATGATCAAATCATGGACACACATATCAAGAACACCTGCCAAAAAAGGATCCAACTATATTGAGTTATCAAATCATACCAACTCCTTCACTAGGGCAAGTGGTTCACCAAGGGCCTGGTTTGACAAAAATTTCCTCACCTCATGGATGCTCTACACGCAATGGGGACCATTGCTTCCTAAGGAGGGAGGACTGATCTTGGTGGTTATTAGTGACCACACACCTATTCCACCTAGACGCGAGTTGGTTTCATTTGGTTTCATCATTTTCCTTGTTTATAACAACATTTACTATGTTTAGGAATTTTTCGGGTCCTAATCTCCTGTAGTAGTTTTGACCCCCTAAATGGAATTTTTTTTAGGTCCGCGGAAGGACTGTAGCCATAGGAAGGGGCCTGCTGAAAATCCTATATTACTTAGAGAGATCTTTCTGACAAGGTATCATACACGCCAAATGGGGATCATATGACCAAGTTACAACCCCGGTAAGTTGGTTGCCCAACTAACCCCAACATTGCCCACAAATTCTTGGCGTTCCATCTCCTATGACTAGGGTTTTGGTCGTTTATGGTTTTCTCTTATTGTTCAATAATAAAAATTCCCTTAAGCCTCATTGTAACACAGTTCAGAGGCATGTAGCCACCACATATCTTCTCATATATAAGCTACCATTGCTCGTGCTAGTTTATTTACATTATGGATGTAAGCATATTTCAGTTCTTTGATATTAATGAAATGAAAATTTATTTATGCTTCACTTTTGTGTTTATGTTTATATCTTTGTTCTATTGTGTTCTTGCATAAGTTTAGATCACATTATGTAGGAAAATCCTCACTTTATATTACATGTGGATAGGGACAAGAAGAGTATTAAACCCTAGTCCCTTAAACGAAATAAAAACTACAAGAAAAAATAATGAACATTACATTTCTAAATTTTACCTTTCCCAGCAACGCTTAGGCTATGGAATGAAGAAAATCAAAGAAACCAATGGCCAGGGTTCAAAACACTAGTGTCAAGCTACCGAAGCTCCAAAGGTGAGAATGGCACGAGGGTGGGGCTGGTTACACCCTATAACAAACCCTGTCCCTGTGTACCGTTATATTGTGAGCTTAAATATCTAGGGTCCACGATTGTGCCACCTCTCAATGTTGAGTACGATCCACCTCTGGAATAGTCTAGATCTAGGGTATGAAAATTAAATAACACTATAAGCTTAATTAAGGAAGGGATGGTAAGGTTTCGATATATACGTGTAAGTTCCATCATAAACATAAATTGAGGCTCTAAAATCAATGTTGCTAGAAAAGTAATATAACTTTATACCATGCTCTTACTTAATGACTCGAAACGAAGGAAAGGTTTTACAGTTGGAGGCCACAATTAGAGTAGTTGAGTCAAACAACAATACATATATTATATGTTAAATTAGTACTAATATCGAAAAAAATATACTAATTGCATCCTTATCATGCATATTTAAAGTATAATAGAGATATTGAATGATCCTAATGATAGACTAAAAAAATAAAATAACCCTCTGAATTTACACCATAATGTGGAGCTATTTTTGTAAGGTAAATAAATAAATAATTTTTGTGGGTATTACAAGTAGTATAAGTGTTGAAGGGTTAAAAATTGTGGCCTCACTAAGGGAAAATGGTAATAAACTATGAAGTGTTATACATTGAAGAAGAATTGAAGACATGGCAAACTTCTGCACCCTTATTGTGATAAAATAATACAAGATTTAGGGCAGAAATCACTAATTAAGAGTTGGAAATGAACCATAATAAGAAATCAAATAAATTCCTTTAGCTAAGGCAAAGAGAAGTGAAGAATCCTATCATAAATACATTGAAAAAAAAAATTTGTTACAAAAGTAACACTGATAAAATATTAATTGAATTATAGATGGGGTACCCTTAACTATAAAACATATATCTTGGGTTCCTAGGAGAGCAAACAGTTGTGTGAACGACCTAATTATTAATATATTTTAATTTCTAAAGCATATCCCGTGACTGTGGGATAGTGAATAGAAAATAAATTTATTGTCTATAACCATAAGGAAGTATATAGGTAAACAAAGCATGAGACATATACATGGGTAAACTAAAAAAAAGTATGTGATGTCCCGTCTAATTAATTTCACCCAATAGTTGCACCAATTTTGCAATTTTTTCTAAGTAATGTCAATTTTGATGTTTTGGATGCTTAGCTTAGGGAAAGTGGGTTAGGAGGACCCCACTTAATTAAATTGGCTGAGGGTCCCAACATAGGAGAAAAAGGGAAATCAAAGAGATAATGGATGGTGGGGGCCACCCCAAAAGGGGAATACACACCTCTTGAGAAAACTCGCACTTTTGGAGGGAGAAAGAAAAAGGAAAGGTTATGCATGGGGCCCACAAGGTAAGGGGGTGCTCAGGGATAAATAGAGAAAAGATATGTCATTTTCGGGCATTTAAGATTAACATGGATCTATGTTGTTATACACACACCATCTATCAACTACACACACACACACCATTTTTCAACTAAACACACACACATCATCTGTCAACTAAATACTGAGGATGGAAGAAACAAATTTCCTTCATTTTGGACAAAGCTTTAATAAAATGACATAAGCATAACAAATTTGTTATTACATTTTCTTTCTATAATATATAGTTGACATTGAAATATTAAAGTCAACATAGTCATTGAAATATTTTAATTATGTTACATGTCAAGTCCATATTAAACATGGAAGGAATTACAAAATATCCCTCATGCCTTGCATTATAAAACATTTTACTATGTCCCTCATGTCTTGAATTAAAAAGTAGTTATCAATAGAATATTTATTTTATTTAATATGGATATTGAAATATTTTATTTATGGCTAACACTAAAATATGTTTTTAATTAATATATATCTATTTTAAAATACCACATTTCAATTCAACATATAATGAATTGTACGTCTTCTTCATATTGGGTTATAATTTCAATATTATTCTTAGATGTCACTTGTCAAATCCATATTGAGTAGTGAAAAAATTACAGTTCCCCACTTTAAAATGCATAAGTAACTATATACCAAAATTACAATATTTTACACCAATTGGCATGTCCATGTTTAAAAATGTTTCTAAAGTTTTAATTTAATTATCGATAATTAATAGGTGGATGATAGGTATTTAACCTCCATTGAAAAGTAGTTATGTCTTTTCTACTCTTTTAATTAAATTGATTAATTAAAAAAAATACATATGAAATGAGTTACTAATTTTTGGACTTATGGTATGGATAAGTCATGCATTGGCACATGATATTGTAACAAAGTCTATTTACAAGATAAGAATCTCCATGATAAAGTAGAAGTGAATCCCCGTGATTAAAAACTTGTTACCTATATTTTTTTAAATGTATATAGGTTTAACGTTTTTTATTATTATTATAAAACTTGTTGGAATAACTCAATTAGTGATGTATTATAAAATATAATGTAAACCATGACATTAAGATTTTAAATCTTTCCTGAGTCAATTCACCAACAACAACAACAACAATAATAATAATAATATGAACTCGGATTCAGTGAGGTGATATCTCTAAGAAAGTGATAGCAAGGAGTAACGGCGAATTTCTGCAGCCGGCGAGGGTTTGAAGAACCAGGCTGAGCCATCCATAGCAATTAGGGATCGAATTGCCATCGAGGATGCCATGGCAGTGGCCCTGGGAGGGGGGTTGACCCCCTCCTACAGAAGTGTGACTGCAGGAGAACAAAGTAGCAAAGCGAAACCAGGAACAAGGGAAGGAAATCCGAAAGCTGGACCAGTATTGGGGGTAGAATGGAAAGCAAGAACCAAGCAGCAATGTCTTCCTCGGGCATTGAAGAAACTCAGGTTTGTTATACCACCAACTAAATTGGATGAATATAGGGGATATATGAAAGACCATGCACTTATTTGTAAATTCATAGGAATCTGGCCAACTAAGAAGGATCTATTGAAGTGGATTCAAACAAAATGGCAACCAAAAGGACATTTGGATCTCAAGTTTGGCCCCAAAGGTTTTTTTACAGTTATCTTTACAAATCTTTTAGATAAAGAAATAATATTTGAAGGTGGCCCATATTTTTTTAATAATGCAGGCATTTTTCTTAGGCAATGGGAGGAATGCTACAACCCAGACGAGGAACAACTTTTGGCTGCCCCTGTCTGGGTTAGATTATTTGCATTACCCATGGACTTTTGGGACCCAGATATTTTAGAAGGAATTGGGAACTCATTAGACAACTTTGTGAAAATAGCAGAGACAACCTATAGAGGAAGATATTCATCTTTTGCTCGAATATGTGTTTATATGAATATATCTAAACCTCTTCCTGAGTCGAACTTGAATATGAAGGCAAGATATGGCACCAAACCCCGGACTATGAGCATATCCCATTTCGATGCCGTCTTTGCCACAAATATGGGCATTTATATAAAACAGGCCCTCAGAATAATGTAGATAAACAAGGGAAGACCCAAATAAATAAGGAAGTTGCACAAGAAAAAGAGGAAGGATTTGTAACTGTTAGTAGTAAAAAAAAAAAATCGAATGCAGTTAAACCAATCTAGTGGAAATAGTGGAAATAAATACAGATCTTATGAAAACCCATTTGAAATCTTACAAGAGGAAGGTGAAACCTCCAGATAAATGGAAGACATGTCTGCACCCACCGCTGCAAATACTCCGCAGAAAAATTTGGCAGAAAAACGGAAAGCAACGGTGGAACAAACAGACCCAGAGGAGAAGACAACAGAGGAACAAATGGAAATGGAGATTGAAACACAGAAAGACGACATACGTGCAGAGGAACAGGTCATGAAATGGTTATTGCAGGAGTGGAGAAATATGGATGATCGATTTATACCACAGAATCAAAAGAATCTATATAAAGAAACCTTTGAGAATTATTTGACTCAGCAGGCCAAAAAACAGGAAAGTACAGCAGAAAATACTACCACAAAAGCACCAAATCCATCTAAAACAAGCAAGAAAAAATAAAGGAAAACACTGCAAGAATCCATCCAATTAGTCGGAGAAATGTTGATAAATACAGGGAAGATAGCGTCGTTAACAACGATATTTCAACCAACTCCAAAATTTTCTCAATGAAGGTTATCTCTTGAAATATATGGGGCTTAAACAGCCTCAGTAAACAAAGATACTTAAAATATAAATTGAAAATGGAAAAAATGCAGATTATGCTAATTCAAGAAACGAAAGTTTCAGCTAATAAAATTGTAGAAATTTTAAAATATTTTACACCGCACTATGAAGTAATGGTGAATGATGCTAGAGGCACGGCCGGAGGTGTTGCAATCATATGGAACCCAGCTGAGGTAGAAGTGGATGACTGGATAGGATCATCTTGTACCATTTCTGGTAGGTTCTGACAAATCGGTACTCGAGAAAAGGTCATGATCACAGCAGTATATGGCCCTTATATACAAGGAGAGAAGAACGCCTTCATAAACAGCATAAGAACCTTCAGATCCCAACATACAGAGCAATACTGGATGATAGGAGGGGATTTCAATATGATTTTGAATTTATCAGAAAAAAAGGTGGTACCAGAAGAGAAGATCCGAAAATGGAGTTGTTTAGAGACCTCCTAACAGATTTAAAATTGTTTGACATCCCCACAATCAATGGAATCTTTACTTGGAACAATCGAAGGGGGGAAAGACATCAAATAGCCTCGAGGCTTGATCGATTTCTAATCTCGAATGAGCTGCTGAGTGTAGATGCTTATTATGAAGCATCAATTCTACCAAGCACTGGTTCTGGTCATTGGCCCATTCAACTAGAAATTGAGATCAAAGATGTCCCAAAAATTAGGCCATTTCGTTTTTGAATTGTTTTGGCTAAGAGATCCTGCATTCCTGGAACAAGTGAGACAATGGTGGGCATCGTTCAATACGCAAGGAAGAAACAGAATGCATACTTTCCAACTGAAACTGAAGCAATTAAAAAAAGAAATCAAAACTTGGAACAAAACACATTTTGGCAATATTCAGGCAGCAGTAATCACTCTCCAAAATCGAATGAAATAGAACCAACAGGACATGATTCTAAATGGTCGAACAAAAGATTTGATTGATCAAGAAGGTAGAATTCTTAGTGAACTAGAGGAAAGACGAAAACAGGAAGATGGAAACAGAAATCAAGGGTGAAGTGGTTAAAAGAAGGCGAGAAAAACACAAGTTTTTTCCATAAAACACTAATTCAAAGAAGACAACACAATAGGATTTTCTCACTAAAATATGAAAATGGAAACAAAATTTATCAGCATAATGAAATGGAAGACTTGTTAGTGAGGCATTTTCAGGATATGGTCACTGAGTCGAATCACAATAGAGCAGAGGTAATATAGCAAATCACGACCCATATACCTTTGAAAGTAAGTCAGGATCAGAACCTTGCTCTAATGAGGGAGATAACATTTGGAGAAGTGGAAGAGGTAGTTAAAAATATGCCAAAGCACAAAGCACCTAAACCAGACGGCTTTACAGCTGAATTTTATCAGGCTACCTGGTCTTTCATGGGAAAATATATCTAAGAATTGGTGGAGGAATCAAGGCGCACAAGGAATGTATACCCAACTCTGAACTCCACGCTTATTACTTTAATACTGAAGCAGACCAAGGCTGATACCGCAGCAGGGTTTCGCCCAATAGCCTTGTGTAATGTCATTTACAAAATTTTATCAACAATCATGGTTAATAGGCTGAAACCTCTACTACATGATATTATTTCACCTGAACAAACTGGCTTTGTTAAATATAGACAAATCTTAGATGGAATCATAACTGTACAAGAAGCGATGCATTCCCTCAAAGAGAAAAAAGTAAAAGGTATGTTAATCAAACTTGACCTTTCAAAAGCATATGATAGATTAAGTTGGTCTTACTTGAGAGAAATATTGGTAGATTTTGGTTTTGACTCCAGATGGATACAGTGGCTTTTCTCCTGCATTTCCACTCCTAATTATTCTATTATACTAAATGGGGCTCCAATCCAACCTTTCAATGCATCTCGAGGGCTGCGTCAAGGTGATCCTATCTCACCGTTTTTGTTTATCATTGCTACGGAAGGCCTAGGACGTCTTATTAAGGCTCATATCAGAGAAAATTGCCTCAAAGGGTTGAACTTATGGGGAAGGGATATTAATCTCTCACATCAACAATTTGTTGATGACATTATGCTCTTTTGTCATGTTTCTTTAGTGGAAGAGAAAGCTATTCTCAGGATACTAAAATTTTTTATGGATGCCTCTGGAACACTCATTAACAACGACAAATCTAATGTCTGCTTCTTTAATACTCCTACAGCCAATGAACGGTTTATATCAAGGACCCTGGGTTTCCAAATTGGCACCCTGCCCATGAAATATTTGGGATTTCCCTTGAATGAATCCTCGCTAAAGATAGCAGGGTGGTCAGATCTAATCTCTAAACTCCACTCTCAGTTGCAGAACTAGACGCTTAGAGCTCTTAACTCACCTAGTAGTGTT
Source organism: Pinus albicaulis (assembly GCA_034641835.2). Taxonomy (NCBI): domain Eukaryota; kingdom Viridiplantae; phylum Streptophyta; class Pinopsida; order Pinales; family Pinaceae; genus Pinus; species Pinus albicaulis. The sequence goes on along the minus strand of CM076584.1, from coordinate 134,219,119 downwards.
ACCTTACTAAAATGATTTCTTCAGGAAATCCCAATATATCAGCTATCAGGCAGAGCGGCTCCAAATACTGCTTGTAATAATATGATCAAATTTTTTCAGAAATTCCTCTGGCAGGGGGCACAAGACATGAGGAAATGGGCACTATTATCCTGGGATAAGCTTATTAAAACCAAAAAATCGGGAGGACTAGGGCTTCAGGACCCTGATATTCTCAACCAAGTAATGGGGGCTAAGTTATGGTGGCGATGGATTCAAGGCGGTCCAGATCTATGGAAAATAATATGGGAAACAAAATATGTAATGCCCAATGCCATTGTGGGGAAACTGAAAGTGGAAATTACTCCCAACGGATCTGACATTTGGAACTTAGCAGCTAGCAACAGAGATCTAATACGATAGCATAGCTTTTGGGAAGTGTGCGGAGGCAGAACAACATTGTTTTGGGAGGATTCTGTAATGTTCCAAATTTTATGGAACATTAATTTTTGTTAAGGAGATGAATAAAATGGGTAGGGGACCCATTCTTTGCATGATTAGAGAATAAATATCCTCTAAGTATGAAAGAGGATCATGTTGGAGCTGGATTTCACACCTCCATGTGTGAAAGGAGGTTTTTGCATAAAGGTTTGGCCAAGGTTGACCAAGTCAAACTGCGTTGGCATGAGTTGGAAAGCACTATGTGGGACAACGTAGGAGGGAAGATTCTAGAGGGAGGAAACCCTAATGCTAAGTAAGGCCCATGGAGGGAAGGATCATTTTTTAAAAGAGGGGCAAGGCAACCATTAAGATTATCTTTGATCATTCTACATTCAAGTCTAGATAGTTGTTGTTGCCTCTTGCTATTTAGCAAAGCCGCAGTGCCTTCGAGCATGAGGGAGTCCTGTTTAGGATATCCTCTCCTTCTTGAGTAGCTCATGAAGGATTACACTCATCCTCCATATTCAGGCATTCAGGCCATAGCTTCAGCCATCTACATCAGCGCAGTTTCTACAGCAGATATTGTGCAGTGTTGTTGGGTGTTGTTGGGGAGGTTTCCACACACCATCCAGAGCATGTTTTTTAGTGGAGAGAGGTTATACTCATTGGGAGATCATAAAAGGTGGTTCTTGAGCACATCCCACCATATTTGGCATCAGGCCAACCACTTTCCATTAGAGGCAGCACATTCCCTCTCTTAAACAGCGTTCTCATTGGTGATTATTTGTTGTGAGGGATTGACATTCATTTGGAGGAGAAGTCTTGGGTGAAAGGATCAGCCTTTCACTTCAGATTTCCATTGGAGGAGGATTCTTCATTTGTTGCAGACATTTCAGCCTTCTCCATGTATTTCCAACTCTTGAGTTGCAGCAGCTACTGCAACTCCGACATTTTTGTATTATAGTGTTTCTGCATAGATTTCAACCAATCCTCCTAAAGGGTTGTTGCATTGTATTTTCAGGGGTTGAGAGATTTCTCCCCCTTCTTATTTGATCCTATCATTGTCATATCATTTTACTTTCACTATTTATGCAGCAGTTCCTCTCTATAATTGCACATTCATGGCCCAGGGTTTTCTTTATGCAGCAGTATTTCTCATGTTTCCTTGTACAACTTTCTTGAGGCTTGTTGCGCCTTTCTTGAGTGATCATTTCCTCAAGATGATGTATATTTTATGTTGCTATGTCTTAATATGATGGCCATTGTATTCTCTGGCATTTCATGTGTATATGATTCACTGCTATTTTCCATTTGATGTATTTGTTATTGCTGTAGCAGCAATGTTGGGGTTATCTTAAGAGATTCCCAATCTTGTTGTATTTCCCTATTGGGGATATTTTCCTTTGACAATCACTCTATAGATAGAGTCTGCTAGTGGACCAGGTAGCCTATGGAGCTCATCTTCTTTTCAAAGGTGAAAAATCCAGTAAATTCCCCTGCAGTTTATCTCTGGAATAGATTTTCCTTGTCATTTGACAATGTTTCTGAAAAAGGAACATTACAGTGGTATCAGAGCATCGAACTGGCACAGCCTGAGAGTTCGATTTCAGAGGAGAATGATGAAGAAGATGAGATTGATCTCATATATTTTTGAAATAAAGAAGAGCCTCCCTGAGGAGGAGGAGAAGAAAAGGGGAGAAGAGGAAGGTCCATGCAGTTCCTATTCTCTTGAAGACCAGCATGGGAGATGCTTGGATTTCCAGATCTTAAGCAAGTGCCTGGGTGAATATAAACCCCATTCTGCAGCATTCAGGAGAGCTACAACGTTCTCACAATCTATTCAGCAGATAAAGGAGAGAAGGCCCTGTGGAAGAGCAGAAATCAGAGGCAATAGGTTTCTATTGTCTACATTTTATGGGGTAACTTCAGCTAGAGCTTGGGAGAAGAAGCTGGATGCATCTTTATTGCTACATCCAGTGGCAGAGAAAGAAGCAGTGGAGATGGCAGTGTTGTACATGGAGGAGGAAACCTCTGTTTGGTGGTTAAAATGCTTGGTCCATTCAAGGGTGAGTTATTTTTAAGTCTTTGTTCAAAGGTTGATCTAAACCTTTGACGAAGGAAGGACAAAGGAAGAGAAAATCATTCCACCATGGGAGGAGAAATGCACCAACGCTGCTACAGCTTTGGAGGAGCAGCCTTCTACATCTAAGGATGAGGAAGCCATTGGAGGAAAAGCCATTGCAGCCACACAAGAAGGTCCCAAGATCCACCAAGGTATGAGTAAAGTTCCAATTTCTATTTCAGCAAATAATCTTAAGGATGGTGGAATATCATATGAGGAGGTCCCAGGATCAAATCACATGGCCACTTTAGGGCCTCATGTTTGCACTGCACTGTGCAAAGGGTTCAAGGAGGAGAATAACCCTCATCCTCGTACATCTTTGATGATTTGCATTCATCCTTTGAGGTGGGAGTGAAAAATTTTGGAGGATGAAGTAAATCGTGACACCTCCATGGAGAATCATGAAACAAATTGTGAACCAGTGGAAGAGACAGCTGCTACATCATTGGAGGAATTAGCAGTGCTATTCAGTATGGGTGGAGAGGATCCATCACCACCATCACATTTGAATCCTCATAGATCCAACATGGTCATGGGAGAGAGGCCTTTCCTAAGAGGTCTCCAAGGAGCTGCATTTCAAACTCTCATGAAATGAAAAAAGCAAGAATTGGTTTGGGAGAATGGTAGCCCTCATGGGAGGAGTACCAAAGAAGAGGAGAGATGACAGGATGTTTACATCATTGGGAAGCAAGGAGAAGGGATACATATTTCTGATATGACATATATATCAGTCATTATACCTTCATCACATGAGTCATATGATGTGAGCATGAGGAGGCAACAAGCACTTGAGTTGCTTGTCATTGATAGGAGAGAGCACAAGCAGATTTTCTCTCATATGATTGATGGTGTTGCAGGAGTAGAGGAGGGCACTCTCATAGTGCAAGGGGATCACTCCTTAGCTGGGATTGATTGGGAGGCATTTTCCTCTTGGGAGAAGCTTCATATTTGCAGCAGCATCACCAAAGTTGTTCTTGACAAGGAGCATGTCAAGGAACAAAGATTGACATGGGCAGGAGCCTTTTTGCATGAGCTCACAGCGTTGTCATTTGGGGAGGATCACATGCATAGATCCATATATCATCTCACTTCTAGCCTATGGTAAGAGTCTTGTATGTACCTTTGCTGATTTACATACTCTTATCATTATAATGCAATGCAGGGCTTTTCAAAGGGGTAGATTTTTCATGTTGCTCCATGAGAAAATTTGGGCCAAACTATGTGATGGAGACAACCATCTTTTATATGGGATTGGGCAATTGTTACCTTCCATGTATATTTAGAATTTATGTTCAGCCACTTACCATGCATTCTCAGATGCAAGACCCAACATTGTTATTCATGAGATGGAAAACAACTTGCCATATCATTTCTCAAAGCAGTAGTTTGGGAAACTGCGTTGTGACTACTTGGGAGACTATTGGTACAGTTTTTCACAACATGAAACCTTCAGTACTTGCCTCATTTTATTGTTGAGTATGGTCTCCTTTTCTGGTATTGTTTTTATCTTAATGGAGGGCATGATCAGAGGAGAGACACATGGGATGAATGTGTCCTTGATGAGGATAGACTCCCATATTTTCTGCAGTACATGTTCTAAGGGGAACATGAGAGGAGGCATCGGCTACAGCCACATATTTTCTTAATTGTGGGGTAAGCCATGGGCTTGGTAATGTTATCCATCCATTGTATGTATATGGGAAAGTTTTTGACCTTATGTTGCTGATTCATTCATCTATTTACTATTTAGTATTGGATGTGATATTTGTTGTTGTGCAATACTTGCCATGTTATTTTCTGCAGCTACAGTGGATGACGTTGCCTTATAACCCTATGAGTCATTTTTTGCACTTTCTGCACATGGTATAACCTACAACAAACATGTCATGGGGGCATTCTATGGTGATCTTGTTCTATTCATCATAGATGGCATGACTTGGGCCAGCTAGATTATCATTGATGGAGGGGAGATTCTTGGGGGATTACTCTTCATTTTTCCATTTGAGGGCAATAAATTTGTAGCCCAAGATCAGCATACACTCCACACTTGTCATAAGTGGGGCATAGGATAGCATGCAGCAAGTTATAGTGCTTGCCATGATCAGATTTTCAGCCCACCTTCATTTCCAGAGCTCAAGGTGGAGAGAGATTTTCCATGAGTAGCCTTGTTGGGAGGCAGCTTATTTTTATGATTGATGGCTTGGGGATGAGAGATTCATATGGGGATGATAAGTCCCATTATATATCAGATCTCATGCCTCAAGGAGGCCCTTAGACAACTCTTTGTTCCTTCATGGATAGTTATTTCTACATGATAGTTGTTTGGGAATGTTCACCCAAAGGATAGATTGCATATGTTGGAGGGACAGTTTGAAGACTTGATTTCTGATATGGCATCCTTTTCTTGAGGAGATCATCACATGAAGATGCTACAGGAGGAAGGGAAGAAATAAATTCAGTTCATCCTTGTAATTGCTCGAGGGCAAGAAATATTTTGAGAGGGGAGGGTTATAATGTTCCAAATTATATGGAACATTAATTTTTGTTAAGGAGATGAATAAAATGGGTAGGGGACCCATTATTTGCATGATTAGAGAATAAAAATCCTCTAAGTATGAAAGAGGATCATGTTGGAGCTGGATTTCACACCTCCATGTGTGAAAGGAGGTTTTTGCATAAAGGTTTGGCCAAGGTTGACCAAGTCAAACTACGTTGGCATGAGTTGGAAAGCACTATGTGGGACAATGTAGGAGGGAAGATTCTAGAGGGAGGAAACCCTAATTTGAAGTAGGGCCCATGGAGGGAAGGCTCGTTGTTTAAAATAGGGGTAAGGCAGCCATTGATATTTTCTTTGATCATTCTACATTCAAGTCTAGAGACTTGTTGCTGCCTCTTGCTGTTTAGAAGAGCTGCAGTGCCTTCAGGCATGAGGGAGTCTTGTTTAGGATTTCCTCTCCTTCTTGAGTAGCTCATGAAGGATTTCACTCATCCTCCATATTCAGGCATTCAGGCCATAGCTTCAACCACCTACATCAGCGCAGTTTCTGCAGCAGATATTGTGTAGTGTTGCTGGGTGTTGATGGGGAGGTTTCCACACACCATCCAGAGCTTGTTTTTCAGTGGAGAGAGGTTATACTCATTGGGAGATCAGAAAAGGTGGTTCTTGAGCACATCCCACCATATTTTGCATCAGGCCAACCACTTTCCATCAGAGGCAACGCAGTCCCTCTCTTAGACAATGTTCTCATTGGTGATTATTTGCTGTGAGGGATTGACATTCATTTGGAGGAGAAGTCTTGGGTGAAAGGTTCAACCTTTCACTTCAAATTTCCATTGGAGGAGGATTCTTCAGTTGTTACAGACATTTCAGCCTTCTCCATGTAATTCTAGCTCTTGAGTTGCAGCAACTACTGCAACTCCGGAATTTTTGTATTATAGTGTTTCTGCATAAATTTCAGCCAATCCTCCTAAAGGGTTGTTGCATTGTATTTTCAGGGGTTGAGAGCTTGCTCCCCCTTCTTATTTGAGCCTATCATTTTCATATCATTATAATTTCATTATTTATGCAGCAGTTCATCTCTATAACTGCGCAGTCATGGCCGAAGGCTTTCTTTATGCAGCAGTATTTCTCATGTTTCCTTGTACAACTTCCTTGAGGCTTGTTGTGCCTTTCTTGAGTGATCATTTCCTCAAGATGATGTATATTTTATTCTTCTATGTCTTAATATGATGGCCATTGTATTCTCCGGCATTTCATGTGTATATGATTCACTTTTATTTTCCATTTGATGTATTTGTTATTGTTTTAGCTGCAATGTTGGGGTTATCTTAAGAGATTCCCAATCTTGTTGTATTTCCCTATTGGGGATATTGTCCTTTGAAAATCACTCTATAGATAGAGTCTGCTAGTGGGCCAGGTAGCCTCTGGAGCTCATCCTTTGTTCAAAGGTGAAAAATCCAGTAAATGCCCCTGCAATCTATCTCTGGAATAGATTTTCCTTGTCATTTGAGAATGTTTCTAAAAAAGGAACATTACATATTCATGGCAGCAGAGAGAGAAACTTTTCAGTCGTCTAGACCTGGGGGAAATATTCTTATTCACAAACACTCCAACCCACAGATTAATCTAAAAATATTGGAGTACTGAAGAGGAAATCCAATGGAAAATATGGAAACAAAAAGAGCAATGGTCGAATGCACCACTCATGGAACTATGGAACAAATTTGCCAAAGAAATGAAAATTAGAACAGTTTTGAGAGGAACAGGGGATGATATTTTAAGATGGGGTTATCGATCGAAAGGTATGTTCATAATTGAAGAGGCTTACCACATTAAGTCAAATAACCATCAAGCACTGCCAGGGCCAATTTGGAATAAAATCTGGAGTGTGAATTTATGGCCAAAAGTTGAATATTTCATGTGGTTGTTAACTCATAGAAAAACTTTAACTTGGGATGGTCTTCAAAATTTAGGAATTCAAGGCCCATCTCTTTGTGTTATGTGCAAAAGGGAGGAGGAAAATATAGAACATCTTTTTAATAGCTGCACCTTGGCAAATGAAATTTGGAAATTTAATGAAGCAGTCTTTGAACAGTCTGATAGGGATAACACCAACATTAGTAAAACCATCTGTAATTGGAGGAAAGGAGGGTATAAGAGTGAAGTGGTTAACTGGGCTTGGCGTTTATCAATAGGATTCATTCTCTAGGGAGTTTGGAAATAACGAAATCATCGCATATTCCGAGGAGAAGAGAAACAGGTACACATGATATGGAACATTATAATTGAAAATATACGAGAAACCATTTTAGTAGAACACTAGTTGGAGGATGATTGGAAAGGTGAGGCTACGAAGGCAATGATTTTAGCCAAAATGAATTTAAACCCTCAAATGCTACTCCCATCATTGTGGAAGTTCAAACCAAACCTAGAGAATATAACGAAAATATTTCAGCCACCACCAACAGGCTTTCTGAAGCTTAATTTTGATGGTGCCTCTAAAGGAAACCCAGGCCAAGCAGGGATAGAGGGTATATTTAGAAATTCGCAAGCATCCGCTGTTAGAATTTATTCTTTCCCCATAGGATTTGCAACTAATAATGAAGCGGAATTAATGGTGATCAAACAGGGTCTCCTTATTGCAACAAGGGAGAACTATCAAAGATTCATAGTGGAAGGAGACTCTGCAATGACAATTAGAGTTCTTCAAAAGCTTCAACAAGGAAGAAACTGGGAAAATATCATTAAAAGTTGGAGAACAGCTAGACTAATTGAAGAAATTAGCAATCTTATTCGTCGAATAGGATATGTCATTCCAACCCATGTCCTCAGAGAAGGTATTCAACCAAATGATTACTTGGCAAATTGGGCTTGTAAAAATGAAGATCGGAGGTTGGATGTTAATCTGAACCACCAAGTTTGGAATGTGGAACTTCACCCTCTACAGATCATATTGGAAAAATATACCCTCAATCGGGGTGATCATTAAACGGTGGCCGCTGGTCATAAACCTGGCCGAGTGGCCTCTCCACTCCATGCAAATTAATGAACCCTGTGCGCGAGATATTATGGAGGCGCGTGAAGGATAAGGAAGCGCTACCAGGGAGGGTAAAACAGCCTGTGTTGTCAAAGCATGGAGAGGGAAACATCAATCCTGCAAAACAGTTTCAGACTTGTTTAAGTAATAACAGAGGTAGTGAACCATCCATTGCAGCATACGCACAGAGGAGTGCAAGGACGGTAGCAGTCTTCAGAAGCACCAAGCTCATTTTTCTACTGGGGTATGTAATTTTCCTTCCTGAATCCATGCTCATCACCAAAATTAGGGAAATGTATCTGGTTAGGAACAAGTCAGAAAATCCTTGCAATAGTTTTTTTGTATGGTCTGTGTTAGTTCATTCACCAGTGGTTGAGCACTGTTTCCATGACCCTTTCTTTAACAAGCCTCATAACCATACGCATGATAGTAGGCGGCATCATCCTTGTTTAATTCTCAAAATCACAGGTTGCATGGTGGATTATTCCAATATACATAATTCCGATAGGAAGGTCTACTGCAGCTTTAGTTGTATACCCTATTTTCTGGTTGCGAATTTTAGCTGTACTGACAAGGTCAACAGATTCAGTTTTCTGTTGAAAGCTCTGTTTAATCTGGGGTTTGATAGCTAGGGAAGTTTTATTATTTTGGTTAAAACCCACAGGAGTCATTACCGGGGGTTACGGGTATGGGCATACTCTATTATATGCCATATGTTGTCTCAATCTCGTCGCCTTCCAAACAGTCTTGGTCATATAATATTTGTTCGAAGGTGCTTGGTATATCACTGGGTTCTTTATCATTTTCGGACTCAGCGGATTCATAATAACGTCGAGGAGTTATGGGCAACAACTTACAAAGTTTAATTGTTATTTCCTTTTCTTATTTTCTTGTTCTCATTCCATAGCACAGGCTACTTATAACTCAACTCATAATGGTCAAGAGGTAAACAAGAAATTCGTCGGCCCAAACAACTGATAAAGGGAAACAGAAGATGGTGCAACCAGCAGAGAAGAATAGGAAAAGAGGGAGGAAGACAAAGGAAGAGGTGTTAATGAACCTCTCCACCACCTATTCACTTGGAAATTCATCACAGGTCAAACAGGAAATACATGGTTGGGAGAGAGAAATCCAGCAAAATGAGGAAGACAATGATGCAGAAGCAGAGATTCTAGACTTTGTGACTGATCCTGGAAATACTAGAGGCCACCTATCTCTTTTTAATCAAACAGTCCACACGTATTGGATTTTTAAATGTCTAATAGTCAAGGCAATGCAGAGTTTTCATCCTACCAGAGAGAAGCCAGAACCAAAGATGTTATATTTACTGCAAGATATTGATAATCAACTGCAACACATCAAGGTTACTCAGTACTAAGCCACTTTGGTAGAATAGATGATCGTATTGGAAGAATGGAGAAGCAGATTCAATTATTCTAACAAGTTGATATGCCAGGATCCACTGCAAAGGATCCTACCCCAATTGAATCTTTAGATGGATAGAAGTTTAGTTTCTTGCATGAATTTTGGTTTTTTGCAAAGGACTATAGGTCCAAAGAGTTACTTTGATAATAGATTAAATAGTCAGATAGCATATGAAACAAGAAGTAGAATGGAACTTTTTAGTTTTGGATGGCTTTTAAAGCATTAAGGTGGCCAATAGACCTGGTTTCCTACTATTAGGTTAAAGACATAAAACTTTCTATCTCTATAACCTGCTTTTAAAAAAATAAATAGAAAATAACAAGACACTACGAAATTTACAATAATAATAATAATATTATTAGTATTAATAAAATTTAATTAATTATTATAATTTTTTTCAAGTTTTATTATAAATTAATATTTATTAATGTTTACTCATTATGATTATATTGATTGAAATTTTTAATAAAAATATCTATAAATATAAGTTGTATTATTTTTTTTTCCACAGAAAAAAACGAACTTTCTATTATAAATAGATAGTCTCTGAACATATGCCAAGCATTTCTGAGAGCAAACATTGCCATTCCCTTTGTGGGGGAGTGGAATCATAGCTACTTAACACCTGTACAAGATGTTAGCAGCCCTAGGAAGCCAAAATAACCAAAGAAAAAAAATCAGTGCATCTCTTTTAACTCATCATCAATCAGTGGTAGAGATGAGAGCAGAAAAAGAGGAGGCACAACCGTGACACACTATCACCAATAAGAGCTGGCAGTAGAAACTATCCCAACCCCATAAAGTATATCATAACATGAACAAAAAGAGAGCCCAGAACCTCCTTACATAAGGAAAACAGTTCTGGACTCAATATAGTAGCAATTTTCAAAGTTTTTTAAAAGTCCACTATACAATGCTGAAAATAAACTGAATAATTACACAAAAAGAGGTTGTTCATGGGCATGAACAGTCCCATTCACCACTTCAGCTACTGCCCAGGACCCCAAAGCGAGTTGAGCACCTTCTTTAGATAAGAGATCTGCTTGCTGGTTCCTTTCCCTGTAAATGTGAACAACAGAAATCTTAGAGAAAAAAGATTTAAGACGACGAATCTCCTTAAGCAAAGGTAGTAAAATAAAATTCCTGCACTGCTGAGTCCCATTGTACCAGTTGACTACGTTTCTAGAATCACCAAAAATCTGAATCTGATTCATCTGTTTAGAAATAAGCCAGCAGAGAAGCAAATGAAGAGCTTTGAGTTCAGCGAAATTATTAGACCCTTGCCCAAGGCCGACAAAGGCTCGAAGAGAGTTTTCAGCAGAGAAATGAATAACCAACCCAGCACCACAAGTATCATTGTCATCAGAAGCACCATCAAAGTAAGCCCAGGGAACTGTTTCATTAATTGTCTCAGGCTGGATATTGCGAGAGGAACCTGTAACAGCAGGCGAAGGAATGCTATCAAAAATTGCAGCTCCCTCTGCTGCCAGCCTGGCTAAGGGAAAGGTGGACTCATTGAAAATTATCTTGTTACGAGCGATCCAGGTTCCCCAAGCTATTAAAAGAGGAAAGGCCCTGATTTTATCATCCGAAGCCTCCTGCCACCAATATTTCCAAGCCTGTGGAAGGTTTTCTCCATGCCATCTCAAAGGAATATTTGTCAGATGCAGAGTTTCTGCCCAAAGGCTTGCATTAAAGGGGCAAAGGAGAAAATGGTGTTGTAGAGTTTCTTCTTCAGACTTACAGAGCGAACACCAACTCGGCCCCTGCTTGCCTCTCTTTTGCAGAAAGTCCCAAGTTGGGACCTTATTAAGAAGAATGCACCAGAAAAAAAGTCTGGTCTTTGCTGGGCTTTTAAGTTTCCAGAGAGATTTGGACCACCAACAAGGATTCCCCCAACCTTCTTGCGTCATAAGCCATTTATATCCGAACTTTGGGGTGTAGATACCTGTCTGAGCATGCACCCAACGCAGTTTATCAGCAGAATCTGAAATTCTAACAGAAGAGAGTGAAAGATCAGCAATATACTGGTTCCATTCGTCCATCCACCTATTTTCCAGGTGCAAGTCCGTGCCAGACAGCCAGCCTTGCTTAACTAGGGAGGTAGATCTGGGATCCGCCACCTGGTTTAGATAAAAGAAACCTTCTGAATTTAAATGAGCAACCAGATCGCGGAACAAAGAGAAATTAGGCGAACAGCCGACCCAAGGGTCACATCCCACCCGCACTTGGCTTCCATCGCCAACCTGCCATGCCAAGCCTCTCTCAATTAGCTGAACTGAAGCCACAATAGCTTTCCAAACTGTAGATGCATTAGTAGAGGATTTGACTGGGGACCGAACCCAGTCCAGAACAAAGCCTTGACTGATGTATTTGCGCTTGATGACCGAGACCTAGAGGGATTCAGTAGAAATCAAACGCCATGCTAACTTGGCCGCCAAGGATTTTGCAAAGGAAACCAAGTTTTTAATACCCCAGCCTCCCCACTCCTTTGGTTTCGAAATTTTATCCCAAGCCACCCAAGGGCTGACCGTGTCCTAGTTTGATCCAGACCAAAGAAAAGTTCTGCATAATTTTTCAATAGAGGCCAAAATGCCTTTAGGGACCCAAGCAAGACTGGCCCAATAAACTGGGATAGCCATCAGGACAGACTTAATTAAAACCAGACGACCTGCCCTTGATAGCCACCTGAAGCTCCAATGTGTTAGCCTTTTTTCAATCTTGGCAAGAAGCCATTTCCAATCCTGAATTCTGTAAGAGTCCGGTTTTAGCAAGAAACCAAGGTATTTGAAATGGTCCTGCAAGGAACGGACTTCAAAGTTCAACAATCTTTGAATTCTACTAACCTCATCACCAGAAAGACCTGAAGGAGTGATGGTTGATTTTTGAGAGTTAATTTGAAGCCCAGTTGCTTTTAGAAAAAGCTCCAACAGAAACTTTAAGGCACGACAGTCATCAATAGACCCATTCAGAAATATCAGAATATCATCTACAAAAAGAAGATGCGTGATCCAGAAGTTGGTGGCCACTTCGATCCCTTTTATATTGCCCAGTCTTTTATCCCTGTGAATCAGGAGGCTTAATCCTTCGGCTGCCAGCAAGAACAGCAGTGGCGAAAGAGAACATCCCTGTCTGAGGCCTCGTTCAGGAGTAAAAAAGGAAGTGGCAGCGCCATTAATCAGGAGAGCAATATCTGTAGAAGAAACACAACTCATAATCCACCGAACAAAGTCAAATCTGAAACCAAGATGGGTAAGAAGAAGCCTCAAATAAAGCCAACTGAATCTATCATAAGCTTTAGATAAATCCAATTTAACAATAAGCCCTTTCATGCCACTCCTTTTGAGGCTATGCAGAGATTCTTGTGCAACACCTACAGCTTCATGGATTTGACGACCACTAAGAAAACCAAACTGTTCCGGAGAAAGATGAGAGGAAAGAAAAGGTTTAAGCCTAGCAGCAATAACTTTCGCAATAACTTTATAGACACAAGTGCAGAGGGAGATTGGATGAAAATCAGCAAAAGAAGAGGGGTGGTTAGACTTGGGAATCAAAGCAAGAAAAGTGGAATTGAAAGGGCCAAAGACTTGACCCGTAGCTCTGGACTCTTCAACAACAGCAACCAGATCATCTCCAAGAGTTTCAAAAAAATGCAGAAAGAATTCGACAGTCCAGTCGTCCAGCCCTGGACTTTTGTCCTTTTGCATACCTTTAAGGATATCCTCAACTTCCTGTTTGGAGACAGGTGCCATTGTTGCCTCATTTTCTTCCTCATCCACGAACCTAGGGAACAGCTGAGCCACACTGATCACTTCTGCAATGGTCACTTCAGATGGAGCTTTAAAGAGATCTTTGAAATGAGTGATTCCCAAAGAAGATAGGTCCTCAAAAGAGAAGGCCACTTCTCCATTCCCCTTCGGTATTTCCCAGATAGTATTTGCCATCTTCCTGCCTTTGGCATAGTTTTGGAAGAACTTAGTGTTTTCATCCCCTGCTTGAAGCCAAAGAGCCCTGCTTTTCAATCTCCAGTTTTCCTCTCTTAGCTATAGAATTCTCCTTCTTAAGGCCTCCAAATCCTTAATTCTGTTCCTCGCTTCAATGGAGTCATAACCTCCTCCTTCTGGATCTTCTAAAAGAGCTAATTCAGAATTGACCTTTTTTAGTTCCTCCTCCTCCTTCTTCTTCAAGTTAGCCGCCCAGTCCTTGGTAGCTGATTTCATTCTCTTCAAGTTATTCCAAAAGAAAGCACTCCTAGAAGAATCAGGCCCACCTGGGTCCACCTCCCAAGTTGAATAAAAAAGCTCTTGGTATGAGTCATCTTTAAGCCAAGCAGGGTTAAACCTGAATGGCGATCCAAGTTTCCTTCCAGCACCTTTAACCTCAAGGAGGATGGGGAAGTGATCCGAGATACCACCTTCATCAATCCAGTGTCTGTAATCCGAGAGAAGTTCCATCAAAGGCTCACTTAAAAGAAACCAGTCCAGCTTCTTCCCCACCCATTCCTGACCAACCCTTCTGTTTCTCCACGTAGGTTTTAACTTCAGGAGGGGCATGTCCACCAGATGAGCCAAAGCAATATGGTTAAGGAAAAAATTAGAGAGAGGGTCGGCTCTGGCCGAGGCACCCCAAGATTCCGCTTCCCCTACCGAGAAGTTGAGATCACCTCCACTTATTAAAAAAGGTTGGGCTATCCAGGAGGAGCGAAAAATTGAAGACCGGAACCTCTCCCTCTCCACACATGGCCCATAAATATTCAAAGAGAGCAAAGAAAGGTTGAGCTCACTTGAAAAAAGTTCCACAGCTAGCACATTCTGGGACCCCCAAGAAGAAACATACTTCAGTTTGATAGGATTGAACCCGGAGACCACTCCTCTGGATCTTCCCACAGCATCAAGAGCAAAAAAGGACCATCTAGGCATTAGCTTAGATAAAACAGAGACAACCTCCTCCCCTTTGCCCAGGGTTTCTTGTAGCAGAATGATATCAGGATTGTGAGCACGCACAAGCTCTTTTAAAGCTAGCCTTTGGCCTGACTAGCTAGGCCTCTGCAATTAAAAGAGAGAACAATCATGGCACATCACCGGGGGGTGGCCGCTCTGCTCTAAGCACCCTGGGGAGAGTCATTTGCTTACCATCTGCTATATCAACAACCGCCTTGGACTGAGCTAGGGAGAGGTTGGATTTTCTACCTCTAGGCTTTCTGGTCCCTATTTCAACAGAATTCGAGGCTAGACCACCCACTGCGAAGCCCAAACCTCTCCTGTCCGAACGAGGTCTGAGGTTGTATGCAAAAGAATCAGAGACAGAAGACCGAGGGCAAGGGCCAGAAGGAGCAGCCAGAGAAGAAAAGGGCGGAACAGGGACGTCAGGAACAGAGACAACAACACTATCCAATGTAGGCGAGGTAAGATTTAAGGCCGAGAGGTCACTCAAAAGCTGCCTGGAGGGACCAAGCTCCATACAGACATCAACAGGAAAACAATCAGAAGACGAAGACAAGGGAGGTAAAGAGGGGGACATACCCGCCTGGATCGCCTTGCCAATAGCAGCTTCTGAGAGGGGAGCCAGAGGGTCAGCCTTGCCTTCGACAGGAAGAGAGGAAGGGCCGACATCATCCACCGAGTTCTGAATCACAGCCGCCACGAGAGGAGAGGAGACCCCCTGAGCCGAGAGGTCCGGATCTGCATCCAAAGGATCCCCATCCTAAACTGAAACAGAGGATTTCTTAGCCCTGTTCTGCCTTATCTATCTTCGTTTGCGCTGATGACCCAACGGGCAGTCCCGAGCCAAGTGGCCGGTCTTATGGCATCTGTTGCACCGGAAGGGGAGGTGCTCATAATCCAGAACTTGCAAAAACTCCATGTCCTTATAGTGAAGCGTCATTGCCTCCGCAAGACCTTCACGAGGGTTTAGGCTCACCAGAATGCGGGCCACGCTCTTATCCTTTGTCTGCAAGTAGGATTTGTCAGCTTCAAGGTAGGTGCCCAGCGTATTCCCGATCGAAATGAAGACTAAATCGGTCCAGAACTGCAAAGGAAGACCAGGCAGCTTCACCCACACCGGTGATTCAGCCATTTTCTCTTTCTGAGCATCGAAAAGAGGGGTCCATCTTCTAAAGAGCACCGGTCTCTTGCCAAAAAACCAATTCCCTTCCAGAACTCTGTCCACTTGTTCTTTCCTCTCGAAGGTAATTGTGAACCATCCTCGTGCCAAGATATTTATATCAACAGGCAGTCCTGGGGAAACATTCCACATAGTCTGAGCCCACCTGCAATGTAGGCTTCCAAAAATTTTCTTCCCCTTACTCTCCCCACAACCATGGTCTCGGCTAAATCCATGACGTTTTCAATACTAATATCCACACCAAGCAGGCATTTCGGGCATTCTTCGTTATATTTAATGAACTTAGCTTTCTTTTTCTTTGTTCCCACAGCTTTCGTGACCCCTTGCTCCTCAGCTACCGACTTGACAGGAGGATACTCAGCGCGGATAGTCTCTAAAAGGAAAAGTCTCAGTGCTTCGATAGAATGCAAGGATTCAAGACCATTGAAAGAGTTACGCTAGACGCCGACCCCTGTAACAGCTTCACACTCCGGCGCAACCCCTTGATTATCAGAGGCAACAGATATTGGGGCGAATTCCACTGCCTTACTGGAGGAGACCCTAGACAAGATATCACAATCACGGCCCCCATCCTTCCCTGGTTCGACAAACCCTCCTACAGAAAGATTTGAAGGCAGGTGCCCTCCCACCACTCCAGCTAGGGTTACCTTGGGGAGACTATTCTCACCCTCAGTCACCCTATGCTCCTTCGATGCCGCTGAGAGAGGTGCTCCCAACAAAGCTAGACTCGCAGAGGGTTCGGCCCTTAGCAAGGAGGGGCCCTGTTCAACTTGAAAACCTCCATTCCCTAACCCTACTTTGAAACCACCAGTATCACCAAAAGGAAGAGGGTTACCTTGAAATGCCGAGAGCTGCGTGGCCGACTCGTGGTTGAGAGCTTCTTTGAAGAGCTCTTCGGAGGACAAAGGGCGACAGCTATTAGGAAAATGCTGAAACCCAAAACTAGAAGCGCTCCGCTGCTCTATGAAGTTGAAACCAGTATCCCCACAGCCTGTCGAGAACCCTCTCCAAGCTGTCTCAGCTACCAAATCTAACGATGCGCGATTTGGGAAATAAAGATCAAGGATTTTCTCTGAAATTTCTACTCCCCAACAGGTGAGCAGATCCTCCGGCGACGGCTCAAGCTCGACGGAGAAACTATCAAGACCCATTTTGACCGAAAAACTGCCTTCTTAAACAAACTGCCAAAGCCCTCAACCTTCTCTTTCCTGCAACAACCCTATTCTCCGAAAACCACTCAAAGAAGCCAAATGTGCATCCAAGGGGAGCCCCCATACTGAAAAGTCAGGATCAAAACGACACGTACCGGTGGCAGGCGACCTCGATTCCTGAGGAGACTGCACGAAAGTAACCAAGCGTCTTCTACGAAACCCTAGCCATCCCTCTCATCCAGTTGAAATTTCTCTTGTCTCCTCAAATATAAGTTGTATTATATAAATGAAAATTTACCTTTCAAAGTAGTTTCAACTAAATTTAAAACTTATTTGAAAAGGGTAATAATAATACCTTTGAAATAAATAATATCCTTCCTTTCAATGAAAAGGGTAATTTGAATGTTATTTATTCAATGCTTTATATAATAATACCCTTCCTTTCAAGGGAATATGTTTAGACACCCTTATCTAATTGATTAAACTTGTTATTTTTAACCTATGGAGGTTCTTTGTGATGACTCAAAAGATCGAGATACCAATGACAACACAAGTGGTTAAAAGTGTTTTTAAAGTAAATATGGATAATAGTTAAACAGTTTCCTTTATTTTCTCTTAATTACAAGAGAATATATTAATTATGAGAAAATATATACCTCAACTTGGCGAAAGTAGAACCAGAAACCCATACCTTTAAAGTAGAGGCTCTCCACTACCGATTGGCAAGACTATTTTCCGGTCACAAATTCCATAACAAACTTTTCATTGTTTTCACGTCTCCCAAAATATTATTGGGAACGTTCCATTTTAGTTAGTTCCATTTCACTTTTAATTTAAAAAAAAAAAAAATGAAAAAATGTGGATGTCAAAATTATGTTATAAATTTTTATATATATATTTTTAATTATGGTGAATGGATAATTGGTTAAAATAATTTGTATAAAGTTAAAATTAAATTTATTAGTAGTAATTATTTATTGTTGATATTATAATATTAACAATGTATTCAAAAGTTTGCAAGCTAAATATATCAATAATTTATGATTTAGTATGAGAATCTTAAACTTTACATGAGAATCTATTGTACATAACTAGAAAATAAGTGGCAGGAATCTCTGCAATTTTTTTTAAGAAATTTTGTAATAGTAATGTTTGAATCATGTTTTTGATGGTGGAAATGAATTCTGCACCATCAAAAACCTTCAAAGCACATCAAAAACCTCCAAAGCACCCAAGATATTGAAATTTAATAACTATGATTTGGATTTACAAAAATCTCTTCCAAATTTTCTTAAAATCTTAAAAAAAATCATTTTTGAGAGAAAGAGAAAAAATAAAAAAATAAAAAAATAAAAAAATAAAAATATCACATTTGTTTTAGGAGGGACCGAATATCACGTAGCTTTTGGAGGCTCAGAAGATGAGGTGGGAGTCCATGAACTCTTCTTGCAGAAGTATTATATTAAGCATTTTTGCTAGGGTTACAATTTATTGATGATTTGGGAATAATTTTCAACCTGTCAGGTTGGTCTGTGCATAAAGACTATGCCCATAATTTAAATGGAAAGTAGAACCATAGAAGAGTAAATCAAATTACAAGAAGGGGGTAAATCGGAGTACAATCTAAATTTAACTTCAAGCAATAGATATGAGAATTGCAAGTATATACTGAAGAATTCAACTCTGCTGGTGATAAGTTGATAAGCTCTACTGGATCTCTGAATTCTAAGCAAATATTGGTGTGTGCACCGCACCTACTTTGCTGACATTACACTTGGTCCTCTGTTGCAGAAGAATTTTCTTCTGATATGCCCTTCAAAGGGCCACTGGCTATTCTTTCTTTGGCCTCGCGAAGAGCTTGAATTAGGTCTTGGAGGGCAGTGGTGGGATGGTCAGCCTTCTTCATTAGATGTTCGGTTACATCCGCAGGCGTCATCTGAGCAGCCTCCATTAAATCCTAGATCTCAGTGAAGAGCTCATGGTCTTCAATGGAGAGATAATTTTGGGCAAGAATCTTGAATGCCCCGAAAGTGCAGAATGAGAGGAGAATGTGTTTGTCCATCCGACCGGAGCGAAGAAGCGCTGGGTCGAGCCTGTCGATGTGGTTGGTAGTGAAAACGAACAATCTCTCGCTTCCACAACACGACCACAAACCGTCTGTGAAGTTCAAAACCCCGGAAAGGGTCACTTTGCTCTCCTCGTTTTCCTTCTCATCGGGCTTACCAGGTTCCGAGAGCTTTTTGTCCTTCTCCGCATCTGTACTCTGCGGCTTCTTCTTCTTCTTCTTGCGGTCCGAGAGATCGAGAGAACAATCGATATCTTCTATAACAATTATTGACTTGTTGGTGGTGACGATGAGAAGCTTTCTCAGTTCCGTGTTGTTGTTTACTTGGGTTAGTTCTAGGTCGTAGATGTCGTACTCGAGAAAATTAGCCATGGCAGCAATCATGCTCGACTTACCTGTTCCAGGAGGGCCGTACAGCAAATAACCCCTCTTCCACGCCCGCCCAACTTGCCTGTAATACTTCTCTCTCCTCGAGAATCTTTGGAGGTCTTCCAAAATATCCTGCTTCACCTCTGGTTCCAGAGCCAGAGTATCGAAGGTCGCTGGATGATCAAATACAACGGGCGTCCACACCCTGTTACCGGACTGGTTGATGTAAATCTTTCTGTAGCGACTTCTAATATCCAGCGCTTTGGCTTCGGCCATGACATGGGGAAGATATGTGGGAGTTTAACACAGCAGAAACATAACACAATTAACACACACAGCAGAAAGCATGAGACAAGCAGAGTTTAACGTGGTTCACCCAACCATTTTGGGCTACGTCCACCAAACATAGGCATAGGCAATCTTATTAATCAAACAGGAGATTACAAACTCTCACACACTCAAACCATCCGTATGGATACCTGTTTTATAGCAAGGAGAATCTAACTGCCTCATAAATCCTCTCACATCAAATTTAGGATGCATTACTCTCTCCCAACAACCTGGAGCTAATCTGCAACAAATTCGTATTTGTCACCCTGTGGAATTTTTGCCTATTTTGGGCCCCAAAACGAGAAGAAAATCTCAACAATCTCCACCTTGACAACAATTAGCCTGATACCCTGTTTCTTTATTATTTATTTTTTCTGCAAGCCAAGAGAAGCCAAACACCAACGCAGCTTCTCCAACAAAACTGGTTTCGTGAACATGTCTGCACAGTTTTCCTTTGTATGCACCTTTTCAAGAGAGACTCCCCTTTCAGTGATAACATGTCTTACAAAATGATACTTTATTGGAATATGCTTTGATTTACTATGATAGGCCGGATTCTTAGCCAAATGTATTGCACTTTGACTATCACAAAGTAACCTGATGTTGTCCTGCAACCTACCAAATTCACCAAGCAAACCTTTAAACCAAACCGCCTCTTTGCAAGCATGCGAAGCAGCAATGTATTCTGCTTCAGTAGTGGATAAAGCAACAATATTCTGTAGCTTTGACATCCAGCTAATAGCTCCACCTGCAAGAGTAAAGACGTACCCTGAAGTTGACCTTCTCTTATCCAAATCACCTGCAAAATCAGAATCAACATACCCGCAGACAAATTCACTACTCTTATTGTAAGTGATACAATAACTACTTGTGCCTCTCAAGTACCAAAGCACCCATTTCACTGCTGACCAGTGTTCTTTACCCGGATTTTCCATGTACCTGCTGACAACCCCAACTGCATGTGAAATATCTGGTCGAGTACAAACCATCGCATACATCAAACATCCTACTACATTAGCATATGGAATTCGGGACATATAATCCTTTTCTTCATCTGTATTAGGACATAAACTGGAAGAAAGCTTAAAATGGGAAGCTAAAGGGACTGACACAGGCTTCACATTGTTCATTCCAAACCTCAAAAGTATCTTCTCAACATACTTCTGTTGTGATAGCCACAGCTTACCATTACTCCTGTCTCTGAAAATCTCCATGCCCAAAATCTGTCTTGCTGCTCCTAGATCTTTCATATCAAATGCCCTTGCCATCTGAGTCTTCAACCTGTTGATTTCTTCAATGCTTTTTCTTGCTAAAAGCATATCGTCAACATACAACACTAAGATAATGAACATGCCATTACTTAACTGCTTAAAGTAAACACAATGATCATATTCACTTCTTATATATTTTTGACTCAACATGAAAGAATCAAATTTCTTGTACCACTGTCGAGGCGACTGCTTGAGACCATACAATGACTTCTTGAGCCTGCAGACAAATTTCTTATTGCGATGCTGAACAAACCCTTCCGGTTGTTCCATATAAATTTCCTCATCTAAATCTCCATGTAGAAATGCAGTCTTAACATCTAATTGCTGCAACTCTAAATCAAGCAAAGCCACTAATGCTAACACAATTCTAATTGAAACAATTTTAACCACTGGTGAAAAAATCTCATGAAAGTCAATACCGGCTTTCTGAGAAAACCCTTTTGCAACCAGTCACGCTTTGTACCTGTCCTCCGTATCATTCACACCCCGTTTCAGCTTGAAAACCCATTTACACCCCACAATTTTCTTGTCTTTCGGAAGCTCAACTAGATCCCATGTGCCATTCTTACTTAAGGCCATCATTTCTTCCTTCATGGCTGCTTTCCATTTGTCACTTTTCGAACCTTCTATTGCTTCCTGATAGCACAGAGGTTCATCATCGTTAGCTGTCAAAGCCACTGAAGTAACATAATCATCATACCTTCTCGGAGGACGTTTGATTCTTGTAGACCTCCTTAAAGCTATTTCTGGTGCTTCCACAATTTGCTGACTGCCCTTTGCAGGAAATTCTTCATGACCAGCATCTGAGACCTATTCATGCTCTATATCTGAACCCTGTTCATAATCTGATTCTGAAACCTGTTCATGACTAGTATCTGAACGATGGTCATCATGACTATCATTAGAAGAGCTTTCAAACTGAATGTGTTGTAAATCAGATACATCATCCTGTTTCAATCTACTATCTACATCTAACTGTACAAGAGAGGATTCATTAAACTTTACATCTCTGTTGATGATGATTTTGCGGGTAATAGGATCCCACAATCTATATCCCTTTGTTCCAACACCATACCCAATAAATATATACCTTTTAGACTTTGGATCTAATTTAGTTCGCTGATGTTTAGGCACTAGAGCATATGCATCACAACCAAACACTCTGAGTTTAGAATAGTCACAAGGGTGTCCTTTCCATACCTCTTGAGGAATCTTGCAGTCTATCGCCGTCGATGGAGATCAGTTTATCACATAACAAGCTGTTGCCACTGCTTCCGTCCACAACTCCTTTTGCAATCCGGCGTTACTCAGCATACTCCTTGCTCTCTCTAGAAGAGTCATGTTCATGCGTTCAGCAACTCCATTTTGCTGAGGAGTATAAACCGTGGTCTTATGTCTCTCGATCCCTGCATCCTTGCAATAGCTGTCAAACTCCTTGGAAGTAAACTCACCACCATTTTCAGTTCTTAAACATTTTATTGTTCTACCAGTGATGTTTTCTACCAATGCTCTAAACTGTTTGAAAATTGTAAAAACATCGGACTTCTTTTTCGTCATGTAGACCCACACTTTCCTAGAAAAGTCATCAATAAATGATACAAAATAAGACGAACCACCATATGAGGTTGTAGGGGCTGGTCCCCAAACATCTGAATGGATATAATCAAGTATGCCTTTACTAGTATGTTTGCCTGTTTTAAACTTTTGTTTACTTTGTTTTCCAAACAGACAATGCTTACAGAAATCTAACTTTCCAGACTTCAGATTTGGAAGTAACTTGCGATCAACCAAAATTTTCAACCCTCTTTCACTCATATGCCCCAATCTTTGATGCCATAAGTGAATGGAACTACTGTCATGTTCAGACACAGTAGACACAAAATCTGACCCTGTACTTCCTTCTAACTGAAACAGATTTCCTACTTTCTTAGCTTTCATTACTAGTAAGATACCTTTATATATTTTCATAACTCCACCTTGAATTACAGTTTTATATCCATTCGTGTCAAGTGCTCCCAGTGAAATTAGATTTTTCCTTAAGTCTGGAACATGTCTCACATCTGTTAATATTCTAGTTGTGCCATCAAACTTTTGCAGTTGTATACTTCCTATCCCAACAATATTAGATGTGACATCATTACCCATGTACACGACTCCATCATTAACTGATCTATATGTCTTAAACCATTCTCTATGAATACACATGTGGTTTGATGCATCGGAATCTAACAACCAATGTTGATCATGATTTGACATATTAACAGACAACACTTCGTCGCTCATACCTGAACCAGATGCCGAACCTGTATCTGTCGTGTTTGCTTCCTTCTTCTCTGTCGAAGAGTCTCCTTTCTTCTCTGTTTGACGTCTCTTCCAATAGTCCTTCTTCAAGTGCCCCGATTTGCCACAAAACCAGCACTTTACTTTGCTCTTCTTCCCTTTCGACTTTGAACGCGAATTGTTGTGCTTACCAGAGCGTCTTTCTCTAGAACGACCTCTAGCCATCATTGCCTCTGATGTAGAGGTGTCAGCATTCGACCTCTTCCTCGTCTCCTCAGACAACAAGGCTCCAACCACATCGTCAAACTCAAGAATGTCTGCAGTACTAAAGCTTATGGAAGTAACAAAGTGATCCCACGATTCGGGCAATGAACACAATAGAGTTATTGCCTTATCGTCTGAATCAAATTTTACATCTAGACTTTGTAATTGTACCAATAGAGTATTGAAAACATTCAGATGGTCAGTAATCGAGGTACCTTCCTTCATTCGCAAACCATAAAGCTGTCGCTTCAGGAGAATCCGATTTGTCAAGGATTCCGTCATGTAGAGCTTTTCAAGCTTCGACCACAGGCATGCGGCGGTCTTCTCTGACACAATGTTGAACAGAATGTCATCCGCCAGACATAACCGAATTGCGCTTAGAGCTCTGTCATCCAACTCATCCCATTCATCCTCCGTCAAGGAAGAAGGCTTTTTGCTTTTCCCCAACAGCGCTTTCGCCACGCCTTGTTGTACCAGGAGATCATGCATCTTTACCTTCCAGATCTCGAAGTTGTTTTTGCCATTGAACTTCTCAATTTCAAACTGGGCATTTTGAGTTTTCGCCATCTTGTTTAAAACAAACAATATCCAAATCCAATTTTCAAATAAAGAATGCCCTTTTTAATTAAAAAATGCCTTTAAAAAATATAACCTTCACTTTTAAAGTGCCTTTCATTTGATACCATATGCAAATGGCAATATTCAAATCAATTTTTAAATGCCACCCTTCACCTTATAAAAAAAGGCCTTTCACCTTAATAGCATATGCCAATGGTATTTAAATTACAAATCGATTTACCATATGCCTTAAATGTGACCTTTATAAAGCTCCAAATCGATTATCTAATTTTTTACCACCACTCAAAAGAAATCGATTTATTGTTTAATAGTTTTTAAAGCCACTTCCTTCACAAATCGTTTTTTCCTTTTTCAATTACACATTGAATAATTGTGACTTCAATGTAAAACGATTTGACACATATATATCCGTAGCATATATATAATCGATTCAACTTCAAAGGTTCAACGTTGGGATTTTAATAATCGATTTAAAAAAAAAAATAACCTGGCAGTCACCATGCAACAAATACCTCCACGCAGCGCCAATGCAAAACAAACCACGCTTCCGCACCTTCGGAACTCCACGCAGCACCAGCAATCAAACCACGCGGCCAACACTGTTTTACCTCCACGCAGCACCAGCAACTCTACGCATCAACTCTATGCATCAATCATTACGCACTCTGCCTCCACGCTGATGGACAAAACCAACCTCCACGCAGGCTGGAAACAACGACCCCCACACAGCAGTGGACAGCAGTTCAACTCGACCAAGTCTGGTATGTCAACCTTCAGTCCGGTCCAGGCATTAACACGCAGGCTCAGCCAGATCCACGCGGCTTCTCTGGTCAGCGTGTTGGTATGTTGGGCGATTAGAGTTTTAATACACTCCGTAGCACTGTATGTCTATGCGCTGGAAAACAGCACGCACTCGCAAGGTCCAACAATTGCTCATATACGCAGGTAGGCGATCGCCCCCAACCACGCAGCAATCATGCGTTCCTTCACGCATCAGCACTCCAACATTGCTCTGATACCAATTGTGGGAGTTTAACACAGCAGAAACATAACACAATTAACACACACAGCAGAAAGCATGAGACAAGCAGAGTTTAACGTGGTTCACCCAACCATTCTGGGCTACGTCCACCAAACATAGGCATAGGCAATCTTATTAATCAAACAGGAGATTACAAACTCTCACACACTCAAACCATCCGTATGGATACCTGTTTTATAGCAAGGAGAATCTAACTGCCTCATAAATCCTCTCACATCAAATTTAGGATGCATTAACTCTCTCCCAACAACCTGGAGCTAATCTAGCAACAAATTCCTATTGTTGTCACACACTGAGATTTTTGCCTATTTTATTTAAAACAGAAAATCTCAACAAGATACTCATCGAATATCTTCTGTTTGTTTTTCTTGTGAAATGTCAATAC
This sequence comes from Pinus albicaulis, assembly GCA_034641835.2. Classification (NCBI taxonomy): domain Eukaryota; kingdom Viridiplantae; phylum Streptophyta; class Pinopsida; order Pinales; family Pinaceae; genus Pinus; species Pinus albicaulis. Next base: position 134,193,759 of record CM076584.1, on the reverse strand, counting down.
GTAAAAGCGTTTCTCCTGGGAGGTGGAGTCCCAGGAGAACATGACCTGCTGCTTTCGCTCACTGCTGTGAAAAACCCACCATACTTTAATACCATCATATTCCTCTGCGATCTGCTCGTTTCTGTCCATGCTGAAGGTAAACTCCTTGTTATTCTGAGGCTTCTTCAGTTTTAATCTCTTTGCAGCCGAAGACGACCTTACGCTCAGGTAATTCTGCACGGCCTCGTAAACTTCGCTCACCTTGATGCCATCGTTCTCCTCTATCACAACTGAGATGCTTGAAGACACTATCCCCATGACCCTGCGCATCCATTTTGAAAACATATCGTAGAATTCTGGAGGCATGTATTGCTTAGCCATGGTGTGTATGAATAGCACGGAAGCCATTATCGACCCCAAATTCGACCAGATCTCCATTTTCCTCAAACCAGAAAATCCCCGAAAGAAATAGTAAACGCGACCCAACTCGATCCTCCTGCTCGGATGAAGTCGGCCTCGGAGTTTAGAGTGGAATATAAAAGAGCTAATTAGAACCAAGAAATTCCATGGAAATTTCTTCATTTTGATTTATTAATTACTACTTGGTGCTAGGTTGTGTTGGTCGGTGTTTAATTCACATTTGGCTAAAGAGTTATACAGCTAAATTAATAGCGGTCGTTTTCAGTTAATACTTGGGTAGCACATGATATTAAAGTTGTGGACTATATGTAATGAATTATTTAAAAGGTTTGAGCATATTTCATTGTAATGTGTTTGGAATATTTAAAAGGTTTGTGCCTATTGCGTTTGGATGTAATGTAGGAAGGTTCATTTCACTTGCTTAGTCAAGGATTAAACTAGCACCTGTGGTGCAAAGGAACGTCGAAAGGAGGAGCTGTGTGAATGAGCGTTTAAGAAACATTGCTTGAGAACATCTTTCTTGAAGAATTTGATTTAAAGTTTAGATATTAAGATGAATCTTATTAGTCTTGACTAATTTTACAAATGCAATTTTTGCAAATACGTTCGTGACAATGAGTAGTTTAAAGGCTTTCCCTATGAAACATATATTTTGGAATAGGGCATGTTGAATTATTTCCATGGTAAACAAGGCATAGGCACAAAATAGGTTAGGAGAGGATGTTGGTTTGTAGGTATAAAAGGAAAGGAAATAGTAATGTCAAATAACCATATTTGTAAATTAGTTTTTGAAGTATGCTACTTGCAATTGTATATCTTGAATATTCCAAGTTTTTTTTTCAACTCATTGCTAATCATGTTTGACATGACACATGCACATGACAGTTTGAAACGTAAGCATATAAGAAAATGGAATACATTGATTGGAATTGTCAATGGTACTAAGTAAACACTAAATAGTAGATACTGAAGCCTGAAACAGCAAATTAAAATTGCCTAAGATTAGTAAAGAGTGACTTGCTAGTGCATATTTGTAATATTCGAAGCGTTTTTTTATTATTTGAAATTATTGTTAATCATATTTGAAATGATATATGCACATCACAATTTGAAAGGTAAGCGTATACAGAAATAGAAAAACATTGATTGAAGTTGTAAATAGTACTAAGTAAATACTAAATAGTTGAGAGAGTAAGATTGAAATGGCTAGTTTGACTCAAACAATTAGAAAGTAATTTATTTTATTTTAGAAAGAGTGAAGCAAATGTACTAAATGTCTTTGCTAAAATCACATTAGAATAGATTAGATTGATGCGTGTTGAACCACCCAGTGTGAGGCATCATTAGAATAAGATGGAAAACCTGATCAAATAACCTCTTTAAATAGAAACTATAATTCCTACTAGGGGTTTGTAAAATAATGGCTAGTTTCACTCAAATAATAAAAATCATTATATTTTATTTAAAAAAGAGTAAACCAAATGATCAACGCTAATAAACTTAATTTTAAATTTTAATATTTATTTTAATAAAAAGAATAATTATTAATTTAATATTAGTAAAGTGTAATTTATTTTATTTTACGTTATTTGTTTGTTTATTTATTTATTGATGTATTTATTGATTTTTTATTTTTTTTTGTTTTCTATTTATTTATGTATTTTTTTTTGTTTAAATAGTTTTTATTTTTGTTTTATATATTATATTTTTATTTGTAATTCTATCTTTATTTTATTTTTTTTGTTTTTATTTTTTTTATTTATCTATTCATATTTTTCTTTATTCATTTATTTGTATTTTTTTTAAATTAATTAATTTATTTGTTTTTATATTTTTTTCTAATATTTTTTGTATGATAGCATTTAATTGTTGAAAATAAAATAAATATATAAATTCAAAGTTTAAGTATGATTTAGTTATTTTTAACGTTTAATTTATTCGATAATAGGATTTAGCAGAATAGGATAGACTCACTAAAAGCATTTCGAACTGAAGCCAGCAACATCTGTCCAAAGACAATAAAATCCCATGCTAATTATGGCCGATGGCACTAAAACCCCCATGTTAACGTATAGGCAAGGCAAGCAGCTATTCCAGAATATAAGATACTTTTCTTACAGCGAGTTGCAAAAATGCATCGTCAACAGCTTTAATTCCTGGGTAAACGTGTGAACTCCCCCCTCGCTTTCCTTGTGCATCGTTAAACGTTTATCAACTGCAGATATTGGTCCTAGTCTGGCCAACAGCTACTATATGGGAAATAGTGAGCTGCTATTTAAACAATATGCAACTGTGACTTTATTAGTTGTCATAATTAATATGCTACTTAATTGATGCTATTACAACTGTTTTCAAGCAGTTATAACTAAACCACTAGCCCTTTCAACTAATCAAGTCTGAAGTATCACAAACAATGTTGCAAATATCATGTTGGGGAATATAGAGCGGAGGGTCCGGAAATAGACTTATCAAGAATATTGGGGAAAATATCGTCCAGCATAATCTTGCGGAAAATATCGTCAAGCATAAAGTTGGACCTGAAAAACTTGGAACAACTTGGAAATATTGACGACTGAAAAACTTGGGAAAAATTTCAACGTTAATCATAAGCAGTTGGGTTTTGAGTACTGCGATATTTTGCTAGAGGGACCTTGTTTGGTACATGCTTCCATATATGTTTTGCAAGAAGCTTTGGTAGGATGACTCATTCCAGAGAAACATATGACTTGTATATGATTGAAAGGTAAGGACTTTACCCCCCTCTCATGAAAATTGTATCACGAAAGGCAACATTTTATTGTCACTTTTCAGTATTAGAACTACCTCCAGCAGTGCTGAGGACTTGCATTTCAGCTCAACTCTCACTATTCCCATCTTCAAGCCAGTTAGAGTTGAAGTTGCACTGGATATAATCCATTGCAGTAGTGAGCAGTGAGCACATCTTCTACGAGTCTTAGAGTATGTGGTATTTACAATCATAGGTTGAACATTATTTTATTCAGATTTCCATACTTGAATTTCTAGAATTATTAGAATCAATATTTAATATGTCCTTAAAGCAACCAAATCCCCTTTCAAGAGACGAATCATCTTTGAACAACCCGTTTTGGGTACATGTTAGCTAGAACATCTTTTCTTGGTATTGTCTTCTTGTGCAAGCTTTGTTAGACACCGCAAACTTTTCTTGGGATTTTTGTTTGGGATTTTCAAATATGCTTCTGCATCATGTATGCACTGACCTCTTACCTAGGCTGCTACATGACCCAGCAGCGATGGGAGAATAGTTGGAAAGGTTTTCATTCAGAAATAAAGAAAAGCAAAGCCCAATCGATGCGATAGATAATAGCCATGCTAATTTTAGATCTAGCTATGATAGTGGACACATCCCAGTAAATCTAAATCTAGATAGAGATGTGTTTCAAATTAAGATAAATTAGTGAACCATTAGTGTCATCTCTGGAGACATGTTATGTTATAGCTGCACAAACATAGCATAGCAGCCTGTTTGTGAGATTTATGATGAAATAGTTGTACTAGTGAAGCTGATATTCCGAAATTACCATAAAATAATAATAGTAATAATTGAGTCATAATCCAATAGAAATGTCAAGAAATGGGAACAGATGGAGCATACATAGATGAAATAATTAATGGTCTCATAACAGGAAGAAAATTTGTAAAGGTTCCATTGAAAGAAAGAGTGAGTCATAATCCAAGGGATATGGGTACAGCCATGGATATGGGTGAAGGTCCAGCAGCTCCATTGGTGGAGCAACTGACAGCACATGAAGCTGAAACGGCAAGAGATGGAACCTCTGATGGAACCCAATAGTTAGAAATATGATAATGTATATTAGAATGAAAAAGTGACCATGAATAATGGAAGAGGGTTTTTAGATAGAAAACAAGCAAGCAAACACAAAATCAATTAATTGAATTTTCAGATTAATCTCTTGTCACCAAAAGGGCAAGTTCACTAACCAGGTTTCTCTTGTTTCTGCATTCTTGAATCAGTCTTGGCGATTCTCTCCTGCTTCTGTGGCAATAATTTTCTTGAACCATTATCATTTCCTCGCATACTGTCTACCTGACTTTCTTCCTCAATGTTTTCGACCTTTATATGTTGTTCAACAACACTTTCCTCCCCGAGGTCTCCCTTACAAGAGCTCTTCTCCCTTTCTTTGTACTTCGCACCATCTTCCCTCTTCTCCCATCTATTTAAATCACAAAGCGGAATTTAGACGAAATACTTCAGCAATGACATGCATTGTTACCTAAAGTTTCTGCAATAAACTTCTATACAGTAATATACTTCATCCTTGTTGTAGGCAGTTTATCCACCTCAAGTCATATGATCGAGACCAGCTGGACAGTTAAAAGTTCAACTTCGAATTCAAGATGTCAACCTTGGTTCTAATAGTTCAATTTCAAATTCAAGATGTTAACCTTCGTTCTAATGTTCAATTTCGAATTCAAGGTGTCCACTTTGGTTCAATTAGAGTGTTTTTATTTAGTCTAATTTAACTCAAAAATGAAATTGGAAATTGTTTTTTTTAAGAAATTTAGTTAATTTTAATTAAATTTTTATAAAATAAATTTAAATGGTAAAGTTTTAAATTTATTTATGAATTTCAAAAATATATTTTAAATAATAAAATAATTGTGGAAAAATATATTTCAAATAACAAATGCTAATGCTATTTTGTTAGAGCCATGTTTTTTTTATTTCTTATTTCTTATTTCTTTTTATTTTATTTTAGAGTTCGTTAAAAAATTCTTTTTATTTTATTTTAGAGTTCGTTAAAAATTTCCCTTTGCCTCGGAAATTTTGTCTAGAATTTTTCTTATGTTTAGAATGAATCTAAGAAAAACTAGCTTCAACAAATTCCTCATGAAAAAATGAAATCCATTACTTTTCATAAATTCAGGCCACAAGGAGCACTGACCTAAAAACTCATCTTTCAAATTTTTACATTGTCACAACCTTTCTCTGTGAATTACTGTTGCACGCTGAAGAAAATCCGGAGGGAAATTAAAAATGGTGGTCCCTAGATAAGGGAACCCATAATTACCAGGTGTTCAGTCCACTGGTATCTAGTTTTGTGAATAAATTAAGCATAGAATGAAAATTTCTGGCACTCGAAAGGGACTGAGAAAACCAATGGCCGACCATAGTGGTAAAAAGTCGCGTGCATCGCCCTGTTTTCAAACCTGCTACCGCCATCTATCGAAACCTGTGTGCAGACAATTATTCTTCCCAGGCACCATCACTACATAGCAATGTCAATATAGCAGCTTCCAATGTCCACATCACAAATTATGATTTACTTACTGTCCCTTTCCAGCTGACTGACCAAGATAGAAAGGCTGTCATTGTCATTGATCTACAGCATAAAGAAATTGACATATCAAACCATTATAGAACTACTCCAACAGGCCATTAAAGCTTCCATGCTTATGATATGGTAGGGGGGTTTTGTGTTTCAGCGTGCAAGGAGTCACTCTGTAATCCTCCTTTTATTGGGTACAGATGGGGAAGAACTGGGACTGCTAACTGTATATATAGCTGATGACTTCTGAGAATGTTCAGTACTAAAGCTAAAAGCTGCATCCAGAACCCTATGAGGACTATCAGGTTGGGAAAAGCTGGTGCACACCTTTCGCTTCCGGAAATGAGGCTGTCCAAGCGATACCTGCAACAATTGATAACAGCATTGCAACGGTGCCTGCATTTTAAAATTAAACAAGAGCAGTCAATCACAATATTGATATATCTGTATAACCTTTGAAATTAATGTAGAACATTCCTCCTTCAATACTCTACTTTAATGTTTAGTCACCTTTGCCACCTTTAAACGAGAAAGCAAGCGATCCTTGCATTCATTGAGATTTATAATTTCCATTTCGCTTGCCACGCAGAGCATAATGGCAGCAGCTATTACAGATGGCATAAACTTCAAAAGCCTGGTCTCTGTAACCAACTAATAATTATGTTAGTATCAACCACCTAACCATTCTGTTAAACTAGCCACTATGTTAGTATTTGTAGATGCTACTATAGAGGATGTAAATACTGAACTGCATTAACCACTATCTATTTGGAGCTGTTAATACACACGATATAAATGTTAAAAAACCCATTAAGCATTATTTATTTGGACACCCCTCACTCATAAGTATTATGGTAAAAATATATATGCCATCTGCTCATAACTAATTCGACATAGTACAGGAGATAAAAAGTCATAAAAACTATCCCAACTACTATTATTTCAATTGGGTGAACACTGATGTTTATTAGTCTCTGTTAATTACATACTATCTCACTAAAGAATCATGCAAAATAGTAAACCAAACACACTGATTAACATTATGTTTGTAGGACAAACATTTGATCCGTGGACACTCCATTGACACAAGGGTTATGATATGTTGGAATTTCTATGCTGTAAAGAGCTAGATCTTAGAACCACCAAACAAAGTACCACATTTTTTTATCATCCACAGTTATTCACACACCTGCACACCCAAATAATAAAAGTTACACAAAGAAGGCCAGCCAAGCAAGGACACATTCATCAGCAACCAGTCAACATTATGTTAATAGGATGTTCAATACCTCTAAAAATCCTCAGTAATACATAAGATTATAATACCTTAAAACTGCCTAGAACTGCACACAGAAGAGGAGAGGAGAGTATCAAAGTCCATGCAAATAGTCCAAATTACCAACGAAGTCCCACACTCTGTCATTCACTATGATTCAGACACTAACCCACTTAACAAGTCCTGTAAGGCCAAACAACTCAACAAGCCCCCTCCAAACGAGGAACACCATGCAAACACATTCATCCATGACATTCAACATGATGTTAGTATGTTATTATTTCCTAATTCCTAAACATGGAGTACCACATTGTTCATTATTCACTGTTATTCAGACACCCAGTCAAAAAGTCCCAGCAAAGGAGGAAGACCAACCAAGTACACAGATTCCTCTTCAATCAATGAACTAAAACACTATTCATTATTTATTGTTATTCACACAGTCCCAGACAAAAAGCCATCAAAGGAGGAAGACCAAACAAGCTTACATATTCATCTCCAACCAATTTAACATTATGTTGGTGAATGTTAGTTCATTATTCGCTGTTATCCTCTCACACAAACTCCCACTCAAAATGTCCCACAAGAACACAAGGAGAGCAAGTACACAGATTCATCTTCAATCAATGAATATTCTGTTGGATCAATGAGCATTATGTTACTAAGAGAGCCACATTCACCAAACCAATGAACATTTCGTTAGATCAATTAGCATTATGTTAGTAAGAGAGCCATATTCATCAAACCAATGAACATTCTGTTAGATCACTAAGCTTGTCTATGAATGAGCATTATGTTGTTGCTAGGAGAGCCATATTCATCAAACCAATCAACACTATGTTAAGAGGAAGGCCATAACAACATGTTAGTTGGATGGCCACTATCTCTCTCTACAACATTACAGAAACATTGACATAATATGTGATGTGAACAGAAACGAATGGCATAATGTGTGCTGTTTACACCACCATTGAAACAATATTACAGAAACATTGGCATATTTGTAATGTTTACAGCATCATTGACATAATATTACATAAACATTGGCACAATATGTGTTGTTTACACCACCATTGACATAATTATTAATATGTGCCGCTGGGACCTGAAAAAACTTGGTTCTCTCGACGCAATAACAAAAAATACCCCCACTAAGGGGTCTACAGCGCCTTTTTTCTCTGGAGTCGATAACGAAAGTAAGTAAAGCACGTATGCAAACCCGCATACCTTTAACAGTGCAGAGAACGAGCTCAGAGGAACGCAATATAAACTCTCCATAAAGCTGCTTCTCTAAACCTAATATATGACCACCATATTGCAAATATGAAAGATGAGTCACTGCCTTCATCCGCCATTTCAGTGCACTCAGTAAAAGCAGCTCCACGATTGAAGGAGACCTCTCCAGATAGAAATCCAACAAAGCAGCTTAATGAACTGGGGGAAAAAAGTAATCCTAACTATAGAAAATTGCATGCATGTGGATCTGGGTTTTGATAGACTTACATCATTGGAGATTCAAATTTTCCTATTGAATTTTCAGAGGGCAATACGTCAGTCTGCCTATCAATCTTCTCTACCTCTCTCTGATTTCTTTCAGATTCAGAAATGCCTTCCACCTTTACAGGAACATCCGTCGTTTTTGCCTCTAGTAGGGGGGTAACAACATCTGAAACCTTAAACTTAACACTAAACCCTCTCGCTTACTGTATCTGTTTCCCTGGTCAGCTCTCCATATCTCTGACCAAAGGACGAAGATGAAGTATGATTCTAAGTTGCAGAAGTTGTAGGAGGCAAACACATTTGTAATTTCATTGGTAAACCCACCAACACCATATGCATTGTTTGGAGAACCAATCTCCATCCTCGTAGATTGACAATAAGCGAGTGCAGTTGCAGGAGTAGCAGGGGATCCAATTTCATCAATCTTAGTGGGGCGAGGCGTTTTCTTCTTGGGACCTGCAAGGAGATTTCCACACATTTCAATTAAAAAATCAATAAAGAAAAAATAAGATCAAGTGTGAGACTGCAATCAATTAAAAAGAAAGGAAAATATACCCTCGGTCGGTTGAGCCAATCGAGACGGAGAACCAGAAATAGGAGCTGAGACACGCATAGGAGATGAAACATTTGGAGGCAGAGAAGGAGAAGATGATGAGGCTGCCTTCAAATCATTTAAATTTTCTTCTGCACTAGTAATTTGCCTTGCAAATCCAAACAACACCTCTGCAACTTCGACCTCTTGCTCTGAAAATGCTGTCAACACCTGCATAATTTAAATCACAACTAATTATCAATCAAACAGAATCTACTTTTTGTGTATCTGTAAATTTTGAAAAGCCCAGTGGATTATAATAAATCTCCTTTGGAAATAGAGAGAATAGGAGAAGCTACAGCAGTTGGTTGAGGCTATCTGTATACCTTAAGAAATTTTGCAGGGCGAGGCTTCGTTCCAATGGGTTTCTGCAATAAATCCAAACACAGTCAAGCAAAAAAAATACACAATGCCACAAATTTTGTGGTTTCGAGTCTCCCCAAAAAACTCCAAATCCCAACTCAAAGAAAGCAGGTGGATTCACAGATACAAGATACAGTCCATTCTTTTGGCTGATTTAGCCGCCGATGGGGAGGGCGAAACGCTTCGAATCCTTCCATTACAATTAGAAGGAGACGGCGCCTTTGCTCCAGAAAACAAATGCAGAGCTTTGGCGGTAGCATCTGGAATGGGCGGCGCTGACGATGTCCCTTCATGAGCTCTCTTTACAAATGTTGAATGTATAATATCAGTCAATAAAGAAAAGAATAAAGACGATAAAACAGTTATACACCAAGAAAACCTCTACCTCAACCTCTATCTCTACATTATTGATTGCAATTCCCTGCAAAATCAATCAATCCACCCACCTGAATGGACCTTCCGGGGAATCGAACCCAGCCCTGCGCTAACACTGTTGCTCTCAAGAACCTGTAAAAAATCACAAATTTTGCTCAAAGCCAAAGAAAAAAAAAACAACAGAAATGTAACCAAAGTCGAGGGTATTCTTTTCGTCAGGGCCAGGGGCAAGATGGTTCTGAACGTCTTAAACGATAATAAACCATCGTGGCCCGTAGTGAGATAAAGAAACCCTAACCTTGCAATATTGATCAGGAAGTACTGATAACAGTGTTGAACAAAACGCTTTCATCCTACGCCACCTCTGCCTCTCCATGAGTTTGTGAAGATGAGCACTCCCATTACATTCCTTGCAGGCCTCGTGGTCATGGCCTTCTCCTCCTGTCATCTCCTTCTTACCCTGACGCCTCCGCATCGGTGTGAAAATAGGGTTTCTGTAATTGAGCAAAGAACATACTAGAGAGCTACAGTTTTGAAATGGGTCGTCGATGTTGGCTCCGAATTTTTGCCAGCATTACGTGACCGCCTGTGATGAATCTCTAACCAGTCGGAGATTTCTTGAATTTTGGAACTGTGAGCCGAGAGCCATTGCTGTCACGTTTCACCATTATTTCAGCATTAATTTTCAGACTGCGAGCTGCTAAATTTTGAAACTGTGAGCTGGTAAGAGAAGGAGGTGCCAAATGTCATATTTTCACTGGCTGGAAGGGCGATGAGAAAGCCCTCTCATTGGCTGGAGTGAATAGTGGCATTCAGCCATATTCATCAAACCAATGAAGATTCTGTTAGATCACTGAGCTTGTCTATGAATGAGCATTATGTTGTTGCTAGGAGAGCCATATTCATCAAACCAATCAACACTATGTTAAGAGGAAGGCCATAACATCACGTTAGTTGGATGGCCACTATCTCTGTCTACATCATTACAGAAACATTGACATAATATGTGATGTGAACAGAAACGAATGGCATAATGTGTGCTGTTTACACCACCATTGAAACAATATTACAGAAACATTGGCATATTTGTAATGTTTACAGCATCATTGACATAATATTACATAAACATTGGTACAATATGTGTTGTTTACATCACCATTGACATAATTATTAATATGTGCTGCTGGGACCTGAAAAAACTTGGTTCGCTCGATTCAATAACAAAAAATACCCCCACTAAGGGGTCTGCAGTGCCTTTTTTCTCTGGAGTCGATAACGAAAGTAAGTAAAGCATGTATGCAAAGCTGCATACCTTTAACAGTGCAGAGAACGAGCTCAGAGGAACGCAATATAAACTCTCCATAAAGCTGCTTCTCTAAACCTAATATATGACCACCATATTGCAAATATGAAAGAGGAGTCACTGCCTTCATCCTCCATTTCAGTGCACTCAGTAAAAGCAGCTCCACGATTGAAGGAGACCTGTCCAGACAGAAATCCAACAAAGCAGCTTAATGAACTGGGGGAAAAAAGTAATCCTAACTATAGAAAATTGCATGCATGTGGATCTGGGTTTTGATAGAATTACATCATTGGAGATTCAAATTTTCCTATTGAATTTTCAGAGGGCAATACGTCAGTCTGCCTATCAATCTTCTCTACCTCTCTCTGATTTCTTTCAGATTCAGAAACGCCTTCCACCTTTACAGGAACATCCGTCATTTTTGCCTCTGGTAGGGGGGTAACAACATCTGAATCCTCAAACTTAACACTAAACCTCTCGCTTATTGTATCGGTTTCCCTGGTCAGCTCTCCATATCTCTGACCAAAGGACGAAGATGAAGTATGATTCTGAGTTGGAGAAGTTGTAGCAGGCAAACACATTTGTAATTTCATTGGTAAACCCACCAACACCATATGCATTGTTTGGAGAACCAATCTCCATCCTCGTAGATTGACAATAAGCGAGGGCAGTTGCAGGAGTAGCAGGGGATCCAATTTCATCAATCTTAGTGGGGCGAGGCGTTTTCTTCTTGGGACCTGCAAGGAGATTTCAACACATTTCAATTAAAAAAATCAATAAAGAAAAAATAAGATCAAGTGCGAGACTGCAATCAATTAAAAAGAAAGGCAAATATACCCTCGGTCAGTTGAGCCAATTGGGATGAAGAACCAGAAATAGGAGCTGAGACACGCATAGGAGATGAAACATTTGGAGGCAGAGAAGGAGAAGATGACGAGGTCGCCTTCAAATCATTTAAATTTTCTTCTGCACTATTAATTTTCCTTGCAAATCCAAACAACACCTCTGCAACTTCGACCTCTTGCTTTGAAAATGCTGCCGACACCTGCATAATTTAAATCACAACTAATTATCAATCAAACAAAATCTATTTTTGGGTATCTGTAAATTTTGAAAAGCCCAGTGGCTTATAATAAATCTCCTTTGGAAATAGAGAGAATAGGAGAAGCTACAGCAGTTGGCTGAGCCTATCTGTATAGCTTAAGAAATTTTGCAGGGCGAGGCTTCGTTCCAATGGGTTTCTGCAATAAATCCAAACACAGTCAAGCAAAAAAAATACGCAATGCCACAATTTTTTTGGTTTTGAGTCTCCCCAAAAAACTCTGAATCCCAACTCAAAGAAAGCAGGTGGATTCACAGATACAAGAAACAGTCCATTCTTTTGGCTGATTTAGCCGCCGATGGGGAGGGCGAAACGCTTCGAATCCTTCCATTACAATTAGAAGGAGACGACGCCTTTGCTCCAGAAAACAAATGCAAAGCTGTGGCGGTAGCATCTGGAATGGGCGGCGCTGACGATGTCCCTTCATTAGCTCTCTTTAAAAATGTTGAATGTATAATATCAGTCAATAAAGAAAAGAATAAAGACGATAAAACAGTTATACACCAAGAAAACCTCTACCTCAACCTCTATCTCTACATTATGGATTGCAATTCCCTGTGAAATCAATCAATCCACCCACCTGAACGGACCTTCCGGGGAATCGAACCCAGCCCTGCGCTAACACTGTTGCTCTCAGGAACCTGTAAAAAATCACAAATTTTGCTCAAAGCCAAAGAAAAAAAAAACAACAGAAATGTAACCAAAGTCGAGGGTATTCTTTTCGTCAGGGCTAGGGGCAAGATGGTTCTGAACGTCTTAAACGATAATAAACCATCGTGGCCCGTAGTGAGATAAAGAAACCCTAACCTTGCGATATTGATCAGGAAGTACTGATAAGAGTGTTGAACAAAACGCTTTCATCCTACGCTACCTCTGCCTCTCCACAAGTTTTTGAAGATGAGCACTTCCATTACATTCCTTGCGGGCCTCGTGGTCATGACCTTCTCCTCCTGTCGTCGCCTTCTTACCCTAACGCCTCCGCATCGGTGTGAAAATAGGGTTTCTGTAACTGAGCAAAGAACATACTTGAGAGCTACAGCTTTGAAATGGGTCGTCGATGTTGGCTCCGAATTTTTGCCAGCATTACGTGACCACCTGTGATGAATGTCTAACCAGTCGGCGATTTCTTGAATTTTGGAACTGTGAGCTGAGAGCCGTTGCTGTCACGTTTCACCATTATTTTAGCATTAATTTTCAGACTGCGAGCTGCTAAATTTTGAAACTGTGAGCTAGTAAGAGAAGGAGGTGCCAAATGTCAGATTTTCACTGGCTGGAAGGGCGATGAGAAAGCCCTCTCATTGGCTGGAGTGAACAGTGACATTCAGCCATATTCATCAAACCAATGAACATTCTGTTAGATCACTAAGCTTGTCTATGAATGAGCATTATGTTGTTGCTAGGAGAGCCATATTCATCAAACCAATCAACACTATGTTAAGAGGAAGGCCATAACATCATGTTAGTTGGATGGCCACTATCTCTGTCTACATCATTACAAAAACATTGACATAATATGTGATGTGAACAGAAACGAATGGTATAATGTGTGTTGTTTACACCACCATTGAAACAATATTACAGAAACATTGGCATATTTGTAATGTTTACAGCATCATTGACATAATATTACATAAACATTGGCACAATATGTGTTGTTTACACCACCATTGACATAATTATTAATATGTGCTGCTAGGACCTGAAAAAACTTGGTTCTCTCGATGCAATAACAAAAAATACCCCCACTAAGGGGTCTGCAGCGCCTTTTTTCTCTGGAATCGATAACGAAAGTAAGTAAAGCATGTATGCAAACCCGCATACCTTTAACAGTGCAGAGAACGAGCTCAGAGGAACGCAATATAAACTCTCCATAAAGTTGCTTCTCTAAACCTAATATATGACCACCATATTTCAAATATGAAAGAGGAGTCACTGCCTTCATCCGCCATTTCAGTGCACTCAGTAAAAGCAGCTCCAGGATTGAAGGAGACCTGTCCAGACAGAAATCCAACAAAGCAGCTTAACGAAATGGGGGAAAAAAGTAATCCTAACTATAGAAAATTGCATGCATGTGGATCTGGGTTTTGATAGACTTACATCATTGGAGATTCAAATTTTCCTATTGAATTTTCAGAGGGCAATACATCAGTTTGCCTATCAATCTTCTTGACCTCTCTCTAATTTCTTTCAGATTCAGAAACGCCTTCCACCTTTATAGGAACATCCGTCGTTTTTGCCTCTGGTAGGGGGGTAAAAACATCTGAATCCTCAAACTTAACACTAAACCTCTCGCTTATTGTATCTGTTTCCCTGGTCAGCTCTCCATATCTCTGACCAAAGGACGAAGATGAAGTATGATTCTGAGTTGCAGAAGTTGTAGGAGGCAAACACATTTGTAATTTCATTGGTAAACCCACCAACACCATATGCATTGTTTGGAGAACCAATCTCCATCCTCATAGATTGACAATAAGAGAGTGCAGTTGCAGGAGTAGCAGGGGATCCAATTTCATCAATCTTAGTGGGGCGAGGCGTTTTCTTCTTGGGACCTGCAAGGAGATTTCAACACATTTCAATTAAAAAAATCAATAAAGAAAAAATAAGATCAAGTGTGAGACTGCAATCAATTAAAAGGAAAGGCAAATATACCCTCGGTCGGTTGAGCCAATCGGGACGGAGAACCAGAAATAGGAGCTGAGACACGCATAGGAGATGAAACATTTGGAGGCAAAGAAGGAGAAGATGACGAGGCCGCCTTCAAATCATTTAAATTTTCTTCTGCACTAGTAATTTGCCTTGAAAATCTAAACAACACCTCTGCAACTTCGACCTCTTGCTCTGAAAATGCTGCCGACACCTGCATAATTTAAATCACAACTAATTATCAATCAAACAGAATCTACTTTTTGGGTATCTGTAAATTTTTAAAAGCCCAGTGGCTTATAATAAATCTCCTTTGGAAATAGAGAGAATAGGAGAAGCTACAACAGTTGGCTGAGGCTATCTGTATAGCTTAAGAAATTTTGCAGGGCGAGGCTTCGTTCCAATGGGTTTCTGCAATAAATCCAAACACAGTCAAGCAAAAAAAATACGCAATGCCACAAATTTTGTGGTTTCGAGTCTCCCCAAAAAACTCTGAATCCCAACTCAAAGAAAGCAGGTGGATTCACAGATACAAGAAACAGTCCATTCTTTTGGCTGATTTAGCCGCCGATGGGGAGGGCGAAATGCTTCGAATCCTTCCATTACAATTAGAAGGAGACGGTGCCTTTGCTCCAGAAAAGAAATGCAGAGCTGTGGCGGTAGCATCTGGAATGGGCGGCGCTGACGATGTCCCTTCATGAGCTCTCTTTACAAATGTTGTATGTATAATATCAGTCAATAAAGAAAAGAATAAAGACGATAAAACAGTTATACACCAAGAAAACCTCTACCTCAACCTCTATCTCTACATTATGGATTGCAATTCCCTGTGAAATCAATCAATCCACCCACCTGAACGGACCTTCCGGGGAATCGAACCCAGCCCTGCACTAACACTGTTGCTCTCAGGAACCTGTAAAAAATCACAAATTTTGCTCAAAGCCAAAGAAAAAAAAAACAACAGAAATGTAACCAAATTCGAGGGTATTCTTTTCGTCAAGGCCAGGGGCAAGATGGTTCTGAACGTCTTAAAAGATAATAAACCATCGTGGCCCGTAGTGAGATAAAGAAACCCTAACCTTGCGATATTGATCAGGAAGTACTGATAACAGTGTTGAACAAAACGCTTTCATCCTACGCCGCCTCTACCTCTCCACGAGTTTGTGAATGAGCACTCCCATTACATTCCTTGCAGGCCTCGTGGTCATGACCTTCTCCTCCTGTCGTCGCCTTCTTACCCTGACGCCTCCGCGTCGGTGTGAAAATAGGGTTTCTGTAACTGAGCAAAGAACATACTAGAGAGCTACAGCTTTGAAATGGGTCATCGATGTTGGCTCCGAATTTTTGCTAGCATTACGTGACCGCCTGTGATGAATGTCTAACCAGTCGGCGATTTCTCGAATTTTGGAACTGTGAGCTGAGAGCCGTTGCTGTCACGTTTCACCATTATTTCAGCATTAATTTTCAGACTGCGAGCTACTAAATTTTGAAACTCTGAGCTGGTAAGAGAAGGAGGTGCCAAATGTCAGATTTTCACTGGCTGGAAGGGCGATGAGAAAGCCCTCTCATTAGCTGGAGTGAACAGTGACATTCAGCCATATTCATCAAACCAATGAACATTCTGTTAGATCACTGAGCTTGTCTATGAATGAGCATTATGTTGTTGCTAGGAGAGCCATATTCATCAAACCAATCAACACTATGTTAAGAGGAAGGCCATAACATCACGTTAGTTGGATGGCCACTATCTCTGTCTACATCATTACAGAAACATTGACATAATATGTGATGTGAACAGAAACGAATGGCATAATGTGTGTTGTTTACACCACCATTGAAACAATATTACAGAAACATTGGCATATTTGTAATGTTTACAACATCATTGACATAATATTACATAAACATTGGCACAATATGTGTTGTTTACACCACCATTGACATAATTATTAATATGTGCTGTTGGGACCTGAAAAAACTTGGTTCTCTCGACGCAATAACAAAAAATACCCCCACTAAGGGGTCTGCAGCGCCTTTTTTCTCTGGAGTCGATAACGAAAGTAAGTAAAGCATGTATGCAAACCCGCATACCTTTAACAATGCAGAGAATGAGCTCAGAGGAACGCAATATAAACTCTCCATAAAGCTGCTTCTCTAAACCTAATATATGACCACCATATTGCAAATATGAAAGAGGAGTCACTGCCTTCATCCGCCATTTCAGTGCACTCAGTAAAAGCAGCTCCACGATTGAAGGAGACCTGTCCAGACAGAAATCCAACAAAGAAGCTTAATGAACTAGGGGAAAAAAGTAATCCTAACTATAGAAAATTGCATGCATGTGGATCTGGGTTTTGATAGACTTACATCATTGGAGATTCAAATTTTCCTATTGAATTTTCAGAGGGCAATACGTCAGTCTGCCTATCAATCTTCTCTACCTCTCTCTGATTTCTTTCAGATTCAGAAATGCCTTCCACCTTTACAGGAACATCCGTCGTTTTTGCCTCTGGTAGGGGGGTAACAACATCTGAATTCTCAAACTTAACACTAAACCTCTCGCTTACTGTATCTGTTTCCCTGGTCAGCTCTCCATATCTCTGACCAAAGGACGAAGATGAAGTATGATTTTGAGTTGCAGAAGTTGCAGGAGGAAAACACATTTGTAATTTCATTGGTAAACCCACCAACACCATATGTATTGTTTGGAGAACCAATCTCCATCCTCGTAGATTGACAATAAGCGAGTGCAGTTGCAGGAGTAGCAGGGGATCCAATTTCATCAATCTTAGTGGGGCGAGGCGTTTTCTTCTTGGGACCTGCAAGGAGATTTCAACACGTTTCAATTAAAAAAATCAATAAATAAAAAATAAGATCAAGTGCGAGACTGCAATCAATTAAAAAGAAAGGCAAATATACCCTCGGTCGGTTGAGCCAATCGGGATGGAGAACTAGAAATAGGAGCTGAGACACGCATAGGAGATGAAACATTTGGAGGCAGAGAAGGAGAAGATGACGAGGCTGCCTTCAAATCATTTAAATTTTCTTCTGCACTAGTAATTTGCCTTGCAAATCCAAACAACACCTCTGCAACTTCGACCTCTTGCTCTAAAAATGTTGCCGACACCTGCATAATTTAAATCACAACTAATTATCAATCAAACAGAATCTACTTTTTGGGTATCTATAAATTTTGAAAAGCCCAGTGGCTTAAAATAAATCTCCTTTGGAAATAGAGAGAATAGGAGAAGCTACAGCAGTTGGCTGAGGCTATCTGTATAGCTTAAGAAATTTTGCAGGGCGAGGCTTCGTTCCAATGGGTTTCTGCAATAAATCCAAACACAGTCAAGCAAAAAAAATACGCAATGCCACAAATTTTGTGGTTTCGAGTCTCCCCAAAAAACTCTGAATCCCAACTCAAAGAAAGCAGGTGGATTCACAGATACAAGAAACAATCCATTCTTTTGGCTGATTTAGCCGCCGATGGGGAGGGCGAAACGCTTCGAATCCTTCCATTACAATTAGAAGGAGACGGCGCCTTTGCTCCAGAAAATAAATGCAGAGCTGTGGCGGTAGCATCTGGAATGGGCGGCGCTGACGATGTCCCTTCATGAGCTCTCTTTACAAATGTTGTATGTATAATATCAGTCAATAAAGAAAAGAATAAAGACGATAAAATAGTTATACACCAAGAAAACCTCTACCTCAACCTCTATCTCTACATTCTGGATTGCAATTCCCTGCAAAATCAATCAATCCACCCACTTGAACGGACCTTCCGGGGAATCAAACCCAGCCCTACGCTAACACTGTTGCTCTCAGGAACCTGTAAAAAATCACAAATTTTGCTCAAAGCCAAAGAAAAAAAAAACAACAGAAATGTAACCAAAGTCGAGGGTATTCTTTTTGTCAGGGCCAGGGGCAAGATGTTTCTAAACGTCTTAAACGATAATAAACCATCGTGGCCCGTAGTGAGATAAAGAAACCCTAACCTTGCGATAATGATCAGGAAGTACTGATAACATCGCTGAACAAAACGCTTTCATCCTACGCCGCCTCTTCCTCTCCACGAGTTTGTGAAGATGAGCACTCCCATTACATTCCTTGCGGGCCTCGTGGTCATGACCTTCTCCTCCTATCATCGCCTTCTTACCCCGACGCCTCCGCATCGGTGTGAAAATAGGGTTTCTGTAACTGAGCAAAGAACATACTAGAGAGCTACAGCTTTGAAATGGGTCGTCGATGTTGGCTCCAAATTTTTGCCAGCATTACGTGACCGCCTGTGATGAATGTCTAACCAGTCGGCGATTTCTCGAATTTTGGAACTGTGAGCTGAGAGCCGTTGCTGTCACGTTTCACCATTATTTCAGCATTAATTCTCAAACTGCGAGCTGCTAAATTTTGAAACTGTGAGCTGGTAAGAGAAGGAGGTGCTAAATGTCAGATTTTCACTGGCTGGAAGGGCGATGAGAAAGCCCTCTCATTGGCTAGAGTGAACAGTGACATTCAGCCAAAGCCAGCAAAGGGAACGCCTTTTGGAATTTTTGCCAGCATTACGTGACCGCCTGTGATGAATGTCTAACCAGTCGACGATTTCTCAAATTTTGGAACTGTGAGCTGAGAGCCGTTGCTGTCACGTTTCACCATTATTTCAACATTAATTTTCAGACTGCGAGCTGCTAAATTTTGAAACTATGAGCTGGTAAGAGAAGGAGGTGCCAAATGTCATATTTTCACTGGCTGGAAGGGCGATGAGAAAGCCCTCTCATTGGTTGGAGTGAACAATGACATTCAGCCAAAGCCAGCAAAGGGAACGCCTTTTGGCGTAAATATAGTTTTTAAGGATTTGAATTTAATTTATTATGGACAAAAATATATTTTTAAGGATTTCAGTTTTGCAAAATAAAATATTGTTATTTTTAATAATTATTTTTTCTTCCATTTTGATTTTTGGTATCAGAACAAAATTTTGACATTCATGTGCGAGAGAGAAGCACATGCATAAGAGTACTAGTTTGATTTGCCGACTCCAATTTGTCCCATCAACGCAATGGCCAGAAAAACCTGTAAGAGTGGGATTGGGTTCAATTTCCAATTATTTTTTTTTGGTTGGCAATGAATATTTTTGGAGTTATAATTCTATTAATGCTATATGCTTCCTTTAGATTTTGTATTTACATGGGTTATAAATAAAATAAAAATAGTGAAATTTTATTATTTTATATTTGTTTTAATTTTTCATTTAATTATATATAATTTTAAACAAAATTATAATTATAAATTATTTAAATTAAATATTAACATTTTAAAATTAAATTTGTAATTTAATAATTTTTTATTATATTTTAAATAAATTTTGTTAAAAAAAAAAACATAAACTACACGGACAAAAATACTCAACAAAATAAGGATCTCAAAATTTAAAAGGAAAATTAATTTTGTACATAGATTTAATTGCAGATTTCTGCATGCCAAATTACTGGTTGAATCACGAGTCACTCGTCATTTTCCCTTTTTATTTGGAATGTAAAAGATTCTTCGGATATTTCATTAAATTTATTTCGTTTGTCCATTGTCATTTGCTCTCCCACTAAATTTCCTTCACAGGGGCCGAATTAATTTCGTTTTGTCCTTTGCTCGTATGTACTTATCTGACCCATTTCCATCTTTACTTGCGCGTTGTCTGTTTGTTTCTGAAGTTCACGTGTGAATGGAGAATACAAGGTGAACCTACTAGTCAAAGTCTGCCCAATATTTTACTTGGGTTCGAAGCGAAATTCATTAAAGAAAACGTCTACCACATCAGTTCTACCGTTGGAATGGATATTTTAGAATGGTCCACGTTTAATAGCTATAGCTGGTCTACTCGACCCAACCAATTGTCCAAAGTGCTAACAAGGTATAATCCACATTTTTTTTTCCAACTAAAAAAATATTTTTTTGTTATTGTGTGGCTGTTTATAATATAAGCAGCAAAACAGCCTTAAGCTGGCTGGAAAATTCAGATTTGTTGTTATAATTGCTGGAGAAAGACAATTCAGAAAAAGCACAAGACACATGACCTAGATAGTGATTACAAAATGTAAGTGAATCATCAAAAAGAATGAAAAAACAATGGACACCATAAATAGATATAGATATCTTTTTTTTTACTATTTAAAACTGGAAGATATTAGTAGAAATACTGCTGGCATAGTTGTTTGAATTCTGAAGATTTAGTCATCAGCCTAAAGGAATTGTGCGAACACTTTGAATGGTTGATCTATTGACTTCTTTGTAATAAAATACAGGTCATTCAGATACAGGTTGATCTATTGAATGTGGACCCAACTAAGATACAGGTCATTCAAGATTGGTTAGCCCCAACACTCTAACAGAGCTCCACAGCTTTCTGGGTATTGCCAACTTCTATCACAAGTTCGTGCTCTGTTTCTCTCATATCACTTGGCCTTTGAGTCAAGTCACCAAGGGAGGAGCGAAATAAATTTTATTTTGGTCTAAATCCCAACAGAAAATGTTTTCCTAGTTGAAGCATTGACTCTACTCCGCACTAGTGCTCACATTACCAGATCTGAAACAACCGTTTGAGATTGAGATAAATTCCTCTGACTATGTTATTGTGCATTTCTTACTTAGCACTGGAATCTAGTGGCATATCACAGTGAGACACTTTCAGACATAGTTTGAAGGTATCCCACCTATGAAAAATATATTTATTCCATTGTGTAGGAATGTTGATAGCAGAAGCATTACATTCTAGAGAAGGAAACAGTCATCCACACAGACCACCTACCCCTAAAGTTCATACGGACACAACGGAATTTGCAGAGTGATTGCCATAAAAAATGGTGCACATGCCTGCAACAATTCCATTTGAACATTAAGTAGAAGAAGGGAAGCACCAACAATGTTTCAAACTTCCTCAGCCGATTGTCAATCGTGGTGCTGACCATGATGCTCGACTCTTGTTGGCATGAGACTTCAGGGTGGACACATCTTTACAAAAGTGATCTAGAATTTGGCAACACATACTAGACACTCCTGGAAGGTAAGAAAATTCCAAATTTTCATCTCCAGGATGCACTGTTATGCCACCTGGGACACCTTTGTTTTCCTTCAAGAAAGCGTGCCAAGATGATTTGGTAAGTGCACTATAGTCGTGTCGTTGGAAATTTCGGGGTGGAGAAAACAACAGTAGTACTAAATAATTATTTTTATTGGCCAAACCTTCAACAAGATGCTGGGAAGTAAATCATATCCTCCACCTCATGTGCCATTGCAAAGCTAACCATCAAGAATCAAGGCTTATATACTCCACTGCCTACCCCTGGTCGACCTTGGGAATCCATCTCCATGGATTGCATGTCAGGCCTTCCCTTTATCAAGCATGGAAACATCTTCTTCTTTTTGTTTGTCGATAGATTCTCTAAGATGACCATTCTGGCGCCCTGCAAGAAGAGTATCACTGCAGAAGCCACTGCTAAACTCTTCTTTGAATGAGTGTGGGTTAAATTTGGGATCCCACAGTCCATTATATTAGATAAAGACAACTAATTCCTAAGTACATTTTTGTCAAGTCTTTGGTCGATGCTAGATACCAAGCTCATTAAGTCTACTACTTTCCACCCCCAAAATGATGACTAAACAGAGGTCGTAAACAAGATGATCGTCCACATTTTGCACATGTATAACTAGAAGCATCCTCACACATGGGATGAAATCCTCCCCTATGTCCAACACAACTACAACTGAGCTCTCCATTTCTCAACTGGCCACAGCCCCTTTCATGTTGGGTTGGGATTCCGACCATTATGTCCCATTGATGTGGTCATACCATTTGCAGCTACTTAGACAAATTCGACTCATGTCCAATCTGAAGTTGATAGGGTGAACAACTTCGTTGAGCGCATTCAACATGTCCACCAGTAGGTCCATGACATATTGGATAGAGTCAATTCTAAGTACAAGCAACAACATGATCAACATCGAGTGCCACACAAGTTCGAGTTGGGTGACAAATTTTGGCTACATTTGTAGAAGGAGCGCCTCGCTGGACCCCATAGCAAGATTCACCTGTTATGATATGGGACGTACACAATCACCAAGGTTGTAGGAGAAAATGGCATCAAGCTCATCATTCCACCATTCCTTGGTTTGCACCTAGTGTTCAATGTTAACCGCCTTTGGCCAACCTTCCACCCTTACTAGGCACATCTGAGATTGCAGAAAAACTCACACAAATGGAGTTAAACCCAGATTGCATGGAACAAGACACAACTGATAAAATCATGGACACACATATCAAGAACACCTGCCAAAAAAGGATCCAGCTATATCGAGTTATCAAAGCATACACCCTCCTTCACTAGGGCAAGTGGTTCACCAAGGGCCTAGTTTGACAAAAATTTCCTCACCTCATGGATGCTCTACACACAATTGGGACCATTGCTTCCTAAGGAGGGAGGATTGATCTAGATGGTTATTAGTGACCACACACCTATTCCACCTAGACACGAGTTGGTTTCATTTGGTTTCATCATTTTCCTTGTTTATAACAACATTTACTATTTTTAGGATTTTTTCGGGTCCTCATCTCCTGTAGTAGTTTTGACCCCCTAAATGGAGTTTTTTTTAGGTTCACAGAAGGACTGTAGCCATAGGAAGGGGCCTGCAGAAAATCCTATATTACTTAGAGAGATCTTTCTGACAAGGTATCGTACGCACCAAATGGGGATCATATGACCAAGTTACAACCCCGGTAAGTTGGTTTCCCAGCTAACCCCAACATTGCCCACAAATTCTTGGCGTTCCATCTCCTATGGCTAGGGTTTTGGTTGTTTAGGGTTTTCCTTTATTTTTCAATAATACAAATGCCCTTACGCCTCATTGTAACACAGTTCAGAGGCATGTAGCCACCACATATCTTCTCATATATAAGCTACCATTGCTCGTGCTAGTTTATTTACATTATGGATGTAAGCATATTTCAATTCTTTGATATTAATGAAATGAAAATTTATTTATGCTTCACTTTTGTGTTTATGTTTATATCTTTATTCTATTGTGTTCTTGCATAAGTTCAGATCACAATATGCAGGAAAATCCTAACTTTATATTACCTGTGGACAGGGACAAGAAGAGTATTAAACCCTAGTCCCTTAAACGAAAGAAAAACTACAAGCAACAATAATGAACATTAAATTTCTAAATTTTACCTTTCCCAACGACACTTAGGCTACAGAATGAAGAAAATCAAAGAAACCAATGACCAGGGTTCAAAACACTAGTGTCAAGCTACTGAAGCACCAAAGGTGAGAATGGCACGAGGGTGGGGCTGGTTACACCCTATAACAAACCCTATCCCTGTTTTCCATTATATTTTGAGCTTAAATATCTAGGGTCAATGATTGTGCCACCTCTCAATGTTGAGTACGAGCCACATACCTCCCCCCCCCTGGAATAGTCTAGTTCTAGGGTATGAAAATTAAATAACACTATAGGCTTAATTAAGGAAGGGATGGTAAGGTTTCGATATATATGTGTAAGTTCCATCATAAACATAAATTGGGGCTCTAAAATCAATGTTGCTAGAAAAGTAATATAACTTTATACCATGCTCTTACTCAATGACTCGAAACGAAGGAAAGGTTTTACAGTTGGAGGCCACAATTAGAGTAGTCAAGTCAAACAATAATACATATATTATATGTTAAATTAGTACTAATATCGAAAAAATTATAATAATTGCATCCTTATCATGCATAGCTAAAGTATAATAGAGATATTGAATGATCCTAATGAAAGTCTAAAAAAATAAAATAACCCTCTAAATTTACACCATAATGTGGAGTTGTTTTTGTAAGGTAAATAAATAAATAAATTGTGTGGGTATTACAAGTAGTATAATTGTTGAAGGGTTCAAAATTGTGGCCTCACTAAGGGAAAATGGTAATAAACTATGTAGTGTTCTACAGTGAAGAAGAATTGAAGACGTGGCAAACTTCTGCACCCTTATTGTGATAAAATAATACAAGATTTAGGGCAGAAATCACTAATTAAGAGTTGGAAATGAACCATAATAAGAAATCAAATAAATTCCTTTAGCTAAGGCAAAGAGAAGTGAAGAATCCTATCATAAATACATTGAAAAAAAAAATTTGTTACAAAAGTAACGCTGATAAAATATTAATTGAATTATAGATGGGGTACCCTTAACTATAAAACATATATGTTGGGTTCCTAGGAGAGCAAACAGTTGTGTGAACGGCCTAATTATTAATATATTTTAATTTCTAAATCATATCTCGTGACTGTGGGATAGTGAATACAAAATAAATTTATTGTCTATAACCATAAGGAAGTATATAGGTAAACAAATCATGAGACATATACATGGGTAAACTAAAAAAAAGTATGTGATGTCCCATCTAATTAATTTCACCCAATAGTTGCACCAATTTTGCAATTTTTTCTAAGTCATGTCAATTTTGATGTTTTGGATGCTTAGCTTAGGGAAAGTGGGTTAGGAGGACCCCACTTAATTAAATTGGCTAAGGAGGGTCCCAACATAGGAGAAAAAGGGAAATCAAAGAGACAGTGGATGGTGGGGGCCACCCCAAAAGGGGAATACACACCTCTTGAGCAAACTCGCACTTTTGGAGGGAGAAAGACAAAGGCGAGGTTATGCATGGGGCCCACAAGGTAAGGGGGGTGCTCAGGGATAAATAGGGAAAAGATATATCATTTTGGGCTATTTAAGATTAACATGGATCTATGTTGTTATACACACACCATCTGTCAACTACACAGAGACACACACCCTTTATCAACTAAACACACACACATCATCTGTCCACTAAATACTGAGGACGGAAGAAACAAATTTCCTTCATTTTGAACAAAGCTTTAATAAAATGTCTTAACCATAACAAATTTGTTATTACATTTTCTTTCTATAATATATAGTTGACATTGAAATATTTAAGTCAACATAGTCGTTGAAATATTTTAATTCTGTTAGATGTCAAGTCCATATTAAACATGGAAGGAATTACAAAATATCCCTCATGCCTTGCATTATAAAACATTTTACTATGTCCCTCATCTCTTGAATTAAAAAGTAGTTATCAATAGAATATTTATTTTATTTAATATGGATATTGAAATATTTTATTTATGGCTAACACTAAAATATGTTTTTAATTAATATATATCTATTTTAAAATACCACATTTCAATTCAACATATAATGAATTGTACGTCTTCTTCATATTGGGTTATAATTTCAATATTATTCTTAGATGTCACTTGTCAAATCCATATTGAGTAGTGAAAAAATTACACATGTCCCCCACTTTAAAATGCATAAAGTAACTATATACCAAAATTACAATATTTTACACCAATTGGCATGTCCGTGTTTAAATATGTTTCTAAAGTTTTAATTTAATTATCAATAATTAATAGGTGGATTATAGGTATTTAACCTCCATTGAAAATTAGTTATGTCTTTTCTACTCTTTTAATTAAATTGATTAATTAAAAAAAAGACATCTGAAATGAGTTACTAATTTTTGGACTTATGGTATGGATAAGTCATGCATTGGCACATGATATTGTAACAATGTCTATTTACAAGTTAAGAATCTCCATGATAAAGTAGAAGCGAATCCCCGTGATTAAAAAACTTGTTACCTATATTTTTTTAAATGTATATAGGTTTAACATTTTTTTTAATTATTATAAAACTTGTTGGAATAACTCAATTAGTGATGTATTATAAAATATTATGTAAACCATGACATTAATATTTTAAATCTTTCCTGAGTCA
Source organism: Pinus albicaulis (assembly GCA_034641835.2). Classification (NCBI taxonomy): domain Eukaryota; kingdom Viridiplantae; phylum Streptophyta; class Pinopsida; order Pinales; family Pinaceae; genus Pinus; species Pinus albicaulis. Next base: position 134,167,046 of record CM076584.1, on the reverse strand, counting down.
ATTCACCAACAATAATAATAATTATTATAATAATAATAATATGAACTCGGATTCAGTGAGGTGATAGCTCCAAGAAAGCGATAGCAAGGAGTAACGACGAATTTCTGCAGCCGGCGAGGGTTTGAAGAACCAGGCTGAGCCATCCATAGCAATCAGGGATGGAACTGCCATCGAGGATGCCATGGTAGCGGCCCGGGAGGGGGGTCAACCCCCTCCTACAGAAGTGTGACTACGGGAGAATAAAGTAGCAGAGCGAAACTAGGAACATGGAGAGGAAATCCGAAAGTTGGACCAGTACTGCGGGCAGAATGGCAAGCAAGAACCAAGCAGCAATGTCTTCCTCGGGCATTGAAGAAGCCCAGGTTTGTTATACCACCAACTAAATTGGATGAATATAGGGGATACATGAAATACCATGCACTTATTTGTAAATTCATAGGAATCTGGCCAACTGAGAAGGATCTATTGAAGTGGATTCAAACAAAATGGAAACCAAAAGGACATTTGGATCTCAAGTTTGGCCCAAGAGGTTTTTCTACAGTTATCTTTACAAACCTTTTAGATAAAGAAAGAATATTTTAAGGTGGCCCATATTTTTTTAATAATGCAGACATTTTTCTTAGGCAATGGGAGGAATGCTACAACCCAGACGAGGAACAATTTTTGGTTGCCCCTGTCTAGGTTAGATTATTTGCATTACCCATGGATTTTTGGGACCCAGATATTTTAGAAGGAATTGGGAACTCATTAGATAGCTTTGTGATATACGTCTTTTGCTTGAATCTGTGTTTATATGAATATATCTGAACCTCTTCCTGAGTCGATTGAACTTGAATATGAAGGCAAGATATGGCACCAAACCCTAGACTATGAGCATATCCCATTTCGATGTCGCCGTTGACATGAATATGGGCATTTATATAAAACATGCCCTCAGAATAATGTAGATAAACAAGGGAAGACCCCAATCAATAAGGAAGCTGCACAAGAAATGGAGGAAGGATTTGTAACTGTTAGTAGTAAAAAAAAAACAAATTGAATGCACTTAAACTATTCTAGTGGAAATAGTGGAAATAAATACAGATCTTCTGAAAACCCATTTGAAATATTACAAGAGGAAGATGAAACCTCCAGAGAAATGGAAGACATGTCTGCACCCACCGCTGCAAATACTCCGCAGAAAAATTTGGCAGGAAAAAGGAAAGCAACGGTGGAACAAATAGACCCAGAGGAGAAGACAACAGAGGAACAAACGGTAATGGAGATTGAAACACAGAAAAATGACCTATGTGCAGAGGAACAAGTCATGAAACGGTTATTGCAAGAGTGGAGAAATCTGGATGATCGATTTATACCATAGGATCAAAAGAAGCTATATAAAGAAACCTTTGAGAATTATTTGACTCAGCAGGCCAAAAAACAGGAAAGTACAACTAAAAATACTGCCACAAAAGCACCAAATCCATTTGAAACATGCAAGAAAAAAGGAACGAAAACGCTGCAAGAATCCATCTAATTAGTTGGAGAAATGTTGATAAATACAGGGAAGATAGCACCGTTAACAACGGTATTTCAACCAACTCCAAAATTTTCCAAATGAAGGTTATCTCTTGGAATATACGGGGCTTAAACAGCCTCAGTAGACAAAGATACTTAAAAGATAAATTGAAAATGGAAAAACCGCAGATTATGCTAATTCAAGAAACGAAAGTTTCAGCTAATAAAATTGTAGCAATTTTACAGTCTTTTACACCGCACTATGAAGTAATGGCGAATGATGCTAGAGGCATGACCGGAGGTGTTGCAATCATATGGAACCCAATTGAGGTAGAAGTGGATGACTAGATAGGATCATCTTGTACCATTTCTGGAAGGTTCTAACAAATCGGTACTCGAGAAAAGGTCATGATCACGGCAGTATATGGCCCTTATATACAAGGAGAGAAGAACGCCTTCATAAACAGCATAAGAACCTTGAGATCTCAACATATAGAGAAATACTGGATGATAGGAGGGGATTTCAATATGATTTTTAATTTATCAGAAAAAAAGGTGGTACCAGAAGAGAAGATCCGGAAATGGAGTTGTTTAGAGACCTCATAACAGATTTAAAATTGGTTGATATCCCCACAGTCAATGGAATATTTACTTGGAACAATCGAAGGGGGGAAATACATCAAATAGCCTTGAGGCTTGATTGATTTATAATCTCGGAGGAGCTGCTGAGTGTAGATGCTTATTATGAAGCATCAATTCTACCAAGCACTGGTTCTGATCATTGGCCCATTCAACTGGAAATTGAGATCAAAGATGTCCCAAAAAATAGGCCATTTCATTTTGAATTGTTTTGGCTAAGAGATAATGCATTCCTGGAACAAGTGCGACAATGGTGGGCATCGTTCAATACGCAAGGAAGAAACAGAATGCATACTTTCCAACTAAAACTGAAGCAATTAAAAAAAGAAATCAAAACCTGGAACAAAACACAGTTTGGCAATATTCAGGCAGTAGTAATCACCCTCCAAAATCGAATGAAACAGAACCAACAGGACATGATTCTAAATGGTCGAATAGAAGCTTTGATTGATCAAGAAGGTAGAATTCTTAGTGAACTATAGGAAAGATGAAAACAGGAAGAAATATTATGGAAACAGAAATCAAGGGTGAAGTGGTTAAAAGAAGGCGAGAAAAACACAAGTTTTTTCCATAAAACACTAATTCAAAGAAGACAACACAATAGGATTTTCTCACTAAAAGATGAAAATGGAAACAAAATTTATCAGCATAATGAAATGGAAGACTTGTTAGTGAGGCATTTTCAGGATATGGTCACTGAGTCGAATCACAATAGAGTAGAGGCAATTCAGCAAATCATGACCCATATACCTTTGAAAGTAAGTCGGGTTCAGAACCTCACTCTAATGAGGGAGATAAAATTTGGAGAAGTGGAAGAGGTAGTTAAAAATATGCCAAAGCATAAAGCACCTGAACCAAACGGCTTTACAGCTAAATTTTATCAGGCTACCTGGTCTTTCATGGGAAAAGATATCTGGGAACTGGTGAAGGAATCAAGGCGCACAAGGAATGTATACCCAGCTCTGAACTCCACGCTTATTACTTTAATACCGAAGCAAACCAAGGTTGATACCCCAGCAGGGTTTTGCCCAATAGCCTTGTGTAATGTCATTTAAATTTTTTTATCAACAATCATGGTTAATAGGCTGAAACCTCTACTGCATGATATTATTTCACCTGAACAAACTGGTTTTGTTAAAGGTAGACAAATCTTAGATGGAATCATAACCGTACAAGAAGCGATGCATTCCCTCAAAGAGCAAAATGTAAAAGGTATGTTAATCAAACTTGACCTTTCAAAAGCATATGATAGATTAAGCCGGTCTTACTTGAGAGAAATATTGGTAGCTTTTGGTTTTGACTCTAGATGGATATAGTGGCTTTTCTCTTGCATTTCCACTCCTAATTATTCTATTTTACTAAATGGGGCTCCAAGCCAACCTTTTAATGCATCTCGAGGGCTGCGTCAAGGTGATCCTATCTCACCATTTTTGTTTATCATTTCTACGGAAGACCTGGGACGTCTTATTAAGGCTCAGATCAGAGCAAATTGCCTCAAAGGGTTGAACTTATGGGGAAGGGATATTAATCTCTCACATCAACAATTTGTTGATGACATTATGCTCTTCTGTCATGTTTCTTTAGTGGAAGCGAAAGCTATTCTCAGGATACTGAAAATTTTTATGGATGCCTCTAGAACACTCATTAACAATGAAAAATCTAACGTCTACTTCTTTAATACTCCTACAGCCAATGAACAGTTTATATCAAGGACCCTGGGTTTCCAAATTGGCACCCTGCCCATGAAATATTTGGGATTTCCCTTTAATCAATCCTCGCTAAAGACAACAGGGTGGTCAGATCTAATCTCTAAACTCCACTCTCAGCTGCAGAACTAGATGCTTAGAGCTCTTAACGCACCTAGTAGAGTTACCTTACTAAAATCAATTCTTTAAGCAATCCCAATATATCAGTTATCAGGGAGAGCGGCTCCAAAGACTGTTTGTAATAATCTGATAAAAAAATTTCGGAAATTCCTCTGGCAGGGGGCACAAGACATGAGGAAATGGGCACTATTATCCTGGGAGAAGCTTATTAAAACCAAAAAATCAGGAGGACTAGGGCTTCGGGACCCTTATATTCTCAACCAAGTAATGGGAGCTAAGTTATGGTGGCGATGGATTCAAGGCGGTCTAGATCTATGGAAAATAATATGGGAAACAAAATATGCAATGCCCAATGCCATTGTGGTGAAACTGAAAGTGGACATTACTCCCAACGGATCTAAGATCTGGAACTTAGAAGCTAGCAACAGAGATCTAATACGACAGCATAGTTTCTGGGAAAAGCGCGGAGGTAGAACAACATTGTTTTGGGAGGATTCTGTAATGTTCCAAATTTTATGGAACATTAATTTATGTTAAGGAGATGAATAAAATGGGTAGGGGACCCATTATTTGCATGATTAGAGAATAAAAATCCTCTAAGTATGAAAGAGGATCATGTTGGAGCTAGATTTCACACCTCCATGTGTAAAAGGAGGTTTTTGCATACAGGTTTGGCCAAGGTTGACCAAGTCAAACAACATTGGCATGAGTTGGAAAGCACTATGTGGGACAACGTAGGAGGGAAGATTCTAGAGGGAGGAAACCCTAATTGAAAGTAGGGCCCATGGAGGGAAGGCTCATTTTTTAAAAGAGGGGCAAGGCAGCCATTGAGATTATCTTTGATCATTCTACATTCAATTCTAGAGACTTGTTGCTGCCTCTTGCTGTTTAGTAGAGCTGCAGTGCCTTCGGGCATGAGGGAGTCCTGTTTAGGATTTCCTCTCCTTCTTGAGTAGCTCATGAAGGATTGCACTCATCCTCCATATTCAGGCATTCAGGCCATAGCTTCAGCCATATACATCAGCGCAGTTTCTGCAGCAGATATTGTGCAGTGTTGCTGGGGAGGTTTCCACACACAATCCAGAGCTTGTTTTTCAGTGGAGAGAGGTTATACTCATTGGGAGATCAGCAAAGGTGGTTCTTGAGCACATCCCGCCATATTTGGCATCAGGCCAACCACTTTCCATTAGAGGCAGCACATTCCCTCTCTTAGACAACATTCTCATTGGTGATTATTTGCTGTGAGGGATTGACATTCATTTGGAGGAGAAGTCTTGGGTGAAAGGATCAGCCTTTCACTTCAGATTTCCATTGGAGGAGGATTCTTCAGTTGTTGTAGACATTTCAGCCTTCTCCATGTATTTCCAGCTCTTGAGTTGCAGCAGCTACTGCAACTCTGGCATTTTTGTATTATAGTGTTTCTGCATAGATTTCAGCCAATCCTCCTAAAGGGTTGTTGCATTGTATTTTCAGGGGTTGAGAGCTTGCTCCCCCTTATTATTTGAGCATATCATTGTCATATCATTGTACTTTCATTATTTATGCAACATTTCCTCTCTATAACTGCGCAGTCATGGCCCAGGGCTTTCTTTATGCAGCATTATTTTTCATGTTTCCTTGTACAGCTTTCTTGAGGCTTGTTGTGCCTTTCTTGAGTGATCATTTCCTCAAGATGATGTATATTTTATGCTGCTATGTCTTAATATGATGGCCATTGTATTCTCCAGCATTTCATGTGTATATGATTCACTACTATTTTCCATTTGATGTATTTGTTATTGCTGTAGCAGCAATGTTGGGGTTATATTAAGAGATTCCCAATCTTGTTGTATTTTCCTATTGGGGATATTGTCCTTAGACAATCACTCTATAGACAGAGTCTGCTAGTGGGCAAGGTAGCCTCTGGAGCTCATCCTTTGTTCAAAGGTGACAAATCCAGTAAATTCCCCTGCAGTCTATCTCTGGAATAGATTTGCCTTGTCATCTGACAATGTTTCTAAAAAAGGAACATTACAGTAGTATCGGAGCATCGAACTGGCACAGCCCGTGAGTTCGATTTCAGAGGAGAATGATGAAGAATATGAGACCGATCTCATCTATTTTTAAAATAAATAAGAGCCTCCCTGAGGAGGAGGAGAAGAAAAGAGGAGAAGAGGAAGGTCCATGCACTTCCTATTCTCTTGAAGACCAACATGGGAGATGCTTGTATTTCCAGATATTAAGCAAGTACCTGGGTGACTATAAACCCCATTCTGCAGCATTCAGGAGAGCTACAACGTTCTCACAATCTATTCAGCAGATGGACGAGAGAAGGCCCCGTGGAAGAGGATAAATCAGAGGCAATAGGTTTCTATTGTCTACATTTGATGGGGTTACTTCAGCTAGAGTTTGGGAGAAGAAGCTGGAGGCATCTTTATTGTTGCATCCAGCGTCAGAGAAAGAAGCAGTGGAGATGGAAATGTTGTACATGGAAAAGGAAACCTCTGTTTGGTGGTTCAAACCCTTGGTCCATTCAAGGGTGAGTTATTTTGCAGTCTTTGTTCAAAGGTTGATCCAAACCTTTAATGGAGGAAGGACAAAGGAAGAGAAAACCATTCCACCATGGGAGGAGAATTGCACCAACACTGCTAAAGCTTTGGAGGAGCAGCCTTCTACATCTATGGATGAGGAAGCCATTGGAGGAAAAGCCATTGTAGCCACACAAGAAGGTCCCAAGATCCACCAAGGTATGAGTAAAGTTCCACTTTCTATTTCAGCAAATAATCTTAAGGATGGTGGAATATCATATGAGGAGGTCCCAAGATCAAATCACATGGCCACTTTAGGGCCTCATGTTTGCACTACGCCGTGCAAAGGGTTCAAGGAGGAGAAGAACCCTCATCCTCATACATCTTTGATGATTTTCATTCAGCCTTTGAAGTGGGAGTGTAAACTTTTGGAGGATTAAGTAAGTCATGACACCTCCATGGAGAATCATGAAACAAATTGTGAATCGGAGGAAGAGACAACTGCTACATCATTGGAGGAATTAGCAATGCTATTGAATATGGATGGAGAGGAGCCATCACCACCATCAAATTTGGATCCTCATAGATCCAACATGGTCATGGGAGAGAGGCCTTTCCTAAGAGGTCTCCAAGGAGCTGCATTGCAAACTCTCATGAAATGCAAAAAACAAGAATTGGTTTGGGAGAATGGTAGCCCTCATGGGAGGAGTACCAAAGAAGAGGAGAGATGGCAGGATGTTTAAATCATTGGGCAGCAAGGAGAAGGGATACATATTTTTGATATGACATATATGTCAGTCATTATACCTTCATCACATGAGTCATATGATGTGAGCATGAGGAGGCAGCAAGCACTTGAGTTGCTTGGCATTGATGGGAGAGAGTACAAGCAGATTTTCTCTCATATGATTGATGGTGTTGCAGGAGTAGAGGAGGGCACTCTCATAGTGCAAGGGTATCATGCCTTAGCTGGGATTGATTGGGAGGCATTTCCCTCTTGGGAGAAGCTTCATATTTGCAGCAGCATCACCAGAGTTGTTCTTGACAAGGAGCATGTCAAGGAAGAAATATTGGCATGGGCAGGAGCCTTTTTGCATGAGCTCACAGCACTGTCATTTGGGAAGAGGATCACATGCATAGATCCATATATCATCTCACTTCCATCCTATGGTAATATTCTTGTATGTACCTTTGTTGATTTACATACTCTTATCATTATAATGCAGTACAGGGCTTTTCAAAGGGGCAGATTTTTTATGTTGCTCCATGAGCAAATTTGGGCCAAACTATGTGATGGAGACAACCATATTTTATATGGCCTTGGGCAAGTGTTACCTTCCATGTATGTTCAGAATTTATGTTCAGCCACTTACCTTGCATTCTCATATGCAAGAAAAAACATTGTTATTCATGAGATGGAAAACAACTTTCCATATCATTTCTCAAAGCAGCAGTTTGGGAAACTGCGCTGTGAGTACTTGGGAGACTTTTGGTATAGCTTTGCATAACATGAAACCTTCAGTAATTGCCTCATTTTATCACTGAGTATGGTCTCCTTGGCTGATATTTCTGTTATCTTAATGGAGGGCATGATCATAGGAGAGACACATGGGATGAATGTGTCCTTGATGAGGAAAGACTCCGATATTTTCTGCAGTACATGTTCTAAGGGGAACATGAGAGGAGGCATGGCTAAATCCACATATTTTATTAATTTTGGGGTAAGCCATGGGCTTGGTAATGTTATCCATCCATTGTATGTATATGGGCAGGTGCTTGACCTTATGTTTCTGATTCATTCATCTATTTACTATTTAGTAGTAGGTGTGATATTTGTTGTTGTGCAATACTTGCCATGTTATTTTCTGCAACTACAGTGGATGAGGTTGCATTATAACCCTATGAGGCATTGTTTGCACTTGTTGCACATGGTATAACCTACAGAAAAAATTTCATGGGGGCATTCTATGGTGATCTTGTCCTATTCATCATAGATGACATGACTTGGGCCAGCTGGATTATCATTGATGAAGGGGAAATTCTTGGGGGATTACTCTTCATTTTTCCATTTGAGGGCAATACATTTGCAGCCCAGGATCAGCATACACTCCATACTTTTCATAAGTGGGGGAGAGGAAAGCATGGGGCAAGTTATAGTGCTTGCCATGATCATATTTTCAGCCCACCTTCATTTCCAAAGCTCAAGGTGGAGAGAGATTTTCCATGAGTTGCCTTGTTGGGAGGCAACTTATTTTTATGATTGATGGCTTGGGGATGAGAGATTCATATGGGGATGATAAGTCCCATTATATATCAGATCTCATGCCTCAAGGAGGCCCTTAGACAACTCTTTGTTCCTTCATGGATAGTTATTTCTACATGATAGATGTTTGGGAATGTTCACCCAAAGGTTAGATTGCATATGTTGTAGGGATAGTTTGAAGACTTGATTGCTGATATGGAATCCTTTTCTTGAGGAGATCATCACATGAAGATGCTACAGGAGGAAGGGTAGAAAGAAATTCAGTTCATCCTTGCAATTTCTTGAGGGCAAGCAATATTTTGAGAGGGGAGGGCTGTAATGTTCCAAATTATATGGAACATTAATTTTTGTTAAGGAGATGAATAAAATGGGTAGGGGACCCATTATTTGCATGATTAGAGAATAAAAATCCTCTAAGTATGAAATAGGATCATGTTGGAGCTGGATTTCACACCTCCATGTGTGAAAGGAGGTTTTTGCATAAAGGTTTTGCCAAGGTTGACCAAGTCAAACTGCGTTGGCATGAGTTAGAAAGCACTATATGGGACAACGTAGGAGGGAGGATTCTAGAGGGAGGAAACCCTAATTCGAATTAGGGCCCATGGAGGGAAGGCTCATTGTTTAAAAGAGGGGTAAGGCAGCCATTGAGATTATCTTTGATCATTCTACATTCAAGTCTAGAGGCTTGTTGCTGCCTCTTACTGTTTAGCAAAGCTGCAGTGCCTTCGGGCATGAGGGAGTCATGTTTAGGATTTCCTCTCCTTCTTGAGTAACTCATGAAGGATTGCACTCATCCTACATATTCAGGCATTCAGACCATAGCTTCAGCCATCTACATCAGCGCAGTTTCTGCAACAGATATTGTGCAGTGTTGTTGGGTGTTTCTGGGGAGGTTTCCACACACCATCCGAAGCTTGTTTTTCAGTGGAGAGAGGTTATACTCATTGGGAGATCAGCCAAGGTGGTTCTTGAGAACATCCCACCATATTTGGCATCAGGCCAACCACTTTCCATCAGAGGCAGCACGTTCCCTCTCTTACACAACGTTCTCATTGGTGATTATTTGCTATGAAGGATTGACATTCATTTGGAGGAGAAGTCTTGGGTGAAAGGATCAGCCTTTCACTTCAGATTTCCATTGGAGGAGGATTATTCATTTTTTTCAGACATTTCAGCCTTCTCCATGTATTTCCAGCTCTTGAGTTGCAGCAGTTACTGCAACTCCGACATTTTTGTATTATAGTGTTTCTGCATAGATTTCAGCCAATCCTCCTAAAGGGTTGTTGCATTGTATTTTCAAGGTTTGAGAGCTTGCTCCCCCTTCTTATTTGAGCCTGTTGTTGTCATATCATTGTACTTTCATTATTTATGCAGCATTTCCTCTCTATAACTACGCAGTCATGGCCCAGGGCTTTCTTTATGCAATAGTATTTCTCATGTTTCCTTGTACAGCTTTCTTGAGGCTTGTTGTGCCTTTCTTGAGTGATCATTTACTCAAGATGATGTATATTTTATGCTGTTATGTCTTAATACGATGGCCACTGTATTCTCCGGCATTTCATGTGTATATGATTCACTGCTATTTTCCATTTGATGTATTTGTTATTGTTGTAGCCACAATGTTGGGGTTATCTTAAGAGATTCCCAATATTGTTGTATTTCCCTATTGGGGATATTGTCCTTTGACAATCACTCTATAGACAGAGTCTGCTAGTGGGCCAGGTAGCCTCTGGAGCTCATCCTTTGTTAAAAGGTGACAAATCCAGTAAATGCCCCTGTAGTCTATCTCTGGAATAAATTTTCCTTGTCATTTGACAATGTTTCTAAAAAAGGAACATTACAGATTCATGGCAGCAGAGAGAGAAAATTTTTAGTCGTCTAGACCTGGGGGAAATCTTCTTATTCACAAACACTTCAACCCACATATTAATCTACAAATATTGGAATACAGAAGAGGAAATCCAATGGAAAATATGGAAACAAAAAGAGCAATGGTTGAATGCATCACTCATGGAACAATGGAACAACTTTGCCAAAGAAATGAAAACTAGAACAGTGTTGAGAGGAACAGGGGATGATATTTTAAGATCGGGTTATCGATTGAAAGGTATGTTCATAATTGAAGAGCCTTACCACATTAAGTCAAATAACCATCAAGCACTGCCAGGGCCAATTTGGAATAAAATCTGGAGTGTGAATTTATGGCCAAAAGTTGAATATTTCATGTGGTTGTTAACTCATAGAAAAACTTTAACTTGGGATCATCTTCAACATCGAGGCATTCAAGGCCCATCTCTTTTTGTTATGTTCAAAAGGGAGGAGGAAAATATAGAACACCTTTTTAATAGCTGCACCTTGGAAAATGAAATTTGGAAATTTAATGAAGCAATCTTTGAAAAATCTGATAGGGATAACACCAGCATTAGTAAAACCATCTGTAATTGGAGGAAAGGAGGGTATAAGAGTGAAGTGGTTAACCGGGCTTGGCGTTTATCAATAGGATTCATTCTCTGGGGAGTTTGGAAAGAGAGAAATCATCACATATTCCGAGGAGAAGAGAAACGGGTACACATAATATGGAACATTATAATTGAAAATATACGAGAAACCATTTTGGTAGAACACTGGTTGGAGGATTATTGGAAAGGTGACGCTACAGAAGTGAGGATTTTAGCTAAACTGAATTTAAACCTTCAAATGCTATCCCCATCATTGTGGAAGTTCAAACCAAATCTAGAGAATATAACGAAAAGATTTCAGCCACCACCAACAGGCTTTCTGAAGCTTAATTTTGATGGTGCCTCTAAAGGAAACCCAGGCCAAGCAGGGATAGGGGGTATATTTAGAAATTCGCAAGTATCTGTTGTTAGAATTTATTCTTTCCCCATAGGATTTTCAACTAATAATGAAACAAAATTAATGGCGGTCAAACAGGGTCTCCTTATTGTAACAAGGGAGAACTATCAAAGACTCATCGTGGAAGGAGACTCTACAATGAAAATTGGAGTTCTTCAAAAGCTTCAACAAGGAAGCAACTGGAAAAATATCAGTAAAAGTTGAAGAACAGCTAGACTAATTGAAGAAATTAGCAATCTTATTCGTCGAATAGGATATGTCATTCCAACCCATGTCCTCAAAGAAGGTAATCAACCAGCTGATTACTTGGCAAATTGGGCTTGTAAAAATGAAGATCGGAGGTTGGATGTTAATCAGAACCACCAAGTTTGGAATGTGGAACTTCACCCTCTACAAATCAGATTGGAAAAAGATACCACCGATCGAGTTGATCATTAAACGGTGGGCGCCGGTCATAAAGCTGGCCAAGTGGCCTCTCCACTCCATGCAAATTAATGAACCCTATACGCAAGATATTATGGAGGTGCGTGAAGGATAAGGAAGCGCTTCCAGGGAGGGTAAGACAGCTTGTGATGTCAAAGCATGGAGAGGGAAACATCAATCCCACAAAACTATTTCAGACTTGTTTAGGGAATAACAGAGGTAGTGAACCATCCATTGCAGCATACGCGCAGAGGAGTGCAAGGATGGTAGTGGTCTTCATAAGCACCAGGCTCATTTTTCTACTGGGGTATGTAATTTTCCTTCCTTAATCCATGCTCATCACCAAAATTGGGGAAATGTATCTAGTTAGGAACAAGTCAGGAAATCCTTGCAATGGATTTTTTGTATGGTCTGTGTTAGTTCATTCACCAGTGGTTGAGCACTGTTTCCATGACCCTTGCTTTAACAAGCCTCATAACCATACGCACGACAGTAGGTGGTGTCATCCTTGTTTAATTCTCAAAATCAGAGGTTGCATGGTGGATTATTCCAATATACATAACGTCGATAGGAAGGTTTGCTACAGCTTTAGTTGTATACCTTGTTTTCTGGTTGCGAATTTTAGTTGTACTGACAAGGTCAATAGATTCAGTTTTCTGTTGAAAGCTGTGTTTAATTTGGGGTTTGATAGCTGGGGAAGTTTTATTATCTTGGTTAAAACCCATAGGAGTCATTACCAGGGGTTACGGGTATGGGCATACTCTATTGTATGCCATATGTTGTCTCAATCTCGTCGCCTTCCAAACAGTCTTGGTCATATAATATTTGTTCGTAGGTGCTTGGTATATCACTGGGTTCTTTATCATTTTCGGACTCAGCGGATTCATAATAACGTCAAGGAGCTTCAGAACCGTCCAAAAGCTGTTATGGGCAACAACTTACAAAGTTTAATTGTTATTTCCTTTTCTTATTTGCTTGTTCTCATTCCAGAGCACAGGCTACTTATAACTGAGCTCACAATGGTCAAGAGGCAAAGAAGAAATTCGTCGGCCCAAACAACTGATAAAGGGAAACAAAAGATGGTGCAACCAACAGAGAATAATAGGAAAAAAGGGAGGAAGACAAAGGAAGAGGTGTTAATGAACCTCTCCACCACCTATTCACTTGGCAATTCATCATAGGTCAAACAGGAAATACATGGCTGGGAGAGAGAAATCCAGCAAAATGAGGAAGACAATGATGCAGAAGCAAATATTTTGGACTTTGTAACTGATCCTGGAAATACTAGAGGTCGCCTATCTCTTTTTAATCAAACAGTCCACACGTATTGGATTGTTAAATGTCTGATAACCAAGGCAATGCAGAGTTTTCATCCTACCAGAGAGAAGCCAGAACCAAAGATGTTAGATTTACTGCAAGATATTGATAATCAACTACAACACATCAAGGTTACTCAGTACCAAGCCACTGACTGCATTGGTAGAATAGATGATTGTATTGGAAGAATGGAGAAACAGATTCAATTATTGTAACAAGCTGATATGCCAGGATCCACTGCAAAGGATCCTACCCCAATTGAATCTTCAGATGGATAGAAGTTTAGTTTCTTTAATAGCATGAATTTTGGTTTTTTGCAAAGGACTATAGGTCCAAAGAGTTACTTTGATAATAGATTAAATAGTCTGATAGCATATGAAACAAGAAGTAGAATGAAACTTTTTCAGTTTTAGATGGCTTTTAAAGCATTAAGGTGGCCAATAGACTTGGTTTCCTATGGGCAGATTGAGGTCGCAAACTTTCTATCTCTGTAACCTGCTTTTAAAAAGATAAATAAAAAATAGCAAGACACTACTAAATTTACAAAAAATAATAATATTAATAATATTAATATTAATAAAATTAATTAATTATTATAATTTTTTTCAAATTTTATTATAAATTAATATTTATTAATGTTTACTCATTATGATTATATTGATTGAATTTTTAATAAAAATATCTATAAATATAAGTTCTATTATATAAATGAAAATTTACCTTTCAAACTAGTTTCAACTAAATTTAAAACTTATTTGAAAAAGGTAATAATAATACCTTTGAAATAAATAATAACCTTCCTTTCAATGAAAAGGGTAATTTGAATGTTATTTATTCAATGCTTTATATAATAATACCCTTGAAATAAATAATACCCTTCCTTTCAAGGGAATATGTTTAGACGCCCTTATCTAATTGATTAAACTTGTTATTTTTAACCTATGGAGGTTCTTTGTGACGACTCAAAAGATCGAGATACCAATGACAACACAAGTGCTTAAAAGTGTTTTTAAAGTAAATATGGATAATAGTTAAACAGTTTCCTTTACTTTCTCTTAATTACAAGAGAATATATTAATTATGAGAAAATATATACCTCAACTTGGCGAAAGTAGAACCAAAAACCCATAGCTTTAAAGTAGAGGCTCTCCACTACCGATTGGCAAGACTGTTTTCAGCCAATCCTCTTAAATGGTTGTTGCATTGTATTTTCAAGGGTTGAGAGCTTGCTCCCCCTTCTTATTTGAGCCTATCATTGTCATATCATTGTAATTTCATTATTTATGCAGCAGTTCCTCTCTATAACTGCGCAGTCATGGCCCAGGGCTTTCTTTATGCAGCAGTATTTCTCATGTTTCCTTGTACAACTTTCTTGAGGCTTGTTGTGCCTTTCTTGAGTGATCATTTCCTCCAGATAATGTATATTTTATGCTACTATGTCTTAATATGATGGCCATTATATTCTCTGTCATTTCATGTGTATATGATTCACTGCTATTTTCCAATTGATGTATTTTTTATTGTTGTAGCTGCAATGTTGGGGTTATCTTAAGAGATTCCAAATCTTGTTGTATTTACCTATTGGGGATATTGTCCTTTGACAATCACTCTATAGACAGAGTCTGCTAGTGGGTCAGGTAGCCTCTGGAGCTCATCCTTTGTTCAAAGGTGACAAATCTAGTAAATGCCCCTGTGGTCTATCTCTGGAATAGATTTTCCTTGTCATTTGACAATGTTTCTAAAAAAGGAACATTACAGATTCATGGCAGTAGAGAGAGAAAATTTTCAGTCATCTAGACTTGGGGGAAATCTTCTTATTCACAAACACTCCAACCCACAAATTAATCTACAAATATTGGAATACTGAAGAGGAAAGCCAATGGAAAATATGGAAACAAAAAGAGCAATGGCTGAATGCACCACTCATGGAACAATGGAACAACTTTGCCAAAGAAATTAAAACTAGAACAGTGTTGAGAGAAACAAGGGATGATATTTTAAGATGGGGTTATCGATCAAAATGTATGTTCATAATTGAAGAGGCTTACCATATTAAGTTAAATAACCATCAAGCACTGCTAGGTCCAATTTGGAATAAAATCTGGAGTGTGAATTTATGGCCAAAATTTGAATATTTCATGTGGTTGTTAACTCATAGAAAAACTTTAACTTAGGATCATCTTCAACATTGAAGCATTCAAGGCCCATCTCTTTGTGTTATGTGCAAAAGGGAGGAGGAAAATATAGAACACCTTTTTAATAGCTGCACCTTGGCAAATGAAATTTGTAAATTTAATGAAGCAGTCTTTGAACAGTCTGATAGGGATAACACCAGCATTAGTACAACCATCTGTAATTGGAGGAAAGGAGGGTATAAGAGTGAAGTGGTTAACCAGGCTTGGTGTTTATCAATAGGATTCATTCTCTGGGGAGTTTGGAAAGAGCGAAATCATCGCCTATTCCGAGGAGAAGAGAAACAGGCACACATGATATGGAACATTATAATTGAAAATATACGAGAAACCATTTTGGTAGAACACTGGTTGGAGGATTATTGGAAAGGTGAGGCTACAGAGGCGAGGATTTTAGCTAAACTGAATTTAAACCCTCAAATGCTACCCCCATCATTGTGGAAGTTCAAACCAAATATGGAGAATATAATGAAAAGATTCCAGCCACCACCAACAGGCTTTTTGAAGCTTAATTTTGATGGTGCCTCTAAAGGAAACCCAGGCCAAGAAGGGATAGGGGGTATATTTAGAAATTCGCAAGCATCCGTTGTTAGAATTTATTCTTTCCCCATAGGATTTGCAACTAATAATGAAGAGGAATTAATGGTGATCAAACAGGGTCTCCTTATTGCAAAAAGGGAGAACTATCAAAGACTCATAGTGGAAGGAGACTCTGCAATGACAATTGGAGTTATTCAAAAGCTTCAACAAGGAAGAAACTCGGAAAAGATCAGTAAAATTTGGAGAACAGCTAGACTAATTGAATAAATTAGCAATCTTATTCGTCGAATAGGATATGTCATTCCAACCCATGTCCTCAAAGAAGGTAATCAACCAACTGATTACTTGGCAAATTAGGCTTGTAAAAATGAAGATCAGAGGTTGGATGTTAATTAGAACCACCAAGTTTGGAATGTGGAACTTCACCCTCTACAGATCATATTGGAAAAAGATACCCCCGATCGGGGTGATCATTAAACGGTGGTCGTTGGTCATAAACCTAGCCAAGTGGCCTCTCCACTCCATGCAAATTAACGAACCCTATACGCGAGATATTATGGAGGTGTGTGAAGGATAAGGAAGCGCTGCTAGGGAGGGTAAGATATCCCGTGTTGTCAGAGCATGGAGAGGGAAACATCAATCTCGCAAAATGGTTTCAGAATTGTTTAAGGAATAACAGAGGTAGTGAACCATCCATTGCAGCATACGCACAGAGGAGTGCAAGGACGGTAGCGGTCTTCATAAGCACTAGGCTCATTTTTCTACTGGGGTATGTAATTTTCCTTCCTGAATCCATGCTCATCACCAAAATTGGGGAAATGTATCTGGTTAGGAACAAGTGAGGAAATCCTTGCAATAACTATTTTGTATGGTCTGTGTTAGTTCATTCACCAGTGGTTGAGCCCTATTTCCATGACCCTTGCTTTAACAAGCCTCATAACCATACGCACGACAGTAGGCAACGTCATCCATGTTTAATTCTCAAAATCAGAGGTTGCATGGTGGATTATTCCAATATACATAACGCCGATAGGAATGTCTGCTGCAGCTTTAGTTGTATACTCTGTTTTCTGGTCGTGAATTTTAGTTGTACTGACAAGGTCAACAGATTCAGTTTTCTATTGAAAACTCTGT
Source organism: Pinus albicaulis (assembly GCA_034641835.2). NCBI lineage: Eukaryota > Viridiplantae > Streptophyta > Pinopsida > Pinales > Pinaceae > Pinus > Pinus albicaulis. The sequence continues at coordinate 134,149,852 of CM076584.1, read as the reverse complement.
TTAATCTGGGTTTGATCGCTGGGGAAGTTTTATTATCTTGGTTAAAACCCACAGGAGTCATTACCGGGGGTTACGGATATGGGCATACTCTATTATATGCCATATGTTGTCTCCATCTTGTCTCCTTCCAGACAGTCTTGTTCATATAATATTTGTTTGTAGGTGCTTGGTATATCACTGGGTTATTTATCATTTTCGGACTCAGAGGATTCACAATAATGTCGAGGAGCTTCAGAACTATCCAAAAGATGTTATGAGTAACAACTTACAAATTTTAATTATTATTTCCTTTTCTTATTTGCTTGTTCTCATTCCAAAGCACAAGCTACTTATAACTCAGCTTACAATGGTCAAGAGGCAAACAAGAAATTTGTTGGCCCAAACAATTGATAAAGGGAAATAGAAGATGGTGCAACCAGCAGAGAAGAATAGGAAAAGAGGGAGGAAGACAAAGGAAGAGGTGTTAATGAACCTCTCCACCACCTATTCACTTGGAAATTCATCACAGGTCAGACAGGAAATACATGGTTGGGAGAGAGAAATCCAGCAAAATGAGGAAGACAATGATGCAGAAGCAGAGATTCTGGACTTTGTGACTAATCCTGGAAATACTAGAGGCCGCCTATCTCTTTTTAATCAAACAGTCCACACGTATTGGATTTTTAAATGTCTAATAGCCAAGGCAATGCAGATTTTTCATCCTACCAGAGAGAAGCCAGAACCAAAGATGTTAGATTTACTGCAAGATATTGATAATCAACTGCAACACATCAAGGTTACTCAGTACTAAGCCATTGACTGCATAGATGATCGTATTGGAAGAATGGAGAAGCAGATTCAATTATTGCAACAAGCTGATATGCCAGGATCCACTGCAAAGGATCCTACCCCAATTGAATCTTCAGATGGATAGAAGTTTAGTTTCTTGCATGAATTTTGGTTTTTTGCAAAGGACTATAGGTCCAAAGAGTTACTTTGATAATAGATTAAATAGTCAGATAGCATATGAAACAAGAAGTAGAATGGAACTTTTTTAGTTTGGATGGCTTTTAAAGCATTAAGGTGGCCAATAGACCTGGTTTCCTACTAGTAAGTTGAGGCCGCAAACTTTCTATCTCTGTAACCTGCTTTTAAAAAAATAAATAGAAAATAACAAGACACTACGAAATTTACAATAATAATAATAATATTATTAGTATTAATAAAATTTAATTAATTATTATAATTTTTTTCAAGTTTTATTATAAATTAATATTTATTAATGTTTACTCATTATGATTATATTGATTGAAATTTTTAATAAAAATATCTATAAATATAAGTTGTATTATATAAATGAAAATTTACCTTTCAAAGTAGTTTCAACTAAATTTAAAACTTAGGATAATAATAATACCTTTGAAATAAATAATATCCTTCCTTTCAATGAAAAGGGTAATTTGAATGTTATTTATTCAATGCTTTATATAATAATACCCTTGAAATAAATAATACCCTTCCTTTACCCTTCCTTTCAAGGGAATATGTTTAGACGCCCTTATCTAATTGATTAAACTTGTTATTTTTAACCTATGGAGGTTCTTTGTGATGACTCAAAAGATCGAGATACCAATGACAACACAAGTGGTTAAAAGTGTTTTTAAAGTAAATATGGATAATAGTTAAACAGTTTCCTTTATTTTCTCTTAATTACAAGAGAATATATTAATTATGAGAAAATATATACCTCAACTTGACGAAAGTAGAACCAGAAACCCATAGCTTTAAAGTAGAGGCTCTCCACTACCGATTGGCAAGACTGTTTTCCGGTCACAAATTCCATAACAAACTTTTCATTGTTTTCACGTCTCCCAAAATATTATTGGGAACGTTCTATTTTAGTTAGTTCGATTTCACTTTTAAGTTTCAAAATAAAAAACATGAATGTCAAAAATTATATTATAATTTTATATATATATTTTTTAATTATGGTGAATGGATAATTGGTTAAAATAATTTGTATAAAGTTAAAATTAAATTTATTGGTAATAATTATTTATTGTTGATATTATAATACTAACAATGTATTTAATAGTTTGCAAATTAAATATATCGAGAATTTATGATTTAGTATGAGAATCTTAAACTTTACATGAGAATTTATTGTACATAACTAGAAAATAAGTGGCAAGAATCTCTCCAATTTTTTTTAAGAAATTTTGTAATAGCAATGTTTGAATCATGTTTTTGATGGTGGAAATGAATTCTGCATCATAAAAAAACCTCCAAAACACATCAATAACCTCGAAAACACCCGAAATATTGAAATTTAATAACTATGATTTAGATTTACAAAAATCTCTTCCAAATTTTCTTAAAATCTTAAAAAAAAATTCATTTTGAGAAAAAAAGGAACAGTCCAGTCAGAATATATCACATTTGTTTTAGGACGGCTATCACATTTGTTTTAGGGTCAACCGAATATCACGTATCTTTTGGAGGCTCAGAAGATGAGGTGGGAGTCCATGAACTCTTCTTGCAGCAGTATTATATTAAGCATTTTTGCTAGGGTTACAATTTATTGATGATTTGGGAATAATTTTCAACCTGTCAGGTTGGTCTGTGCATAAAGACTATGCCCATAATTTAAATGGAAAGTAGAACCACAGAATAGTAAATCAAATTACAAGAAGGGGGTAATTGGAGTACAATCTAAATCTAACTTCAAGCAATAGATATGAGAATTGCAAGTATCTTCAAAAAGAATTCAACTTGCTAGTGATAACCTCTACTGGATCTCTGAATTCTAAGTAAATATTGGTGTGTGCACCGCACCCACTTTGCTGACATTACACTTGGTCCTCTGTTGCAGAAGCATTTTCTTCTGATATGCCCTTCAAAGGGCCACTGGCTATTCTTTCTTTGGCCTCGCGAAGAGCTTGAATTAGGTCATGGAGGGCAGTGGTGGGATGGTCAGCCTTCTTCATTAGATGTTCGGTTACATCCGCAGGCGTCATCTGAGCAGCCTCCATTAAATCCTGGATCTCGGTGAAGAGCTCATGGTCTTCAATGGAGAGATAATTTTGGGCAAGAATCTTGAAAGCCCCGAAAGTGCAGAATGAGAGGAGAATGTGTTTGTCCATCCGACCGGAGCGAAGAAGCGCTGGGTCGAGCCTGTCGATGTGGTTGGTAGTGAAAACGAACAATCTCTCGCTTCCACAACACGACCACAAACCGTCTGTGAAGTTCAAAACCCCGGAAAGGGTCACTTTGCTCTCCTCGTTTTCCTTCTCATCGGGCTTACCAGGTTCCGAGAGCTTTTTGTCCTTCTCCGCATCTGTACTCTGTGGCTTCTTCTTCTTCTTCTTCTTGCGGTCCGAGAGATCGAGAGAACAATCGATATCTTCTATAACAATTATCGACTTGTTGGTGGTGGCGATGAGAAGCTTTCTCAGTTCCGTGTTGTTCTTTACTTGGGTTAGTTCTAGGTCGTAGATGTCGTACTCGAGAAAATTAGCCATGGCAGCAATCATGCTCGACTTACCTGTTCCAGGAGGGCCGTACAGCAAATAACCCCTCTTCCACGCCCGCCCAACTTGCCTGTAATACTTCTCTCTCCTCGAGAATCTTTGGAGGTCTTCCAGAATATCCTGCTTCACCTCTGGTTCCAGAGCCAGAGTATCGAAGGTCGCTGGATGATCGAATACAACGGGCGTCCACACCCTGTTTCGGTATTCATAGTCCCTGTTATCGGACTGGTTGATGTAAATCTTTCTGTGGCGACTTCTAATCTCCAGCGCTTTGGCTTCGGCCATGATATGGGGAAGATACTCATCGAATATCTTCTGCTTGTGTTTCTTGTGAAAAGTCAATTCGTAGTAGCGTTTCTCTTGGGAGGTGGAGTCCCAGGGAAACATGACCTGCTGCTTTCGCTCACTGCTGTGAAAAACCCACCATACTTTAATACCCTCGTATTCCTCTGCGATCTGCTCGTTTCTGTCCATGCTGAAGGTAAACTCTTTGTTATTCTGAGGCTTCTTCAGTTTTAATCTCTTTGCAGCCGAAGACGACCTTACGCTCAGGTAAGTCTGCACGGCCTCATAAACTTCGCTCACCTTCATCCCATCGTTCTCCTCTATCACAACTGAGATGTTTGAAGACACTATCCCTATAACCCTGCGCATCCATTTTGAAAATATATCGTAGAATTCTGGAGGCAGGTATTGCTTAGCTATGGTTTGTATGAATAGCAGGGAAGCCATGATTGACCCCAAATTCGACCAGATCTCCATTTTCGTGAAACCAGAAAATCACCGAAAGAAATATTAAACGCGAACCAACTCGATCCTCCTACTCGGATGAAGTCGGCCTGGGGGTTTAGAGTGGAATATAAAAGAGCTAATTAGAACCAAGAAAGTCCATGGAAATTTCTTCATTTTGATTTATTAATTACTACTTGGTGTTAGGTTGTGTTGGTCGGTGTTTAATTCACATTTGGCTAAAGAGTTATAAAGTTAATTTAATAGCGGTCGTTTTCAGTTAATACTTGGGTAGCACATAATATTAAAGTTGTGGACTATATGTAATGAAGTATTTAAAAGGTTTGAGCATATTTCATTGTAATGTGTTTGGAATATTTAAAAGGTTTGTGCCTTGCGTTTGGATGTAATGAAGTATTTAAAAGGTTTGAGCATATTTCATTGTAATGTGTTTGGAATATTTAAAAGGTTTGTGCCTTGCGTTTGGATGTAATGAAGTATTTAAAAGGTTTGAGCATATTTCATTGTAATGTGTTTGGAATATTTAAAAGGTTTGTGCCTTGCGTTTGGATGTAACGTATGAAGGTTCATTTCACTTGCTTAGTCAAGGATTAAAATCTAGTTTTTAAGGATTTGAATTTAATTTATTATGGATAAAAATATATTTTTAAGGATTTCAGTTTTGCAAAATAAAATATTGTTATTTTTAATAATTATTTTTTCTTCCATTTTTATTCTTGGTATCAGAACAAAATAACAAAATTTTGACATTCATGTGCGAGAGAGAAGCACATGCATAGGAGTGCCAGTTTGATTTGCCAGACTCCAATTTGTCCCATCAACGCAGTGGCGAGAAAAACCTGTAAGAGTGGGATTGGGTTCCAATTTCCAATTAACCTTTTTTTGGTGGCAATGAATACTTTTGGAGTTATAATTCTATTAATGCTATATGTTTCCTTTAGATTTTGTATTTACATGGGTTATAAATAAAATAATAAATGTGAAATTTTATTAATATAAATAAAATAAAAAATAGTGAAATTTTATTATTTTATATTTGTTTTAATTTTTCATTTAATTATATATAATTTTAAACAAAATTATAATTATAAATTATTTAAATTAAATATTAACATTTTAAAATTAAATTTGTAATTTAATAATTTTTTATTATATTTTAAATAAATTTTGTTTAAAAAAAAACATAAACTACACATACAAAAATACTCAACAAAATAAGGATCTCAAAATTTAAAAGGAAAATTAATTCTGTACATAGATTTAATTGTAGATTGCTGCATGCCAAATTACTGGTTGAACAATGAGTCACTCGTCACTTTACCTTTTTGTTTGGAATGTAAAAGATTCTTCAGATATTTCATTAAATTTATTTCGTTTGTCCATTGTCATTTGCTCTCACACGAAATTTCCTTCACAGGGGCCGAATTAATCTCGTTTTGTCCTTTGCTCGTATGCACTTATTTGACCCATTTCCTCTTTACTTGCGCGTGGTCTGTTTGTTTCTGAAGTTCACGTGTGAATGGAGAATACAAGGTGAACCTACTAGTCAAAGCCTGCCCAATATTTTACTTGGGTTCGAAGCGAAATTCATTAAAGAAAACGTCTACCACATCAATTCTATCGTTGGAATGGATATTTTAGAATGGTCCACGTTTAATAGCTATAGCTGGTCTACTCGATCCAACCAATTGTCCAAAGTGCTAACAAGGTATAATCCACATTTTTCTTTTCCAACTAAAAAAATATTTTTTTGTTATTGTGTGGCTGTTTATAATATAAGCAGCAAAACAGCCCTAAGCTGGCTGGAAGATTCAGATTTGTTGTTATAATTGTTGGAGAAAGACAATTCAGAAAAAGCACAAGATACATGACCTAGATAGTGATTACAAAATGTAAGTGAATCATCAAAAAGAATGAAAAAACAATGGACACCATAAATAGATATAGATATCTTTCTTTTGACTATTTAAAACTGGCAAGATATTAGTAGAAATACTGCTGGCATAGCTGTTTGAATTTCGAAGATTTAATCATCAGCCTAAAGGAATTGTGCGAACACTTTGAATGGTTGATCTATTGACTTCTTTGTAATAAATGAGTTCTTGGAAAGATTTTTTTTGATAAGTTGTGTGCAGTTGCATTGAGTTTTATGTAAATATGTGAAAACTGATTTCTCCAAATTCCTTTTTCTTCTCTTCAATTTTTCTTTTCCATAGTGCAAGGTTTAGAACTTCTAATTGTGCTTTACCTACCAGCCAATCAATTATACATTTGGAATCTTCCTAGTTGTGCTTTACCTCCCAGCCAATCAATTACACACATGGAATCCCCTAGAATTTGAATGCTTTTAATGTTGTTTAATAAGGTTAATAACATAAGTACCCAAACAACAATTATTTTCACTTTACTATTTGTTCCAATTCCTAAACCAACACTAAAAAGCATAGCTTTATCCCTTGTCATTTTTTGTCAATCCTCCCTGCCCCCCCCTTCCCAATAGTTCTCTTCTGTTGCACCATCAAGATCGGATGTTCCTAGAGCAAAAAAGGGAAGCGTATTCTTCTCAAATTCATCTGCAATTGTGGTGAGGAGTATTCCCTAAAGTGAGAAACAATCCTAGCCGAGAGATGTAGAATATTTAAAGTTGCATTTTTGAAGATTATCTTGTTCCTTAGAAGCCTGATACTCCAGGAAATAAAGATAGGGAGAGGAAATTGATTTTTAAAATTTTCCACCCAATGTTGTGGAAATTCCACAAAAGAGGTATGTACAAAATGTGATTTAATACTCGAGACCATCAAGACCTAATGTTAGATTTTCTTAGAAATGTGGTAGCCAATGAAGATATGAAAACAATTTCATCCTGATTTCTACAAAGACTACATTGATTTGGGCCTGCAAAAACTCTTTTCTGCAAATGTTTCCAAGTCATAATTTTGTTTTGTAGCACTAGCCAAGAAAAAGTTAAAACATTAAATTTTATTTGGAATGTTCCATTTCCAAATGTTGTTGGTCCACCATCTAATATCCTGATCCATAACTAAGTGGGAAACAACTTTGCATGCCATATTTGCTTTAACTATGCCTGTAGTATTATCCTAGCTCCATACTAGTTGATCCTTTGAATTATTCAAATAAACCCCATTTATATTTAACTCTTTAGTGAAGGAGTTCCATTCTTCACCCAAGGATACAACTAGATCTAATTTGTAGAAGTAAATCATTTACCATTAGAAGGTACATCATTTAAGAAGGTATAGCCTTTGGAGACCAGAGTATGAATCAAATCTGCTAAAAACTTATAGACACTAGCGCCTTATAAAGGGATCCTTTCCCAATATCAATTTTTTTCCATCTCTAGCCTTCCATGCTAGCGAGTTGTAGAGAAACGGGAAAAAGTCCATAAGAGACTTCCAAACAATGGAACCACTATTGTTAGGTTTCTGGGATGTTCCTCTAAGCCAATCCACCATCGGCAATTTCTTTATATGCTTCTCCTTAATCACTTGGCTCCAAAGACTGCCATCAAACATACGTCTCCATAATTTTTTTAGGGCTAATGCTTTGCCAAACCAGGTGAGATTCTTGAATTCCCATCCTCCAAAATATTTTGGTTTTGATAAGGAGGCCCAGCTGACAAGGTGCATCCCATCTTTTCTTCTTTTAGCAATATATAAAAAATGGTACATTATTTGTGTAATATTGTTTAGAATTGATTTTGAAATTTTGGATATCACAGGCCAGAAAATCGGGATTTAAATAGGATCATTATTATCCCCAATGATAGCCAGTTATAGCACCACATACTATTTTTTTGTTCAATTTTTCCGAGAAGCCACTTCGAGTCTTCTTTAAGATGATCATTTGGCTTTGGGAAGAAACCTAGGTACTTAAAAACTGTAATCCATGACAACTATGAAAATGAAGAATTGACTGAATGGACAAGAAAAGTTCCACATTGGCTGTATTATGATAAAAGGATGACTTTTGAGCACTAATCTCCATTCCAGAAGCCTCACAAAATATGTTAATGACCTTATGAAAAACCTGTCATTCCGAGACAGATCCTACCCCCACCAACAGAACGTCATCCATAAACAATAAGTGAGTGATAACTTGTTTACATGATATTTGTATGCCTTCAATATTTCCTTCCTGCTTTTCTTTTAGCAACAATAGACTCTCTTCCATCACCAACAAAAAATAGTAAGGAAGACAAAGAACACCCCTCTCTAAGTCCTATGTAGCATGAAAAGTTTCTTGTGAGAGAGCCATTGATCATAAGGTATAATTCACATTGTACAAACACAAGTAAACAATTTAAAAATCATTGTGCTAAAAATGATGAAATTATGTTATTAAATACATAGTCAAGTAAACAATTTAAAAATCATTGCTCTGATAAAATTCTTTGTTATTAAATACATAGGTAATGATGGATAAACGCCTTAAATAAGATTATTAGTAAACTATTTTATATCTTTTAATCTTCCCCAATTGTCCTTTTTTAATAAAGAAAGAAGATTGGTTATAAAGGTAGAAATCGAATTGGTTTAGTTTTATATTACTATTCCTAAATAAACCATCATTCAATTGACAATTGAGTCAGGTTACTGCGTATCGAGTTGTGTTTAAGAGATATGGGACTAGCTTAATTACGCAACTACAAAGCATATTTACCATTCGAAAAAGAATCGTTACAATTGGCAAAACTAATATACTATTTTTTTTTCTAAATTTGACTAAATCTATTAATATAACAAAAATATTACAGTGAGGCACCAGCCTTAGCGGAACTTGCCCAGAGATGAGGCATTCTCATACTAAAAAACTAGATGAAGTTTGTTTACTAGACATACCAGACATACTAGATAAAGACTGTTAACACATACCAGACATACCAAAACATGCCGCCCACGCAGGGGAAACTGGCCTTGGAACATTAACACATGACCAAAATTCAGAAGCGATTGACTAAATATCAGGAAGAACACAGAGTTAAACCCAACCGAAAGACTGTAAAGAAAAAACCTGCAAATTGTTAGATGATCCAAAAATAAATATTATCATAGGTTATAAAGTTTGAATAAAATAATTATTAATTTAAGATATTAAATTAATAATTATTATTCTAGAATATTTAGTTATTTTATGGAGACATTTAGAATTAGCATATTGTTGTAACAAGATATGACTCTCCAAATGTGTCATATCTTAGGCCTTTTTGTTAGCTAGTTATTTGGAATAGTATTTAATGTAAGTGGACACTTGTTATTTAATAAATGATCCATAATTAGTGGAAGTTAGGACATTGAGCATATAAATAGCTCATTGCAAGAGTGTTTTTGTTGTTCGGGTGTAAACTCTTGCATAATTCCAAATATAATTGTTTTTCTGATTAATAAAATTACGTGCCTGAGGACACTTCGGCCATTATTGTGGTATCAAAGCTACGGTAATGCTGCAGTAGATGTGAGGAGGAGATTCCAGCTCTACAAGTTCTTGGAAAACTCCATTGAATTGATCAGCCAATGATTGGTATGGAATTTGTTAAGTTTTTTGTTTAAAAGAACATAAAATTTCATTATTGATTTTAGATTTGTAAATTCTACAATAAATTTTATTAAAAATTTGCAAAACTATGTGACTGTCTCGCCGAAAGAAGACATCGATAGGAAATAGTTGTTGTTGTATATGTACTATTACTTCTGCATTGTGTTTTTTGAAAAGAACTCGTGTGAATCAGTCACCCTCGTTACAATCCAACACTCCATGACTCCGATAGTGCGAAACTGTGGTGGAAGGTTTTTGAAACCCGCAGTTTGATTGTGTTATTTTTTAGGTGTGATCTGGCTCTTCAGGTTCTGTTAGCAGACAATCACTTCGAGCACTTCGAGCACTGTAATCTCCAGCCTTCGAGCACTTCGGCCACTTGTGCACCGTTGCCAAAGCACAATCGCACTTTGAAATCTGGGTCTCAGGCCTAATAGCACTTTGAAATCTGCCATTATCTGTTGTCTCCAACGCAATTACAATTGCTGGTCCGACCTGCCGGATCCGAACCTGCTGGTGCCACCACGCAGGATTCAAAATTTGAGAATATTCATTCCGTTCAAAGTGACGGGGACGTGTTGCTGATAACAAGGCAAGCCAAATGGCTCATATTCATGGCACATACACTGAGTGTTGGAATATAATAACAAAGAAGGTCTGTTTAGTTGAACTAGATTATTTTAATGTGTGAGACTGGAGGCAAAAGGAAAAGACCACCAAAATCGCATTTGGTATTTGCGTTGACACGCAAGCAGTCCACAACTTCCAGCTACCAAGGTCATGTTTCGTATATTCTTCCCGATATCCATGGGAATAGTCAATACCAAATATTTTTGAACTTTTTTCTCCACGCAGTTATAAAAGAGTAGAAATTCAACTTCAATACCGAATATTTGACCTCTAACAGTCGCTACGCCCCTTTTCCATGTGTGCACCCATTGAAGTTATATATTTTTTAAATTAAAATTGTAATTGGGATCATAAGGTGAAGTAGCACTTTGGAGCAATAAGGTGAAGTAGCCCTTTGTATTTGGAGGAATAAGTAGAATTTTTTTTTACTTTAGAGCATTGTAATATTTTGCAATTGGAGTTATAAGGGAGAAATTTTTTTTTTTTTTAATTTTTTGGAGTAATAAGGCGATTTTTTTTGTAAATTTTTTCGGGAGAGATAAGTGTGACTCAAAGTAATTTTACTTTGAGGGGGGGGGTAACAGTTTTTTTTTACCACATTGTGCAAGCGCATCATTGTAAAAGTCAAATTTTGAAAGTTACCTTGTAAATATTTGAGAAATTGACTAGAGCCAAGTGCAAAGCTCAGTCATTTTTCTCCTGTTTCAACGACTATACGAGGGTCAAGGCCAAGCCCCGATAGATCGTTTTTTGCATGGCATGTGTCGTTTTTGCGTGGCGTGTTTTGTGTGACTAGTTGCTCAATTTTTTTTGTGCTTGATTATTTTGGTGCACTGCTTCAACACTCCAATGTCGAAATTAATTAATCTATTCTCTGAAACTGATAAGCTAGAAGGAGTGAAATCTTATAAGACATGGAGACATCTAATTGAAAGCACTCTTATTTTTAATGAATTGTGGCATGGCATTTGTGATGGCAACATTAAGCCAAATAAACCAACAGATCCATATTCACTTGCAAAATGGGAAATAAAAGATGCCAAGTCATTAGCTCTTATAAAAGCTTCAGTTAGTAATGAAATGTACATACACATTGAGAATTCTTAAGATGCTTGGGCTGCTTTACATACATTCAAAGATCTCTTTGATACACAACCTGAATCAAAGAAATTTGATCTTCAATTAAAATTGCTTCAACATAAATTAACTGAAGTTGGTGATGTCCTTGAGTACATTTCACGACTTAAAAACATTAAGCAAGAAATCATCAATGCTGGTTTTCAAGCTGTTGATGAAAGCTTCTTAACTACAATTTTAATTGCTGGATTGCCATCATCATATACTCATTTTTTGGAAACTTTGCAAGTCACTGGCAAGTTAGAGAAGATCAAATTTGATGAAATGAGTGACATGTTAGCACAACATGATAAAAAATTTGAGAAGAAGAAGCAGATTGGGGAAGATGTCTTCCTCACCGAAGCCAGTTCAAGCAACTCCTCAGCTAACAATTCCAGAAACAAAGGAAGAGGTAATTTCAATCCAAATCAAGCAGTGCAAGGTCATGGTCACAGTCAACACAAAGGAAACAATTCCAACAGAGGCTCCAATTCAGGTAGAAAATTTTTTCAAGGTAGAGGCAACAATCAAAACAGAGGATATCATCAAGGCACAGGACAGAGTCCAGGGAGAGGACAAACTCAAAATAGAGGAAAAAGCAGAGGCCGAGGACAGTCTCAAGGCAGAGGACAATCTCAGGGAAGAGGCACCGATTTGAGTCAAATTGTTTGCAGGCGATGTAATAGAGTTGGTCATTATGCAGTAGATTGTAGAACTTCTATTGAGAAAATTTCTAAGTTTCATCCAAACTCAGCACAATTTGCAAATGATGAAGATGATCCTGATAGTTCCGAATATGTTTTCACAAACATAGAAGCAACAACTTTACAGGTTTCAAGCTTTATCCGCAGTTATTATGAAGATGCATGGATTCTTGATACAGGCACTACTCAACACATGACATTTAGACATGAATTCTTCTGGAGTTTCAAAGAATGTCATCTGAATTCAATCTATCTTGCTGACAAAACCAAACATACTCCTTCAGGTAAAGGTGTAGTTAAAGTTTTTTTACCAGGCATCGGAGAAAGAATGATTTCTAATGTATGGTATGTCTGAACATTCAAGCAAAATTTGTTGTCCTTAGTCACAATTCGACAAGCAGGGCATACAGTGATTATGGAAGATGGCTCAGTTAAAATCAACTCAGTCAAACAAAACATGCAAACAGTAATGACAGGTTATGAAGATGGAAAACTGTTAAGAATGAAAGGGACAGTTATTCCAAGACATTCTGACTTTGCAGGCGCAGCAAGTACAGATATTTCACCAATTAGATTATGGCATGTCAGATATGGCCATCTCAACTTTGACAGTCTCTCTCAGTTACAAAAACAAGGCATGGTTAAAGGACTTCCAACCTTCAAAAGGGAAAATGTAAAGTGTGAATCTTTCATTTTTGGAAAGCAACATCGAGAGACTTTTCCCACCAATTCATGGCGAGAAGACATGCATTTTCAGTTGGTTCACAGTGATATTTGTGGACCCTTCCCAACTTCACTTGGAAGTTGCAGATATTTTTTACTTTTTATTGACGATTTTAGCAGGATGACACGGGTATATTTATTGAAGCAAAAGTCAGAAGCATTTGAAAAGTTCAAAACTTTTCATAAGCTTATTGAAAATGAAGTAAAGGAGAATATTGGCACTCTTCGAACTGACAACAGCGGAGAATTCACTTCAAATGAATTCAAAAAATATTGCATGGAAAATGGAATAAAACGACATCTTACCAATGTCTACACTCCGCAGCAAAATGGGGTAGTAGAAAGAATGAATCGTACCTTGTTATGAATGGCGCGATCTATGTTAAATTTCAAAAAGTTAAGTCCTTCATATTGGGCTGAAGTAGTTCATACCGCTGTCTACTTGAGAAACAGATCTCCCACCGCCTCTTTAGACGGAATCACACCTTATGAAGCATGGTTTGGATTCAAACCTCGTGTTAAGCATCTTAGAGTTTTCGGATCAGTCTGTTATTCCTTAGTTCCAAAGGAAAAATGAACTAAGCTTGATGCACGAAGCTTGAAGTGCACAATGATCGGGTATTCTGATGAAAAGAAAGGGTACTGAATTTTGTCGAATGGGAAATTTATGTAAGCTGAGATGTGATTTTTGATGAAAATGAGAGTAAGAGTGCTGAAGAAGTTGAAAGTCTTCTTCAAAAGTTAGAAACAAAAACTAACAAAAGAAATGGAAATTTACAAAGTCAAACACATTCACCAAGTTGGTATGAACTTGAATTTCCTTCATCTGACGATGATTCATCCAGTCTGTCTTCTTCATCAGCGCCATCCAGGCCTTCTAGAAGTTCATCCAACTCTCCTAGCAGCAGCAGTTCTTTTGACAATGACTCTCCACCCCTAGAACCTGTTGTTGATCAACAGACATCAGTTTACATCAACCCTCTTTTTAGTGATGGTAATTTTTCACAAGCCCAAACCAGTGAACATTAATTACCGAAATGGACGGTTCAACTTTTGAAAGATGTAAGGCCTAATGAACATAATAAAATAGGTACAAGGGGATCAAAACAAAATGAAGGCAATTTTGCTTTGATAGCAAATGATTTTACTGAACCTTCTTCTTATCAAGAGGCAACAAAACATAAAGCATGGCAACAGGAAATGGTTGATGAATATTAGGCAGTTCAAGACAACAACACTTGGAAACTTGTTGATTTTCCTCAGCATGTTAAACCTATTGGATGCAAATGGGTTTATCGAATTAAGTACAAGCAAAATTGTGATATTGACAAGTATAAAGCAAGACTTGTTGCTAAAGGTTTTTTGCAGCAGGAAGGGATAGATTATGAGAAAACGTTTTCTCTTGCAGCTAAATGGAACACCATCCGCCTCAAACTTGCCTTAGCAGCTCAACAAGGATGGAAATTTCATCAAATGGATGTAAAAAGTGCTTTTCTCAACGAAGATTTACAAGAAGAAGTGTACATGACACAACCACTAGGTTTTGAAATTGAAGGACAAGAACATAAAGTCTACAAATTGACAAAGGCTTTATATGGGTTAAACAAGCTCCCCGAGCTTGGTATGCCAAAATGGATGAATACCTTCGCAAAGTTGGTTTTCATCGCAGTGAGTTTGACGATACCTTGTATGTACGCCAACAAGGTAAAAATCCGGTGATTTTTATTATGTATGTCGATGATTTGATCATCACAGGCAACAATGATGATCACATTGAACAGGTGAAAAAGGAGTTACATGCAGGTTTTAAGATGACATATTTGGGACTACTTCACTACTATCTTGGTGTTGAAGTATTCCAACGTCCACATCAGATCTTCATTTCTCAGAGTAAATATGCAGCAAAAATTCTTCAGCGATTTGGAATGCAGGATTGCAAGCCTGTCCTTACCCCTATGGAACAAAACTTGAAACTTTCAAAATTTGAAGGGGGGGAAAAGGTGGACAACACTACTTACAGACAGTTGATTGGCAGCTTGATTTATTTAACAACCACTCGTCCTGATCTATCTTATGCAGTCAGTATTCTTTCATGTTTTATGCAGGAACCACTAGACAGCCACTGGAATGCAGCCAAAAGAGTTCTTCGATATATCCAAGGAACAAAATATTTTGGTCTTCTTTACAAAAAGACTAAAAATTTTGTACTTGGTGGATTTTCAGATGCCGACTTTGCTGGCAGTATCGATGACAGGGCATCAACCTCAGGTTACTTAATGAACATGGGCTCAACTGCAGTTTCCTAGAGTTGCAAGAAGCAAGCTACAGTGGCCACTTCTTCAGCCGAAGCAGAGTACATTTCAGCATGGGAAGTAGCATGTGAGATTGTTTGGTTACATCGCATTTTACAGGACTTGGGAATTCCTCCAGCAGAAGCTACTTCGTTATTTATTGACAATCAGTCAGCAATAAAGCTTGCCAAGAATCCAGTTTTTCATTCAAAGACAAAGCATGTGGACACCAAGTATCATCATATCAAATCACTCATTGCAAAGGATGTCATCAAGCCGATTTACTGTCCTTTAGAAGATCAGACCTCCAACATTTTCACGAAACCTCTTGGCAGAATAAAATTTACTAAGTTCAGGGATGAACTTGGTATATGTTGTAATGTATCTTTGGATCATAGGGGGGAATGTTAGATGATCCAAAAATAAATATTATCATAGGTTATAAAGTTTGAATAAAATAATTATTAATTTAAGATATTAAATTAATAATTATTATTCTAGAATATTTAGTTATTTATGGAGACATTTAGAATTAGCATATTGTTGTAACAAGATATGACTCTCCAAATGTGTCGTATCTTAGGCCTTTTTGTTAGCTAGTTATTTGGAATAGTATTTAATGTAAGTGGACACTTGTTATTTAATAAGTGATCCATAATTAGTGGAAGTTAGGGCATTGAGCATATAAATAGCTCATTGCAAGAGTGTTTTTGTTGTTCGGGTGTAAACTCTTGCATAATTCCAAATGTAATTGTTTTTCTGATTAATAAAATTACGTGTCTGAGGACACTTCGGCCATTACAAATTCTGAACAGTTTAGGCATCATGAGAAGTGGAGGGAGGTTCTTCAACAACTGGGTACCCATAGGCATCCATATCATCGTCCTCAGCCTGCTTGTCTTCTTTATCGTTGAGGCAGCCTTGGAGCAACCCTGGTTATCTTCATGTCCTGTGTCTTGGTTCTCACTGCAGCTAGGAAATTCCTCTTCATAACTGCACTTTGAGGAGTGCCCTGCTTATTGATAGTGCTTATCTCTTGATCATCATCTATCTTCTCAGCATCTGAACAAGGTGGCTCTTCCTTGAACTCGACCGTGATGGTAGAAATGACAATAGGCCTATTCAAAGAGTGAGGAAAACGAAGTTGGGCGGTTTGGTAATGAGCTGGGATGTTGGCATGGGAAGCCGAGATATGGGGAGATCCCACCTCAAATTGAAAATGCCCAAGGAACCCTCGCCCTCAACTTCTTCTGGTTGCAGGATAGAAACCAGTGTAGTTATCAGAAGAGGGGGAGGAAGAGTCAGTAATGGACGTGGAGGGCTGGCCCGAGAATTGGCCACGACTTCTGCCTCTCTGGCAGCGCATTCGTTGGCGAAGGCGTAGCATGTTCCTCCGAGCAGAATGGAGCTTATGGGCAGCAGAAATACTGGAGACAGAATGGGCAAGAGCCGTGGCAGTATCCGAGAACAGGGGTGTCTGAAGGGTATACAGGGGGAAAGCTATCAGAGTGGAGGAAGCTTCAGTATGCAGATCGAGCCGCAGATTGCAGAGAGGGCTCTGCGAAATGTGAATACCGAGCTCAATTTCTAAACAACAAACAATGGAACAACGTCTCCCAGTGTTAGTTCGAGAGCTGGGCTCTGCAACAACAGGGGAGCAGCTAGATTGCAAAGGATTCAGAGCAGGAATGAAATGGCTGGAGTACGCCATCCTTGGGTGGCAGTAAGAGGGGTTAATAGTAGCGTCGCGTGAGTTTGGGTGGAAGTGTGGTGAATCCACGTGCCATTCCAAAGCAGATACAATGTACACATGGAATTAACCACCCACATCTGGGGAAAACTAATATACTATTATAGGAGGAGTTGAGCACCCTTTGTTTGAGAATTGTACGGTGTTTCTCTAAATATAACGTGTGAAATTAATTATTGGTATTTTATTGGAAAATAATGGACCTTATTATTTCAAAAGGAAAATGAACTCTTTGTTGTTGCAGGATTCACCATTTAGTTTGATATTGATATTGTGTAGCTTGAAAAACTTATAACAAACTTAATGTATGGTAGATTTTAGTTATTGATTAATAGTTTGATTAGTTTGAATTAGTGCTAATTGTTTCAGATCTAGATAAGTGGGCATTGAAGCTTTGTGATTGATTCTTCATTAAATAATGGAGGATAGTAGGTTAGGTAGATCAACATTGAATATTGGGTGCATTCTTAAGTGAGGTGGTAGATTAAATTAGAAAGTAATTTTCCAATTATGTAGATGATAATGTAGTAACCTATTGAGTCCTTAATTTAGCCCCAATTATTTTTTCATAAGCTTTATTAATAAGTTTTTTCAGCTTTAGACTTTTCCTTTCTAAATTTTTTGAGTTTGACATGGATCTATTTGGAGCATATAAACTTATGAATACTTTTATGGATTATAGGAAGGATAAAATCAACATACTAATAGATTGAATTTCACTTATTCTTTGGGGGTTTAGTTGGTACTTTGCATCAAGTTGTCATCACTTGTTTGGTTTCATTTCAAAATTATGATTTCTTTCTTGCATTTGAATTAGGATTATGATCTAATGTTTTTTTCATGAATCAATTTCAATCAAAGTTTAATTGTATATTCTTTCTTCTTGCATAAATTGATAATCAATGATCTTTGCATGCTTGCTTTTGTTATTGGCTATAATTTTGTTGCTTATATTTGGGAAGCATTTCATGTGGTTTAGCATGTTTCATTATCATGTAATGGATAGGTTTCCATGCCTTGTCAACATAGGGGATGGGAAAGATGGAAGCATGTTGTCAACTTTCAACCAAATTTCATTAAAAAAATTTGAGAGGTCAGGTATAGGATTAACATGCACATTCATGATATAAGAGAAGTGTTGCTATGACATGAAGAAGAAAATATAAGTGATGCATGGAAGCATATGGAATTTTTTTTTAGCCATGTCTAATGATGTAGAACCATACACAAGTAGCTTGCAAGATTGCATCAAGTGATCAATTGATTTAGCACCCGAATCTCCATGGAAAGCATGGTAAGAGTGATATGTATGATGGAGATGTGGAAGAAAACTATGATTCCAACCATAAAGATATGAGCTCGATCCTTATCAAAGTAATTTGGAATTATTCCTTAACACTACGGATCTTTAATTGAGTTTTAGAATGAGATGGTGAATTCAATGCTACTTTCCCTCAAAGTGCATTTGGTGCCCAAGGACAACCTTTATTGATTATTAATATTAGCATATTATGTGATCATTTCAAATGTGTTCGTAAGCTAGATTGGAAATAATGATGATGCTGATGATGATGATTAACGTCCGTTAAGACCAATGCGGCCTATCAGACCTTAAGAAAGGAAAAAGAATCTAAGTTTTATTCTTCAAAATCTTGTTTCTATGATCAAAGAGAACAGAAATAAACGCTCCAAGATTTCTATAGCTAGGTTGGCTTAATATGACATAGATAATGATTGTATCGAGAGTGGTCAATTTTGGTGAAGCAAAATCCCAAACAAGAGCTAAAATTTGGCCTTTGAGGCTTGTTTGCATGTATTTTGGCATTGTTGCCAAAATTAATATGGGAAATCTAAAATAAGCTAGATCATTTTTTTGCAGGGTGTACAATCATAATGCAATTTATAGAACTTGATTATAAGTTCCACAAGTACAAAAGCACAAAGTAAAAAAATTGCAATAAAATAGGTCATTATAGCTTCCTAGTATATGAAAGGCATTAAGATGAAACTGAAATGGGGTATTTGATCACCCACTAGAGATCGTATCATCTCCTCTAAGCCATACATATGACAAATTGACAAGATGAGCTAATATGAATAAGTTATGTCTTTATGGAATTTAAAAGTTTATTAGTGCTCATTTTAATTTTTTTTAATCTTTTAATGAGATATCTCCAGGTTCATTTTGAATCCATGTTGTGAGAATTGGGTTGTATGATCGATATAAGCCTTCAATTGGAAATATTTTGGCCTTTGCTTGATGTGCAGATTATTTGTAAATTGGCATGGATATTCCATTGGCATAATTCATCACATATATCTAATACCTATGGCTCATAAGGTTGTTTAATTAGGGGAATTTTGAAGTCTAAAATGGGTCTCCTAAGGAAATAATAAAATAATATCTAAACCAATAAATTAATATTTATGAATTTTCATTTTAATTTTTGCACCAAAATCCATGTAACCATGGTTAAATTCAATTGAAAATGTGTACTGTTGTAGCCCAATTTGACTAAGCTAAAAGTCAAGAGAGATTCTAGAAAATTCAAGGTTATTGAGGAACAATTGTTAAAGTCTCAAGAAGACCTGTAATATGGTTGAAAGGGCAACCACAAGCTCAATGAGGATTCATCATCACATGTGCACTCGAAACAAAACCAAAGAAGCAAAGGCATGAAGGAGTTGTGAATGCATAGGTCGAGTCGGGCTTATTCGCATTTTCCCTAAAAACTTAAGAGTTTGGGAGGCAATGTAAAGGAGAAAACAGATGGTCAGGATCGAAGCACAGAATTGAAGCGGAGAGATGGATGGAGGAGATAATAGCATAGTAATGCGATAAGATATTGCGGTGATCGGAGGAATTGAAAATAGACGGAGTTGCAAAGTGCCGACGAGGTAAAGGTTATAAAATCCGTTCTACGATGAGGCCTAAAGTTGCGATATTGCGATGTGATGCGATCGCATATCGCACGTCGCAAGTTCAGGAGGGAAGGCACCAAGGAATATGTTGTGAATGTCGAAGTGAAAAGAGCGGTAAAGTTTCATTTCGCCGATTACGATTTACGATTGGCCCCACCTCCGCTTGCCACATCATCCCTACCTTTATCACGCATCGCACATCGCAAGTTCAAAGGAACAATGCTAAGGTATGTTATGATACTGAAGGCTGAAATTGAGATAAGGGACGGATGCGAAGTAGTCTTAGAGTTAAAATGAAAAGGATTTCAAATTCAGAAGTAAGGGCTTTTCCTTTGAGAAATAACATCGGAGGTTAGAGGAGGCTTATAACAGAGCAGCACAGAAAGTCAAAATGCGATGGAAAAGAGGACGTGATACATTCCAAAGGTTAATTTAATTTTTTTTAAAGTTCAGGATTATTTGCAGTTATGTCGTTTTATGAAGAAACGTGAACATGGGCAGTAGACTCGGGTAACGCCCGACCCTGTGTAGAACAATGTGGTATGTGGTGGCACCTTGTAAATAAATGGAAGACTGAACGCTGCAGGCCCGAGTAGAATAGACAAAGTCAGGCCAAGGAGAATATGGTGGAACTGTTGGGAACTCAACAACTGGGCCAAGTCAGGCAAGGAGGCATTTTGCAGAACTGTTCGGATACCATACTAGAAAAAGAAAAGAAAAGACATGACAGTAAGCAGAAAAGACAAACGGTGAATGCTGGAAGAGATGCAGCGCAAGGATGTTCGATCTATCAGGGAGACACATCAGCGCTTCATGGAGACGAATCAACAAAAAATCAAATTCAGCAAAAAGAAGGATATTTCAAGTTTTAATTCGTTTTCTTTGTATGTTAAGATTGAAGCTATAGTGATGTCCTCCATTGCAATTTAACAAGTAGTTTTAACAGTTTAGGTAGTTGAAGTAGTTTCAAGAAGTTTTAGCAATTGCGAATTGTTTTTGTTGTATTTATGAAAGATAGAAAGAAAGAAAAGGCATGGGGTTTTTTCCGAGTTCTGGACCGCTTGGGGACTACATTTTGTACTTCTTTTTCTGATGGCTGAATGAAAGAAGAATCAAGCTTCCTACAGTTGTTGATGGTGATTTGTGTTTCTTGTGCCATTTTATGTGGTTTCTGCCCTGAATAAAGTGAAGTAAAGAAGAAGTTGGTCTCTGATTTACATTTGTAAGTAAGAGTTAAATTAGCCTTAATAAGCGTTCCTTCACTCCATCTCTTCTCCCTTCACAAATTTTCTCTGAAACTTAAAAGTAATAGACTCTATGTTTACAACATATTATTTTGAGTTTCCCCTCTCTTCACAAACTCTCTTTGAAACTTTAAAGTAATATATTCTGTGTTTACAAAATGTTATTTTGAGCTTCCCCTCTCTCCATGAATTTCCTCTGAAACTTAAAAGTAATAAATTCTCTGTTTACAACATATTAGTTTGAGTTTCCCATGTAGTTCTTCTTTTCCATTCAGATATCAACAGTCAATAGCATTGTGAAATCTTTTATTATTCAAGATCATTAAGGGTTTTAGAAAACTAGTTTCTAGTGGGATAGAACCGAGACCTCATGATAAAATTATTTCTGGGACACACTGTTAAAATGCCTTAAGCACTGATTCCTTCACAACCAAGGGATTGTATCTTAAAATACAACATGTACCAAAATAAAATCAATAAAAAAATTGTATTGATGTGACTATAAATAAGAATGAGTTTTTCAATAAAATGTCATTATCATTGAACAACTAATGCATTTGTCGTTTGTACTTAAATAACTTAAAATTAATTATAAATATAAATTGATAAATTCATAATTGTACAATATACTATTAATTAAAATTTATATTATAAATCACATAATAACATGTAATTAATATATTGTATAAAAATAATATAGTATGATATAATTAATGTAATATATTATTTTATGTATTTTTTTATATTACATATTGAATTGATTTGATTTATAACATAAGAAAAAAATAATATATAATATAAAATGAATATAATATAAAAATAATATGATATATATTCTCTAACATTTAGATTATTTTTCATAATATTATATATAATAATATTTTTTATATTATATATTGAATTTTTTTGATTTATAACATAATAAAAATATAATATATAATATAAAATGAATATAATATATATTCTATAACATTTAGATTATTTTTCATAATATTATATATTAATATAATCATAACAAAATTAATTTAGTTGTATTTAAAATGAAAGAAAAAAAATATTGAAATAGATTTAATTTATATTTAAAAGTATAATATAAGATTTATATACATTGAAATTTTAGATTTTTTTTGTCCGAAACCATGTTGAACCTAATATACCATTTTTTTACATACAAAACTAATGTACATTTTTTCATCATGCAAAACTAATACACATTTTCTCCTTAATTTTAATATGTTTGTATTGTTATTAATATTATAATAATATTATTCATAGATTTTATTAAACACAAGCATGGTGAAACACACACAAAGGGAAAGATAACAATGATTCTCTTTCCATTAACCATAGATGTATATTTATAGTACAATGGGGTGACTCTTGGATTCCACATTCCAAGGTCACTTAGACTCCTTTATGATTGTTCAGCTTCCACACCTACCCATAGAGGATTAGGTGTCCAACATTCCCCCCTTAATCCGAAGGGGTATGTGTGAATCCAAGAAGAGAGTTGTAATACAAATCTGCAAAGTATGCATGGCAACACTTATTCTGAATCAGCTCTCTGAAACGTTGGCATAAAAAGGTGGTTTAAGGATTACCACCAACACTGGAACGAACCCTTTTTGTAGTTCCTGGAACTCTTCCAAATATGGCAAGAAGTTGAGGGCTTCTGCTAGAGGAAGTGTCCCTCATATTTGAAGAGGGAGACCTTCAACCTAGAAGAAGGGAGGTCTACAACCTGTGATGGTTTAAGGATGACCACCAACACTGGAATGCTTAATGCATTTCCCAAAACTCTACCAAAGTTGGCAAGAAGCTGAAGTCTTCTGCTAGAGGAAATGTCCCAAATTCTTTGAAGAGGAAGAATATGAACCTCGCATAGATGGTTTAAGGTTGTCCACCAACCAAAGGAATGCTCATGGGCATCCATGTCTCTGGCTACAACTCTGAATCTGGAATGACAAGTTGTGGCTCAGGCTTGCTTAAACTGCTGTGTCTTTGGCTACAACTCTGAATCTGGAATGAGAGATTGTGGTTCAGGCTCGCTTGATGTGGCTTTGAAGCTTGTAGATGACCACCGTTTTCCCCCCTGTCAGGTATAAGGTGAGATTATGGCGAAAACTCAACTGCAATATTGTTCAATATTCGAGAACATGTTCTGACATGCGACTTAAACATCTTCTTGGTTGTTGATGCCCATTGCCAAGAAGCGATCCATCCAAGATGAATCTTTGTTCTTGCAGGAGGCTTGTTTTTGAATCATCTGTGTGAATAATGGGTGTGCCGACCACAGTTCTTGCATGGGTGAAGAACAAAACAGTGATATTTCATATGGCCAACTCAATCACAGTGTTGGCATTTTTCAATCTGTTGTTTCTGATTTGGAAGAGGAGCAGGATCTGGAACAGCTGAAGGTGAATTACCATGAAGAAATCTGGCACTCTGAAATTTGATAGGCTTGGATTAGTCCAGAATATGAAAGGACACATCCTTGTCATATCCAAGACCAGTTTTGTGCTTGTTATGGACAAGCTCTTCCCAAGGTCTGATGATGGGCTTGGGAGGTGCAGGTTGGATGTTTTCTTCTGCATGAAAATCTATTCTTATACTAGGCAATGAATGTGAATCAACCGTAGCATTATTGTCTTGCTGCTTATGGGATTCTCTTTCAATGTTCTGAACAGAAACAGGTTCAGAATGATGACTCCACAGCTGTAATTCCTCTTTCTATAGCTGAGATTCAAGCTGCAGAAACTCGATTTTTTCATGTGCATGTTGCAAATGGGACTTAATGTCAAAAATAGAGGCTTTGTTGATGTTTACCATTTCATCAGCACTGGAATGTATTATAGTATTCAAAAACTTCAATATTTCATAAACGTTGGCCATTATCTCAGCAAAAAATAACAACCTAGAAATGCACCACTATTGATTCTAGAATCTTCTTTTAGTATGATCTGAGCTTAATATTGGCCCTTAATAATCAAAATTCTTGCAGCAAAATTCCGCAGAAATCCAAAGCAATATCACATTGTGCAGAGGACAATAGTGAATGTTTTCCAATAGAAGATGTCTAGATATCTAAGGTTCACGACTCATTCCAATTTGTAAACGAAAGGTACCCTCATCACGACATTTCGAAAAAAACCCAACACAACATGACATTTCAAAATTTAAAAAAAATGCATGCATTCAGAGTCTCCACACCAGTGTTTAAATATGCACACGCAAAATTTGTGGTACTTGCTTTCACTCATATCAAGAAAATTTAGTGTGTGTTAGCTCCTAATGTACCATAACTTCAATTTTCCTCCATTATTTGACTCGTTCTTTACATGCGTGAAGGAACTGAGCAACAACATCTCCTGCTTAAACTTGTAAAATGGAGAACGAAGACGAAGAGGAGGTAGCACGGCGATCTCTCAATGAAGTTGTCGCAGCGGGGCCTCTCAAGGACCGTCTCCATCTAGCAGTGATTACCATTGCCGAAGACGAAGTTCGGAACATTTGTATTTATATTTTTATTTGTATCCTTTAAATTTTCTTGCGTCTTCCCTCAGTAATCAGGGTCTTTTTTTCGTTCAACTAGCACAGCTCAAGAGCATGGGAAGAGAAGCCACTTCATTCGAACCGAGCAACAACATGTGGAGAGGAGTCGATATGGTGGAGTGAGCACAGGCTAGGCCATGGTAGATATATGGAGAGCCCGAGAGGAGGAAGCCGGACAGGAGGTGCCGACGCAGTTGGAAATGCTGGACAAGATTTGCGTGTTAGTTGGAGCTTGAAGAGAAACGGTGGCAAGGAGATTTTATGACGACGACTTGTATTGTCAAAGATGTTTCACCTCACGAATTCGTGAGGGCTTACGCTGCCCATATCAAGCGTTCGGGAAAGATTGAGCTTCCCCATTGGACTGATCTTGTGAAGACCGCCACATTCAAAGAACTTGCTCCATATGATCCTAATTGGTATTATGTTAGAGAAGCTTCTATGACATGCGGGATTTATCTGAAACAATAGCAGGACCCTAGGTTTCTCTCTGTTACCAATACTGAGTGGTTTCTCGTAATGGAGCAGATTCTGATGCTTTTGGCAATACAGATGAAGCAACCACAGGAGAATATATTCACCACTCGGACTTCAACGCTCAAACAGATTCAACGCAATCCATATGTTATACCACACACACATAATCTTAAAACACAAAATGTATTCAATTCATAACATATATGGATATGATATGTTAACACATACTTACACCAGGGTTACTCTCAAAACTGAATACCAGAAAGCGTGAAGGTCAAGCAGCACCGCGCTCTTCATCGACTTGCACTTCAGGTTCACCAAATGTGAAATGGGTTAATGTTAACGAGCCCATAGTCTTCAAATTCGAGCAATCAGAGAAGTTGCTGACAACTGTAGCAGGCAACACGCAGCCTTGACAGGCATCGAGAGATGCAGAGGCATTTATGCTAGGGCAAGATATTCCATAGACTATTTAGGTGACGATTCTACATGAGGGACAGAGTAGTAGAGAGATAGGTCTGAGCATTATGATGCGTTATTCAAACAGAAGTCTCTAATGTACAAGCTTTTATGCTGCACATGTATGTTACAGACTTGATAGGGGTGGTTGAGGTAACGCTTCTGATTAGTAGAGAGACAGTCCTGAGCATACAAGCATGAGCGTTACAACCAATATATTAAGGATGTTATTGACAAAGAGTGACACATTTATAGAAAATGGGCTCCAGCAGAAAAATGAAAGATTGACAGGAAATTAATATCACTGAAAGGGTGATTTGGGGGCAAATCTCAAATTCATAGAGATGTGTGATTTATAGGCTTTGTAGGAGGAGCTCAGTCCTGGCAGCGTGCAAGAGAGGGAAACATGCAAGAGGGCGCCTAGGTGGAGTGGATATAGCTCACAGGCCAAACAGAGAGCTGACAGAATATGAAAATGTCAAGGTCACATTTTTCAGTAAATATTATATTTGTATATTTTCATATATTTATTTTTAAATTATATATTCATCTCATTTTATTTAATATTATAATTTGAAATTAATTATAAGTTTATATATATATATATATATATATATATATAAACTTATAATTAATTTCAAATTATAATATTAAATAAAATGAGATGAATATATAATTTAAAAATAAATATATGAAAATATACAAATATAATATTTACTGAAAAATGTGTAAAGACATGAAGATTATGTAAAGATATGCATTGTTTCTTTCAAAAAATATGAAATGACAATAATAATATTTTATTCAAAAAGTGTGAAATGACATTTACTGTTAATACTTTACTTTATGACTTTAAAAGTACTTAGAGCACTACCATGGTTAACCATGAGTTTTTATCCACCATTGAGAATGTAACAAGTAAGTATGTTTAACTAAAGCAATGCCACCTCAACCATTGAGGATGATTTCATCCCCTAAAATGTAATTGGTTCTCATAAAGTGAATTTTGATTGTACATTTTCCTTAGGAGGCCCATTTTAGACCTCAAAATTCCCCCAATATGATAGAATCTTATCTCCTCTATTTTTCTTTAGTAACTTACCACTCCCAGCTACTCTAATCAATTATGGAACAAACACATAACATAGAATGGAACCATATCTCCTCTTAATATCTTGGTATTTAACATTTCTAAACAACCAGCTAGGGGTAAGGTTTTTACCTCTTCAACCATCAATTTGACTTCCGATTTTGGACCTTATAGAATATTCTTGAAAGTCCACTTGTGGCTAGATCCATATGTGTGAGTAAAAATGGTTGGTGTGGAATTTAATCATACCATGGTGGTCAACATAATATTTTTTGCATATGAGCTCCAATTGAGGCAATTATTGCATCGTTGGAAAGGACTCTTAGTGTAGATAAACATCAGGTGGTCCCTGCATAAGCAAGAGATGTTTTCACCAAAACAAATCCATTTGATGCCACAAAATTACTCTATAAAGTTTCAAACCCTAAATCCTCAAAATGGTACCTATCGATAAATGACCTACAAGCTAATCCTTCCAATTGTTTCCACTTTGAAAGCATCAAGATAGATAAAAATTATACGTTGATCTAATTTTGATCAAAAAACGGTTGTGAAGGAAATATCCTTTTAGAGACTTGACATGGTTGGTGATGAGATAGATAATCCTCTCACTTATTCAACATCCCTTTGAAATTTACAATTACCACATGAAGAAGATAATATATAGCGATAAATTGAGAAATGAGAGTTTAAGCTCTTTGTAGTGTTTTCTTTTATGTTTCAACAATGTTTAATGAGTCAAAAGGGAAATAATTGACTTTTGGATCTTGTTGGTTTCCCAACTCATTGATTTACCTAAATAAAGCTAAAATTTTGAGTCGAGAGGCCAAGAAGCCCTAAATATAGTGATTGTACCATACGTTTTGAACTATGTGAAGCTTTCCATAAATAATGTCTAGACAAGAGACCAAATTTTTTATTTTTGACCTAAGAGAGTCTAAATAATTGAGTTCAAAGGCTAACAAACCTTAAAACCTAGTTATTTTCCTTAAGAAGCTGGATGAATAACCAGGTTGAGAGGTTAGTAGGTCTCAATCATATTTATATGCATCCTTATCCCTCCAACGCAATGAATTTCCCCAAAGAGGAAAATAAGCTGGTTAGACATCTACATTGCCTCTTCAACTAAACGAGTTACTTCTTTGGGTCCCTATCCCAATAATTAGAAAATTCTAAGGCATTATGTTTTGTTTCCTTAAATCTAACATTCAGTTACTACCTTGGTAGTCTAAGTTAAAGCCTCATAAATGTAGTGAACAACCTCCTTCATTCTTTTTCCTCCTTCATCGTGGATGAGATCCCTCTTTAATTTTGGGTTGTAAGTGACATTTATCTATTTTTTTCTTATATATGCATGGCTATTTTAAGCCCTTCCATCTATCAAACCTGATAAATATCGCCCCAAAAAAGTGCATACTAATTCTACGATGTCGATAGTGTTTATCCGTTCATATAAATATGTTACACCTATTGGGTATGTGCAATATTCTTTGAAAGATTATCCCCATGCACCATACAATGCATTATTCCTAGTTGGGGAGGGGGGGAGTCATAGTGGGGCGACCTCTAAAATAAAAAAATTAGACAGTTTATTGCCTCTAATTTTAGTATTTTTTAGCATACAGCTTTGCTAAAAACAACTTTATGTCACATGGTGTCTTTTCCCATGGTTTTTAGTTTCATTTAATGAACTATGGTTGTATTATAATTTAGGGTAAATGAATTGGCATTTCATGTATGTTGTATTGTAACATTCTACAAATAATGTGTGTGTGTGTGTGTGTGTATACTTGGATTACAAATTTTGGGCATTGGGTACTGTTGATGGCCAAATTTGAACATGATCAACATTAGGAAATCACCTAGTCGGCCACAATTAGATCCTTTATCCATTTGGGATGGTGATTTTACCCGTTTATTAGCCAAGGTGCCTCAACCTAAAACTAACCTAAACTCAATGCCTAATCTAATATAAATGCACGAATCTACTCTAAACTTTACCTATTAGTGTATGACATTACTTGTTGGCACCAACATCCAAAGAGAAAGACTTGTCTTTCCTTGTGGCCGCTTGAAGAAGGAAATCTTTTAATGGGATAAAATAAGGGCTCAGCTAAGCGACGTTGATGCTTGCTCCTACATAAGGAGACTTTCAAGAATGAATTTCCAAATGCAGTCTAATGTAAGATGCAAACAACAAAAATAAATACTAATATCTCTCAATCAAGAAAAGATATAGACCGCTTCCTAATCAAGAGCAAGAAAATGTAACATGGAGCATATTGAACCTAAAATAAAATAAAGCTAACATGCCTAAGAAACAGTTCTAAGGCTTGCTTTTTTTCAAGCATATATGCACGAACAATTATCTAACAAATAGGTATTATATTTTTGTGTGCATATATTTAGATTCAATCGAAATTTGCATCTAAGCTAATAGATCATGTTAAATTACAGAAATAGTTCTATAAAACAATAAGAAAAAAAAGCAAGATGAATATGGCATTACGTTGATAGATAGTTATCAACTTAATGCAATAAAGATTGCTTAAATGCAATACTTAGCTCTAAATATACCTTTTTTCAACCATGCAAGATAGTTTAACATTGATTTAAAATAAGAATGAACTATTCTAATCTAACAATATTGCTGGAAAAGATAATCACACCCATACAACAGAGGATGAAAAGAAACTGAATTATCTCTTTATTGACAACCATAACCAAACAATAGTGTTCAATAATGGTTACAAGAAAGAGTTTTCCAGTCATTTTTCCAACAAAAAGGAAATTTCCTACAAAATAAGTCTCCTATAGTAGTGCAAAAAGTCTCTTTATGCAAAAAAATTGGAAACCTTGGCTCATACTCAGAGCTCCTATTAATAATTTTACAAATTAGATCTAAAAAAGAATATGTTTCAATGATTGGTGAATAATAGTTTTGAGATCTAATTTGAGAGACGGAAAAATAAGTTTCTTTCTATGTTGCTCTAATCTCATTCCTATGAAACTCCAAGTCACGATAGCACCAACCATTCCTATAAACAAATTCACAAAAATATAATTAAAACCATAATTTGCAAATAAAAACAAAATTCTAAGACTGTAAAAAACAAACATTCTAATTCGAATTCAAAATAATTAATTGTTAAATTTAAGTTCTCAATGGCTTCATGTTGATATTTTCTTGACAAATGAATAATTTAGAAATAAATTACTAACAACAAACCTCGTGGAAATTGAAATTTATTCAAAAATATTACATAGAAAATTGAATTGGTTCCAAAATCTCAACCCAATTTTCTGCTTATTTTTGGTGTATTAAGTGAATATATTTGGTTGAATAATTGCTACTAGGTTATTTTCCTTTGAATTATCTTTCCAACAAGCCCTCATGGGACCAATTTTCTACAATAGATCTCGAGATATGATCTCTCAAAATTGGAGTCTTGGAAATAATCGAACTCTGTTTAATAAACAATTATAGGCACACTATATATTATTATTTGTTTTAATAATAAAATTTTCATATTAAAAAAAAAAAAAAAAAAACTTATTATTATTTGTTTTAATAAATAAACATTTCATATTTAAAAAAACACACATATTGAGTGTTGAGATTCAACAAGATGACGATCCTAGTGAAAATTAAGCACCTACACTAGGTGGGGCCTGTTAGTGTCAGCCTTTGCAGCTTTCCCCCAGTGATCAAAAATGCTCTTACAAAGTGATTTTAAGGTGTCAAGGTCAATTTTGTCATTTCAATGAGTCTTCAAGCAAAATTTGGTCACTAGGCATTAGGTCTAGGGTTTGCTTTTACTCTTGTCAAAGTTGTCCAAATGTCGGTTCATGTCACCATTCAGCTGAGTGTACCATCATTCAGAGGGTTTTCATCATCATGTCAAGTTCCACTGGGTCATTTTACACCTTGTTCATGCTTCAGTTGTGCCTAGGTAAGGTTCATTTCCCTCTCCTAGGGTTTTGAAGGTAATTTCTCTTGGATGGTCAAATCATCAACAAAAATTGTATCCTGATGTTCATACACCTTCCCCTATCCTTAATATACCTTATTAAACACTTCCCATCACTGAGATTCCCCAAATTCCTCATTTTTGCACAAACCCTAGTTTCTTGCTACAACTTGGCAATTTTCTAGGCTAGGCCTGTGTTTTGCCCTTTTGGACCCCTTCCCCTCACTCAATCTCTGAATTTCCACTTTCCCCTACTTCCTAATATCCCTCCCTACTTCCCAAAATTTTCTCAAGAATTTAGAAGCCCCTTATCCCCTTCATTTTGCTTCATTTTGACAAATCCCTTGTTCCACACATCGGGATAGGTTTCACTCAAATGATGTTTATGAGAAATAAAGATGAATTTGGGAAAACTGAGAGATTTTTTTGTCCACCACATTCCAAATAATAAAAGCCTCCTTCACTTTTTACACAGGTGTCATGGTTTTAGAGAAATTTCAAAAATACAGTCGCCTCGGGAGAATTGATGCACCTCTGAAGTGACCTTGAGAAAATCAAGATTTCGCCTATCTTGGTTGGCCAAATGACTTGTATTATGAGTCAAATGATACCTAGACACAAATATATTTCCAATGAGCTATCATGAGCTCAATTTTGAGTTGAGGAAGACCTTCAAAAGTTGACTGCAACAGCACTCTGCCTTGAGGCAGCCTCATTTTGCTCATTTTGACAAGTCTTGGGAGATTTGATTTTTGACAGGGTAAATGAACTCCAAATTGAAAAGTTCCACTTGGGTTGAAAATTAGACTCAATAATATTTCCAACGAGCTATCACATGCCCAATTTGGACACCGGGAAGGCCTCCAAAATCCTCTTGAAAAATGCGTTATTTATGGCGCGGCGCATTGGGAGAAGGCGCGACGCACTGAAGGTGCACGGCGCATAGAGCCATTTTTCCCTGTGTAAATTTACACAGGCGCGGTGCATCTAGCCTGCGCGGCACGTTGGGCTGGTGCGTGGCGCATAGAGCCTCCAAGGCACAAAATCATCACCTCTTCCAAATTTAACAAATTGACTTAACCTCTTGTGATTCGAGTAAGTCCGACTGATCTTGCTATTGTGGTTAAGTAGTGTTTGGTGTGGTTTCAAAGGGCTGGTTGGAGAATTTGAATGATGTCAACATAAACTTCATATTTTTGACAAAGGCTGCTCCATAGGGTTTTTATTTGAAATTTAAAGTTTGGTTGTTGGTGCCCATTGGTTTGAACTCTTTTCCCCTCTTGTGGTTCCCTCCTTCCTCACTATCACACTATCATCATACAGTCTTACCCCTATTCCCCTCTGTCCCAAAACCACTTATATCCCTTGTTACCATTTTTTCCCTTTCCCATCACCATAATCCTCTCATCATTTTCAATCCTCTATTCCCTATCACTATCACCCTCCCATATCATTTGCGAAGAGTTCCTAATTTCTAAATCCCTAAACACCACATTTCTAAAACACAGTCAAGTGACTGTTATTGCCTTCTAATTACCACTTGACAAGACCCCACTGTCCACACTGCCTTATCTCCACAGTCCCTTTCCTTTAGCACACATTTGACACTGGGAGACAAAGACACCAAGCCCTCATTTATCATTTTCAATCAACCAAACATACACTTCACATATGCTTTGCAACACCATGACGCACACGGACAACTTTCATACAATCAGAAATCAAATGTCAACAAGTCTTGATCTGGACCATCTTGAGCGCAATGAAAACCTTGTTCAAGACTTCTCATTTTCAGATTTTCAGCCCTCGAAAGCCATTGATTTTCAAGTTGTAGATGAAGATATGGAAGCTGGCACATATGATCAAGTGATACAAGGTGACTCCGTACCATTTTGTTTTGAATCATTTCATTTTTTGAGAGAAAAATTGCATAGTAAATCTTCAAATGAGCAGCCTGTAAGAAATCAGCAATCTCTCAGTGTTAATGTTGAGGATGAGATAGATAACGAAATTCTTGAGCAGCCTGTAGCATCAGATTTGCAGCCACCAAATGAAATTGAAGGTCAGATTACAGATGAAGTCGTGGAAGCTGAAATACATGATTTAATGATGCAAGAGGATTCTGTACCATTTTGTTTCGAAGCATTTCAGTTTATAAGGCAGAATCTTCGTAATATATCTCAAGAAAGAGATGAACAACCAGTAGGATGTCAGACAGTTTCAATGGATACATCACAGTAGTCTTCTCAAGTTTTTGATGATCCTATTGCTGATGTGTTGGATGATGTTTGCAGTCAAAGTCTTTATCCATTGACTTTATGTAAGGTTGAAACGTGTGCTGATATAGACTTGAGCCGGCAGCCAGTATCTTTGTCATTTTTAGCAGGAGTCTCATCACAAAGCTCAGATCAAAGTTTGCATTCATGGTATGAGGAGAAGAGAATTAATCCATTGGATGAGCTAAGTCCTAGTGTGCATTTTGAGATCCTTATGCAACATGAATTTCAAGATCCTTATGCAGTGTTTTTGGAGGCGGGTAGAGAATCCATAGTAGTCAACGGATCTGTTCACAAGTTTTCATGGGAGTTGACTTTCAGTAGTTCTCTCTTGTTGTTCATAAACGATCACTTGCGGAGAATCCAAACAGCAGCTGCAATACTTACATGGTTGCATTGGTTGTTTCATTTCACTTGATCACGTGATGAATGAAACTGTTAGAGTAAGTTGTATTGAATAAGCTTCATATTGAGCATATTTCCAGTTAGTAGGTTGTGTTTAAGTATCGAGTCAGTTTTTAGTTGAGTGAGAGTCATTTTGTGTCGTCAATTCATTAGTTTTTAGTCATGCATTTCAGCTTGAGTTTTTGACTCCATTGCCCAATGGATGAAGGCACTGTCTGCTTTCCAAAGATCTGTAGTTCTTGGCACCTCCAAGGAGCTACCATCCCCATTGGAGCCAATGTTAGTGTCAGCCTTTGCAGCTTTCCCCCAATGATCAAAAATGCTCTTACAAAGTGATTTTAAGGTGTCAAGGTCAAATTTTGTCATTTCAATGAGTCTTCAAGCAAAATTTGGTCACTAGGCATTAGGTCTAGGGTTTGCTTTTACTCTTGTCAAAGTTGTCCAAATGTCGGTTCATGTCACCATTCAGCTGAGTGTACCATCATTCAGAGGGTTTTCATCATCATGTCAAGTTCCACTGGGTCATTTTACACCTTGTTCATGCTTCAGTTGTGCCTAGGTAAGGTTCATTTCCCTCTCCTAGGGTTTTGCAAGTAATTTCTCTTGGATGGTCAAATCATCAGCAAAACTTGTATCCTGATGTTCATACACCTTCCCCTATCCTTAATATACCTTATTAAACACTTCCCATCACTGAGATTCCCCAAATTCCTCATTTTTGCACAAACCCTAGTTTCTTACTACAACTTGGCAATTTTCTAGGCTAGGCCTGTGTTTTGCCCTTTTGGACCCCTTCCCCTCACTCAATCTCTGAATTTCCACTTTCCCCTGCTTCCTAATATCCCTCCCTGCTTCCCAAAATTTTCTCAAGAATTCAGAAGCCCCTTATCCCCTTCATTTTGCTTCATTTCGACAAATCCCTTATTCCACACATCGGGATAGGTTTCACTCAAATGATGTTTCTGAGCAATAAAGATGAATTTGGGAAAAATGAAAGAGGTTTTTGTCCAAAAAATGCCAAAGAATAAAAAACTCCTTCACTTTTTACACAGGTGTCATGGTTTTAGAAAAATGTCAAAAATACAGTCGCCTCGGGAGAATTGATGCACCTCTGAAGTGACCTTGGGAAAATCACGATTTCTCCTAGCTTGGTTGGAAAAATGGCTTGTGTAATGAGTCAACTGATAACTAGACACAAATATCTTTCCAATGAGCTATCATGAGCTCAATTTGGAGTTGCGGAAGACCTTCAAAAGTTGACTGCAACAGCACTCTGCCTTGAGGCAGCCTCATTTTGCTCATT
Source organism: Pinus albicaulis (assembly GCA_034641835.2). Classification (NCBI taxonomy): domain Eukaryota; kingdom Viridiplantae; phylum Streptophyta; class Pinopsida; order Pinales; family Pinaceae; genus Pinus; species Pinus albicaulis. The sequence continues at coordinate 134,115,127 of CM076584.1, read as the reverse complement.
TTGACCAGTCTTGGGAGATTTGATTTTGGACAGGGTAAATGAACTCCAAATTGAAAAATTCTACTTGTGTTGGAAATTAGACTCAATAATATTTCCAAAAAGCTATCACACGCCCAATTTGGACACCGGGAAGGCCTCCAAAAGCCTCCTGAAAAATGCGTTATTTATGGCACGATGCATTTGGAGAAGGCGCAACGCACTGAAGGTGCGCGGCGCATAGAGCCATTTTTCCCTGTGTAAATTTACACAGGCGCAGCGCATCCATCCTGCGCGGTGCGTTGGGCTGGTGCACGGCGCATAGAGCCTCCAAGGTACAAAATCATCACCGCTTCCAAATTTAACAAATTGACTTAACCTCTTGTGATTCGAGTAAGTTCGACTGATCTTACTATTGTGGTTAAGTAGTGTTTGGTGTGGTTTCAAAGGGCTGGTTGGAGAATTTGAATGATGTCAACATAAACTTCATCTTTTTGACAAAGGCTGCTCCATAGGGTTTTTATTTGAAATTTAAAGTTTGGTTGTTGGTGCCCATTGGTTTGAACTCTTTTCCCCTCTTGTGGTTCCCTCCCTCCTCACTATCATACTATCATCATAAAGTCTTACCCCTATTCCCCTCTGACCCAAAACCACTTATATCCCTTGTTACCATTTTTCCCCTTTCCCATCACCATAATCCTCTCATCATTGTCAATCCTCTATTCCCTATCACTATCACCCTCCCATATCATTTGCGAAGAGTTCCTAATTTCTAAATCCCCAAACACAACATTTCTAAAACATAGTCAAGTGACTGTTATTGCCTTCTAATTACCACTTGACAAGACCCCACTGTCCACACTGCCTTATCTCCACAGTCCCTTCCCTTTGGCACACATTTGACACTGGGAGACAAAGACACCAAGCCCTCAGTTATCATTTTCAATCAACCAAACATACACTTCACATATGCCTTGCAACACCATGACGCACACGCACACATCATACAACAAGACAGAGATTTCACCACTGAAACTGCATGCACCAGGAGGGCATTGAAGCGCCGAAAAAGGCCTGATCCACTTCAAATCTTGGCCAAAGCTTCCTTGAATGATCATATTACTTGATGAGGGTCCTTCAGTCCAAATTTCAGCAAATTTGGAGGAAATTTTGTCATTTTGAATTTTTTGGTTGCAAAATAGGTTTTTCTGCCCGACGCGCGCTTATGATTGGAACATCTTCTGGAGAAAAACTTGATATTTTTGGATTTTTTATGAAAATTTATGCATGCTCAGGAATGGCCGAGATATTTCATCAAGTTCTGGGTGGTTAAAAGGGTCAAAAACACCTTGAAAATGGCCTTTCTGCCACCTTTTGCACACACAGGAACCCGTCTTGGGAGATTGATGTTTTGGAGAGGCAAATGGACACCAAATTGAAAAATTCCACTTGGGTTAAAAATTAGACATCCAGGGCTTTCCAACGAGCTATCATGAGCTCAATTTGGACTTCAGGAAGTGCCTAAAAAATAGGCTCAAAGTGGCACGACGCATTGAGTTTTTGGGCGCGGCGCATAGAGAAATTTGGCCTCATTTTCACTTTTCAGCTTAGAAATTCGGCCAGTTTGACTAGTTTCAATTTTGGATGTAATTATTGATCTATCTTGATGTAACTTGATGACTATGATGTAATTTTGGCTCATATTTACTTGTTCTAGAGGATTCATTCACTAAAAAGTGAAAATTAAGTGAATGGATCAGTTTCCTAGCATATAGAGGTAAGTTGTTTGATTGCCTAGATTTTAGTTCCATGTTTAGAATTGGTTGAAACAGCCCCTAGAAGGATGAGCTCAACCCCTAGAGGCATGGGAAGGGGTTAGGATGGTATATTTATTGTATTTTCTGAGACATTTTCAGGGGTTGGACTCTTGGGAAAAGTTTGGCACTCCATTGTATATCCATTTTCAGTTTTTGGCAAAGGAAAGACCAGAGTTTTGCAGCACTTGTTGGGATCCTTGTGGCTTCTGAGTTTTGATGATGTTTTTCTCCATGTTTTTGTAAGTTTCATTAATGTTATATGTATGCCATTTCCCTTCTCTTTGCTTCTGAATTAAACAAATGAGTAATTGAGGTAGAATTCCTTAGTTTGTTGGTGCTCTGCCTTAAAATTTTGTTTAATTTTACATGTTTCTCGTCAGTTTGAAGAGGATCCTTGCACTCTCTTGCCCCCTCCAGTTCCTCAGCAGTCTTTTCAATCCATTCATTTGATCTAAGACATAAAAGTCATTGCCTATCCTGCCCCAACTTGAACTCTGCAAGAATTTGGCCTCATCCCCAAGCCCAAAATTGTTTTTCCCTTTTTCCAACAAAAAAACCCTAAAAATCAAAATCAAACCCTCCTATTTGTTTATCTAGCCTAAGATCAGTTGTGGTTTTAGTCATCTCAAGCCCCTTTGAATATTTTCATTGAGATTGACCCGGAGAGAGCCCTCTCCTGTCCTCGTAGGGCTAGCTACGAGGCTGAGTGTGGTTTGGTGTTGTCCTTCTTCTGCCTTATTTCAGCCTAAGGTGGATTTGGGAACTAACAGGGCCCGCAGGCTATTTTTAGGTGATATGTCTATTTTTAGAATGTTGAGCATATTCTATTTATAGCGGGAGTCTATTTATATATGATTGAGAAAATTCTATTTATAGATGAGATTCTATTTTTAGATGAATGGGCGAAGTCTATTTATAGATCACATGTCTAAAAATAGATCGCATTTAAATTATTATTAGCCCTTAATAATAATTAGACAATAAAAAATAATCTATTCTCTTGAAGCATTTGATTTCAATTAATTGATGTGGCAAACCAGTTGACTGAAGGAATTACAAGTTCTAAGGTTGGTTGGTGGGACATGCAAAGTGGACTTCGTTGTAACTGAGTGATACAAAGTTGTAACAAAGTTTGATGTGTAGTTATGTGAGTTGTTATTTAGTTTAACTCAGTTAAGTGAGTTAAACTCAATTGTGCTATTTGTAACTAGTTGTAACTAAAGATACACTAGCGAGAGATCAATGAATTAAATATTAAATTAATTCACATGGAGTGATCTCACATGCAATTGAAGATTTACTACTGTTAACTACATGCATGTCAGTTCCAGTGGAGACCCAGTTGAGAGATAGGTTAAAGGGACAGTTTGACTATCAGTTGTTACTATAGTGGGTGACCAAGTGCAACCAAAAACACATTGGAGATGCCAATGAGGATTGCACAGTCAAGGCAAGGAAAGATCGAATTCATTCATGGATCTTCATCAGCAGGGATTGCGCAGTTGAGGCAGGCTGTTAGGAGGCAGTAAATTGGTACATGTTTATGCCAATTTTTGTATGACAGTGTGAGACGATTGTATATTGTACTGAGAGCTCTCGGAGTAGAGTTTTGTATGATATTGTTTCATGATCCATGGTATATACATAATATATGATAGTGGGGTTTTTAGCTTTATGCTTTCCCAGTAAAAACATCTGTGTTATGTGTGATTGATTTTTTCTTCATGTGTTTGCAATTGGTGATTAAATTTCTGCAAAGATTTAAGTAGAAGGATTTTGTATTTAATAGTGGCATATATTTATTAGATCAGCAGAATCTGGAAATACATAATTGTATTAAAATTTCTACTTGGTATCGGAGCAAAGAATATTGCAATATTGAAGCAGTAGTTGAGTTTGTTGGTGGAAACAATTCGAATTTGCCGCAATAATTTCTTAGTGCGATAGTTGAGTAAACATCGAAATGAATTTCAATGGTTTGTGGTTAGAGTATGCACTCGAGGGCAGCGTGAACTACATTGCATGTAAGGGTAGGATGGAAGTGGTGTTTGAAGATAATGGCTTGAAGGAATTCATCGACAGTGATGTTCCTCAGCCCACTTCGACGGATGTTGCATTACTTAACGCCTGGAAAAAGAAAGTAGCGAAGACGAGAAGGATTCTGTTGGAAGGTGTGAGAGACCATATTGTATCAAGCCTTCATGGGAAAGCCACTCCATTTTCAATGTGGAAGGCTTTGAAAGATATTTTCCAAAGCAACATCGACCAAAGGAAATTGGCGTTGAAGGATAAACTCAGAAAGATCAAGATGGAGAAGGGCGACAATATTCTTAAGTATCTCACAAAGTTTGTCCAATGTCGAGATGAACTAGGGAGTGTGGGAATCACGGTTTTTTATGATGATTAGGTGAGTTTGTCTCTCTTGGGACTTCCTAAGAGTTAGCACAGTTATCAAGATTCTGTCAACGGATGGGAAAAACTGTCGGATTGGGAACGATTATGGTCGGATCTAGTGCAGGAGTAGTCCAGGCGGAACACCAGCGATGGCTCTTCATCAAACCATGATGATGAAGAGGATTGTGCTTTGGCTGCCAAAGCAAGGAAAGGGAAGGGGAAGAAATTCCACTCAAAATCTTAGGCTAAAGGCAAGAAGCTAAATTTGTCCAAGGTGAAGTGTTTTCACTGTCACGAACATGGTAATCTCACCACTAACTGCCCATAGAAAAAGAAGAACAAGAAGGTTTTTGGAGCTGCAGCTAGTGAGGCCTTTGCCTTGCAATTTGAACTTGATTTCTCTTTGATCATATGCTTGGTTTCAAGCGCAATGGGATCGGTGTGGTATATTGATAGTGGTGCTTCCTTCCACATGACAGGAGATAAGAAGCTTTTCAGTGACTTGGAGGAGAAAGATCTCCAAAGCATATAGAGATGGGCGACGATGGACGATATAGTGCAACTGAAATTGGTACCATTACCTTTGAGAGGGAGTCAAGTAAACCATTTCTGTTGAAATATTTTATGCATGTTCCAGATCTGAAGAAAAATTTGGTCTCAGTCGCGATGTTGGAGGACAGAGGTTATGACGTTGTTTTCAGTGATGGAAAAGCTTTCCTGCAACATAAAACAACAAGTAAAACCAAGAGGATAGGGATTCGAGTCAAGAATCTCTACAAGTTGGAGGTACATGGTTGCGCTACAATGGTGGGCAAAGAAGAAGAAGTGGTGAGCTGGGATGAGGGAAAATTATGGCACAGGTGATTGGGCAATCTTCACCATGGCACCCTGAAGATTTTGCAGCAGATTTCTACTGGACTTCCCAAGGGTACACTTGTGCAGATAGATCAGTGCAAGGGATGTACTATGGGTAAGTTTGTGAAGACTACCTTTCATGAAAAGGAGAACCGTGCTTCGGTGATCCTCGAGAGAGTTCACAGAGACCTGTGTGTGGTCCATTCTCGGTTTCTTCAACAACAAAACACAGGGATTATGTTATTTTTGTTAATGACTATTGTCGTAGATTCTAGATCTTATTCATGCATAATAAAGATCAAACATTCTCAAAATTATGTGAGTTTAAAGCATTGGTGGAGAAAGAGTCGGGGAAGCAAGTGAAGGCTCTGCAGAGCCATAATGTTGGTGAATATATCTCGAACGAGTTCAAAGACTTCTATAGCAAATAAGGAATTTGAAGAGAACTCATAGCACCTCATAACCCACAGCAGAATGGAGTCATGGAGAGGAAGAACAGAACGATTGTGGGTGCTACATGAGCTATGTTGCATGATCAGGGCCTACCAATGCACTTGTGGGAGGAAGCATGCAACATTGTGGTTTATGTGCAAAACCATTGTCCTCATAAATTACTTGGCATGAGTACACCTGAAGAAGCTTTTACTGGTAAGAAACTGAATGTTTCTCACTTTAAGATTTTTGGCTCATCTGTTTATGTGCATGTGACCAAGAACGCTAGGAAGAAGCTGGAGCCGACTGTTGAAGTTGGGATATTTGTGGGGTACACAGAAATACCCCATAATTATTTTGTGTATTTTCCAAATAGTTGAATGACTATGGTGCGACGGGATATAAAATTCAATGAGGAGAAATCCATGAAGTTGTCGCTTGAGAGGGAGCTAGACTTGCATGTAGAGGAGGAACTACTTGTTCCCAAAGATGAGTCTCTAGATGTGGATCAGCCAGAGGAGGAGGTTCATGGAGTGGAGGAGTCCACTCACGCAGAGCCAAACATCAGAACTGGAAGAAGGCGTACCACAGAAGCTGAGAGGCTGAAGCTTGGTGCGGCATAGAATGTAGGACTCCCTACTTCATAGTGCAGATAGAGACAGTCTCCTGATCGATACAATGGATACATGGCTCTCATGAGAAAATGTATTGTGATTGAGCCATATTCCTTTCAGGAAGCAGTGCAGGAGCCCACATTGGTAGATGCAATGGTGGAGGAGTATGACTCCATTGTCAGAAACAATGCTTGGGAAATTGTTCCAAGGCCGGTTGATAAATCAATGGTAGGTTCAAGATGGATCTACAAGGTAAAGCAAGTTTCTAATGGGAGTGTTGAGAAGTATAAGGAAATATTTGTGGCCCGGGGCTTCTCACAGATCGAGGGGATTGATTATGAAGAAACCTTTGCACCTGTCACACGGTATTCTTCCATAAGGACCATCCTTGCTCTCTCAACGTAGATGGGTTGGCACATTCATAAGATCGATGTGAAGACTGCATTCCTTAATGGGATCATTGAGTAAGAAGTGTACATTGAGAATCCTAAAGGATTTAAGATCTTCAGCAGTGACTCGCATGTGTGCAGACTCAAAAGAGCGTCGTATGGGCTGAAGCAAGCACCCTGTGCTTGGTACACTCGGATCGACAGCTATTTCACCAGACTTGGCTTCACCAAGAGTGAGGCAAATACAAACCTATACCAGATTTTGGTGGAGGGTAAGCTTTTAATCATTTTTCTTTATGTTGATGATTTAATATTGACTGGTGATGAGCAATTGATACACTCACGAAAGGAGGACCTTGAAAAGGAGTTTGAGATGAAGGATATGGGCCTCCTTCACTATTTCCTTGGATTGGAAATATGGCAGCGAGAAGGTGAACTGTTTGTGTCTTAAGGCAAGTATGCAAGGGAGATACTTGGTAAGTTTCACATGGAGGACTGCAAACCCATGGATACTCCTCTTCCAGGAAACTAGAGGAAAGAGAATGTTACATCTGGAGAGGTAGTGGATGCTACTGTCTATCGACAGTTGGTGGGTTTGCTCATGTGTTTAGTTAATACAAGATCAGACATATGCTATGCGGTGAACCAGATTAGTCAAGCGATGGTTAAGCCTACCAAGATCTTTTGGAAGGTAGGCAAGCATTTCCTCAGATATGTCAGGGGCACATCTGAGTATGGATTATGGTACATACAGATGGATGAGGTGAAGTTGCATGGCTTCACGGATGCAGATTGAGTAGGCAGCCCAACGTACAGAAAGATCACATCAGGAGGGGTTTTCAGTATCAGATCTACAGTTGTTTCTTAGTACACCAGGAACCAGATATCCATGGCACTCAGTTCAATAGAAGCAGAATACATGGTAGAAATTCAAGTTGCATGTGAGGCTATCTGGATGAGGAAGATCTTGTTTGGTTTGTTCGATTCTCATTTAGATCCTATAGTGATTCATTGTGATAATAAGAGTTTCATTAAACTCTCGATTAATCCTATGTTTCATGATAGATCTAAGCATATAGATATCTGGTATCATCATATCATAGATTGTGTGTAGCGGAAGATCATGTTGCTTTAGTACATTCCTACAGAAGATCAGGATGCAAATATTTTGACAAAGGCACTCACCAGGAGCAAATTCGAATACCATAGAGATAGGATCAGGGTGAAGGATAATCCCTTTCTTGTTGAGAGGGAGTGTTGAGATTCAACAAGATGATGATCCTAGTGAAAATTAAGCACCTACAATAGGTGGGGCCCGCAGGCTATTTTTAGGTGATATGTCTATTTTTAGAATGTTGAGCATATTCTATTTATAGCAGGAGTCTATTTATAGATGGTTGAGAAAATTCTGTTTATAGATGAGATTCTATTTTTAGATGCATGGGCGAAGTCTATTTATAGATCGCATGTCAATTATTATTAGCCCTTAATAATAATTAGACAATAAATAATAATATATTCTCTTGAAGCACTTTATTTCAGTTAATTGATGTGGAAAACCAGGTAACTGAAGGAATTAAAAATTATAAGGTTGGTTGGTGGGACATGCAGAGTGGACTTCGTTGTAACTAAGTGATACAAAGTTGTAACAGATTTGGATGTGTAGTTATATGAGTTGTTATTTAGTTTAACTCAGTTAAGTGAGTTAAACTCAGTTGTGCTAGTTGTAACTAGTTATAAATAAAGATACACTAGTGAGAGATCAGTGAAGTAAATATTAAATTAATTCACATGGAGTGATCTCACATGCAATTGAAGATTTACTAATTTTAACTTCATGCATGTCAGATCCAGTCAAGACCCAGTTGAGAGATAGGTGAAAGGGACAGTTTGACTATCAGTTGTGACTATAATGGGTGCACAAGTGAAACCAACACACATTGGAGATGCCAATGAGGATTGCGCAATCAAGGCAAGGAAAGGTCAAATTCATTCAGGGATCTTCATTAGCAGGGATTGCGCAGTGGAGGCAGACTGTCAGGAGGCAGTAAATTGGTGCATGTTTATGCCAATTTTTGTATGACAGTGTGAGATGATTGTATATTGTAATGAGAGCTCTTGGAGTAGATTTTTGTATGAGATTGTTTCATGATTAATGGTATATACATAATATATGATAGTGGGGTTTTTAGCTTTATGCTTTCCCGGTAAAAACATCTGTGTTATGTGTGATTGATTTTTTCTTCATGTGTTTGCAATTGGTGATTAAATTTCCGCAAAGATTTAAGTAGAAGGATTTTGTATTTAACAATGGCATATAATTGTTAGATCGGGAGAATTCAGCAATAAATAATTGTATTAAAATTTCTACATTGAAGGTGTCAACATGTGGTGGGTGGAAGAAGGTAAGTGGAGGAATCACGTGAAGAATGGAGGAAGGGCTCCACGAAGATTGGAGAGCTCACGTGGGTGGACAAGGGTCCTCCCGTAATATTTTATTTAAAAAATAAATAAAACTAAACTCTACCCTCCTATTGTCATTGTCATTTGAGGTGTCGACCATTTTTACCCCATGAAAATTTATGACTTTAAAAACAACTTGGTGAGTGGTGGGCCAGACAAGAATTTTATTGTTAATTGACGGGAAATAAATATGTTTCGAGATTTATCCATCATAGGTCTTGGCTTGGGTGGAAAATGGCCATGAGCTAATCAATGTGTTAGTTATATCGTGGCCTATCTTTAAATGTTACATATGGTTGGGCTCATAATTACGTCGAAAGGGGTTTTTTTATGGGTTTTTATTTGCAAACATTGTTTATGGTAGTGAATCAGAGCTCATACATTTCATCGTCCTCGCACCTATCTCAATTTGATACCTATCACTTATTACAATTTAACACGTGGAAACTCCATACAGCTCCATTTTCACTTCACGTCAAGACAACTTCACCATTGAAGACTGAAGAAGCTCTAGATATATTGAAATTAATGCTAGCATCACACTTGTACACTCTTTGCCACACCATTGAAGACTAAAGAAGCTTCATTAAATACTGAAGAAGCTCTAGATATATTAAAACTAATGCCAGCATCACACTTACACACTCTCTACCACACCATTGAAGACTGAAGAAGCTCCATTGAAGACTAAAGAACCTCTGGATATATTGAAACTAATGCTAGCATCGCACATAAACACTCTCTGCCAAGCAATAGATCTTCGACAATTGGAACAAATTCTTCTGAAAGTTACAAATGAGACAAATTCTTCTGAAAGTTGTGTTAGGAGTCATCTCAAACGTTTTAGAAACATGCAAGGCTCCATGAATCAATTAAAGAACAACTTGTTAACATTTCTAGGGGTATTAAAGTGTACACATATTTAGACTCCCCCTGCAGCCCTTCCCTTCCACTTATCTTTTCCCTCAAATAGACATTTTTGTATGCCACTCTTGCATTCCATGAGATTGAAATTGTAGAGCAGTTAAAAGAGTTCGGATCCCATCTCAAACAACGACTTCAAGAGGACATTACAGCAATCGTGGTTTTTTATGAGGTCTGCACTCAAAAATTTATCAAGACATCATGAAACCCTTGCGCAATGTTTTCATTCAAGCTGCCCCCTTGATACATCGATCCTCCAAGTGACATGAGGTAGGAGCTGGTATTTTAAACTTCCAAAGCTTTGATTGCTGATAAAAAATTGAATTTGGTGGATGAGATTTTATTTCCAAAATATTTTTTGTTGTTGCGCAGCACTTGTGACTACCAAGCTCAATAAAAAAATCAAGTGATTTAGACTAGCGTCGTGGGCACGAAACATGGTAGGTTTTAGGTGTAAAAGGATAAGGGCATTTTATTGTTTAATTGACATATTTTTTCAACCTCTTTCCATCACTCCAAAGTCTCTCTGTAATCACTGTGCAACACAGAGAAGATGTCACCTAAACTCAGTGTCCCACCTTCATTTTGTCACATCTCGAGTGAGTTGGATAAGCCCCATTGCCACTTGTTGATGGATTTAAATGGCTTCCACGGTTATTAGAAAGGGATGGGACATTGTTTGTGTTGAACCTCAGACTTTATTTATGATCAATTCATCTCATGCCATAACGGTAGATTTTGAGAATGCTGGTTGCATTCCTTTCTATCAAATGATCCAAAAACTTGGTTATCACACCCAGCTTGCTAGCCTTTTTTCTCTGAGCTTCAAGGATGGTAGAATCAAGCTAGGGGAGGTGGAGATTGTCATCACTGAAAAGCTCATTGCAGATGCAACATGTCTTCCAACAGTAGGGGAGAAATGGTTTAAGGGGGATGATTTAGAGATTTCAACTTTCCAAGGATTTGTCAAGCCTGAGTTTTCCAATCAATTTTCTACCACTTTCCCCACATCATATTTACGGGATCATCACAGTGAGTTTCTCAAGGTAGTGCAAATATATTTTACCTATGAGGGGAGATTCAATGAGACCTATCAGTATCACTTGAGGATCTTATTGCACTTCACAAACAAAAAACCTATGAATTTTCCTTACTTCTTGCTCAAAAGTTTAGAAAGGATGGTAGAAAAGGTACAATGTCAGAAGGACAATCATATGTCCAGTCTATTCCACTTTTCCCTCATTAGGATCCTTGTTAAGTTTGTTGCTGAGAAGAAGAAGCTACAATGGTCTAACTTCTTATCTAATCTTGGCTTGATACCACAAGTAGAACCTTCATCACTTAAAATTGATGAAAAGAGACATAGAAAACATGAGGAGCATGGAAGCAAAACCACTACAGCAGTGAAGGCAGCCAAGTTTGTTGAAGTGAAAGGTATACAATATAGCAAGGGTAAGTATGGTAAGCAGCCTATGAAGAAGCATATGTTGAAGTGAAAGGAAAAGTTACAAGACTCAAACCAGCAGTTGATGACGCCTCCCATCACTTAGTTTCAAATGACAGCAATGAAGAAAGTCATAGATGATCAATTGGAGATGAGACCCAGGACTAGGTCTAGGGTTAAAAGGGACATGGAAGCAACATTGGCTCAATCAAATATTGAAGAGGATCACCATGAGATTGAGACGGAGAAGAATGAACAAATATAGCGTGAAGAGGATCCCAATGTCGCAAAAATGAAAGAAGCCCTAGCTATATGTCAATTGAAGATCTCATTCCCTGAAAGACAAAATAAAGAACTGAGGGAGGTAGCTAAGAAGAATATTCCACAAAGAATACATGTGAGGATACCTCCTAGGCCTGTTGAACAAGTTAAAGGAAAACAAGTGGGCATTTGAAGCTCAACTCAAAGAGCTTGAGGTGCGAACTAGCAGATCCATTACAAGATCAACAAAGTCAAAACAAGGATGGATTCAATAGATGAAAGAAGTAGCAAAATCACCAAACAAGCCATTGTTGGATCAGTGGAAAGAGTATCAGAGATATTTGGAGGAGCTAGAGGAGTGCCAAATGTAGGCAATGAGGATAATACAACACCATGAAGACTATGAAAACTCTGTTCAACAACTTTTTAGAGCATGCGATAAAGAGTTGCGCAATGCTTCCACAACCATGGACAACTATAATCATTTTTCCAAATGGACATTGCCAGCAAGGAGGAAAAACAAGGCCTTGTATGTCAGGAAAATGGTGTTGAAAAGAAAACTAGTGCATATGAAGAAGATCTTGGCTAGAGCATGGAGGTTGGTAAATAAATACAGAGAGGTTGTTGGAGTCCCTCCACCTGGGGATAGGCCTAGATGAAGAGTTGGGGTTAGGCCAGAGATTAAACCACCTCAGCCATTGACTTCTGAATATTTTACCTGGAACTTCAAAGGCCAAAACTTCCACCAACAAAGTGTACTCTAAGAGGAAGAAAAGGTAAAGGTCATGAGCATAAAATGTTCATAGTTTTGACTATTTCTCCATGGATTGTTTTAGTGTGTTGCACAATAGAGATCTAGTTTTCTTTTTGGGCCATAATCAACATTTTTCCATGGATTATAAGGTAGCTACGGGTATAATAAATGGTTTTATATGCTAAGGTTTTTATCAGAGGAGGTTTGGCACTGAAAAAGAGCATATTCAGGATTTGTGCTGCGCATGTGTTGCATAGCCCTTGCTTATTAAGTCTCACTCATGTTTTGGAGCTGCCAACTATCAAAGGTTTGAGAGGTTAGCTTGATTTACACCTAGATACCATCTCAGCCCAACTTTCATCGAACAGGTGTTAGAAAACAAAGCAAAGATAACTATGTGCTACCCAGTTGTTGCGTAGAGTTGTTAGTTCACTAGCAGCTTTTGTGATTTTCTGTTGTTTCTAGTTGTTTTTTTTTTACTCAAGATGGATGAGTTTTGAAGATATTTTATGTATGTTGTTTCTTTAGAATGAAGTTAAGTATTTTAGGATTTCCTTTGTCATTTTCGAAAAAGGCGAAACCGCTATGATGTTTCTATTTTTCAGTTGGTGTTGATCCTCCCCATGGATCGAACATGTTTTGTATGCAACTTCCTATTAAACTATGATATTTTGCCTATATAATGAATAGAAGCAATGAAAAAAGGGTTGGTTGGTTTGGAAAAATACTTTGCAAGAGTGTTATGTGTGATTGTGTTGTGGCCTGAAATTGTTTGCATGGAGCTTGTGTATCAGTTAATCCACTAATATTTTGGCGAAGATACTCATGGAATGGGATCTCAGATTTGTTTTTCTCCTGTAAAATATTTGTTCTTCTCCTGTAAACATTGATGTTGTCTCTCTTCCGCTAAAAGTCTGTCTAATTTCCTGTCATAAGTACAAGTTGCGGCTATTTGGAATTTAATTTAGCATTGCTCCAAATTAGGTGTTACAACTTGGTTCAGTTGCAATTATGGTGCTTATATGTGTGTGTGTGTGTGTGTTTGTGTGTGTGTGTGTGTGTGTGTGTGTGTGTGGCTAATTTATTCTAAAATGATTATTTCCTATGAGTGCAGTATCTGAATTTATCACGTTGTTTCATTTTAAATGTGTATTTACTCTATCATGTTCCCCTATGCTACAATTTCTAAATGTATGAGATGTTATATTGATTGAGCCATTGCGAGAATGAGTGGTTGTTTAAGCATAAGCTATGATTTGTGTAGGTTTTTTGAACTGTAACCATTCTCTTTAGATAAATCTTTACCTACCCCCAACAAAATGAATTGTGAAATAGTTACAACAGACTTGGTCTCTATGGGTTTATAATTGTCAAATGTCTAGTTCTTTAATTGAGGGAACCCCCTCCAGTCGGGAAAGACCAGTACCCCGAAAAAAAGTGGTTAGTGGTTACCTTCTTGAGTCTATTTCCAGCCTAGTAGATATCCGAGAGTGCTAACATATTCTATCTCGTATGGAGATGGAGCGAATTTAAGATTTAAGACAGAAGCTAGAAGCTGGAGGAAATATTCTGTTCTAGAGGACAAGAAATATTACGATGATATTTCCCTCGTATCCTGTGTCGATCTATTCGTTAAAATTATCTGTGTCGTTCAATTCGTTAAAATTATCGTGGAATTTCCCCACCCTCAAGCCCATTTTTTGGGCTACGTTGTCCCGCTACAAATTTAGATGATGAATGGTGTATGTGATCAAGCTATAATTAGTGATATTGCCATGATATTTCCAAATTGAAAATACATAAGCAAACGATCAATTAGGATTGTTTCCCAAGTCTAAAAATTGATGAGATATTGGTCATATTAGAGTGGAAGTACTTCTTTACTAGCCATTTTTTCTATAATATTTTTTAATTGTGTAAATAATTATAAGATAATAAATAAATTATTTTGTATTTAATTTTGAAATAATATTTACTATATACCTACACTCACTCTCATGATTTCGAAGTCAGATTTTTCTCATGTAGAGTTTTTTTTTTTCAATTTGGGATAATTATCAGGATGACATCCAAATTAACATTAATTTCATATTTCATAGTATTTTTTTCTTTGTTACTTGGAATCATTATTTAATGGTTATTGATAAATATTGAAAAATCATTTAACAAATAGGGTGGATTTCAAATTTTGTTTGATTTCCCATTTTTTATCTTTCATTTTTCTTATTTAAATTTGAAATTTTTAAACAAAATTGGAGGCCATGTTATTGCTCATCCAAAGGGGAAAAATAGTAGGATCATATGAACAAATGAGAGGGGCTTGCTGCAGATTGCACAAGCTTGTGAGCCTATTTTATTTCATTATTACCTTCCACATTCCTCACTCCTATGAGAGGGGCTAGCTGTAGATTGCACAAGATTGCAAGCCTTTTTGACTTGATTATTACCTTCCACATTCCCCACTCTTATGACAATGTTACAAACTTGCAAGCCTCTTTTACTAGATTATTACCTTCCACATTCCTCACTCTTTCTTTCAGCATTCCTTTGCACCTCTTAGTGCAATTGCTAGTATTATAGGATTTTCTTATTTTTAGTTATTTATAGTATATTTTTTTATAATACATGTTAATTATATTTATTAAATAACAAACTTAATTAATTTACATATTAATTATATTCACAATATAGATTTTAAAAATAATTAAATATACTTTTTTATATCATGACCCATAATTAAATTTTATTGATGGTAAGGATTATAATGTGTATATATATATATATATATATATATATATATATATACATACTATGTACATGAGCATTATAAGTTGGTTTTAATGTGGTTTTTAAAAAGGAGAGGGTTGTGAGGATATATATATATATATATTAAATAATAAATTTAATTAATTTACATATTAATTATATTTATAATATAAATTTTAAAAATAATTAAATAGTAAATTTAATTAATAAATAACTATATTAAATTTGATGATGATGATGATGATGGTTAAGGTCCACTGAGACCAAAATTTGGTCTATCGAACCTAAAGAAACGAATTATTTAGTTTGTTTTAAAATTGTACTCTTATGCTCAAAGAGCTTGGAGAGAAGCATCTCGAGCTCACTATAATTTTGACATGTCAAAAGGCTAGGAAGGTCAGTATTGAAACAGAGATTATGAAACTGTTGTAGCCGCTACAACACCCTCCAAAAATTAACCATCTAAAATTTTTTGAGCACCCCTGAGCATCAAAAAGCCTAGTCAAAACCTGAAGTTCAAGTCTTTTTCAAAAAAAAAAAAGTCTTAAGTCGCTGAGTCGCAGAGTAGGTATTTTTCTCAATTTGCGACCTAGCGACCCTGCGACCTATCAGGTCGCCAGGTCGCCAAGTCACACATTGCACTCAAATTTAAATAATTGTGACTTGGTGACCGTGCAACCCCGCGACCCCCAAGTCGTAAGGTCGCAAGGTCACGAGGTCGCACATCTCATACGTGCGGGATATTTGCGACCCAACGACCTCATTTATTGCCCGCACACGTGACCCTTCTATAAATAGAAGGGTCACTAGGTCGCATTTCATCCATGTGACGGAAAGCAAAAAACACTTCTGACAGACCAACTGGAGCGCGATTTTCTCAGATAAGTTGCCTAATCCTCCTGATGTTTCCATTTTTTCTATTTGTTGCCCCTTCCCACTTAACTTAGCCCTTTTAAAGCCACCTACCATCTCCCATTTCAAATCCTTTTGAACCTGAGTCTTGTCCAAATTATCCAAACCCTTCCATTCCTAACACAGACTTATAAATGGAGCCAACTAGCCTCCCCTGTGTCTGTTTCTTCCCCTAATGACTATTGTATCCTCATTTATGGTTTTCCTCACTCAATCCTTTTAATTTTTAAAGTTAAAAGTGAAACAAAAGGCCACGCCGTCGTCGAAGTCTTTCGCCCAGCCCTAGTGCGACCTCCGACCCCGCGACCTTGTGACCCCCGTGACCCAGTGACCCCGGTCGCTAAGTTGCTAAGTTGCATCCCTCTCAAAACTGGACGTTTTCAACCTTGCGACTTAGCGACCCACTGACCTGGTCGCAAGTCGCTAAGTCGCAAGGTCGCACCCTCGTGAATTGTTAAACCAATGCAACTCAGCGACCCAACGACCCAGTCACAAGGTCGCCAAGTCGCAGGGTCGCTCCCTTCTGAATTTTAAACCTCTACGACCCATCGACCCAATAAATAGGTCGCTAGGTCACAGATCCACCCTTTCCTGGATCTCAGTTGGGCAGAGTTAAAAGTAGTACCTAAGCATTTATTTTAATGGCATTTGTCTTATCCTAGGACTATTTTATGAACATGCCAGGGAACCTCGAAGCAGAGTTAGAGTGCGTCTCCATCTCTTCAGCCTCAAGTGACATGGGGACTCCGACAGATCGCAATAAAAACAAGAGCCCAGAGATAGAGATCACAAAAAGTGAAATACCAATGTCTCCTCCCCCGATCTATGGGGACACCGCATGTACATTTAGCAAAGGAGAAAGCATGAGTTGGTATCAAGTATACCAAGAATTCGCACAACTAGAATTTCCAGAGGACCTCCCCAACCAGCAAGTATATGTACAAGTTAAGAGGTCGAAGCTTCACTACGCAGGTGCGCACCTAGCTATATTCCCATGTGTGGAAATTATTGAATGGATCATACAGAAGATCGACCCTAGGAAGTGGGTAATTTGGGATTACGAGGGAAAGGATTTTGCAAATCTAAAAGGCTCGGATGCGAAGTATTATTAGGCACTTCTAGAACGGGAAAAAATGTTCACAGAGGAATGGGCCACCACCCATGTTGTCCCCATAGAAGACACCCTGAGAGGATGGTGGGAAGAACCAGAGAAGTTCAAAATCAAGAACGATCAGGAGTATCCAGTGGCAGGCCTCATAAAGGTCTACAAGCTGGTGGCAGCTACACTTTGTAGGATATATGGTCATCCCGATGCCACCACATTCAGTGGTTCTTGGGTATCCCTGATGAACTTTGTTACTGTATATGGCATCTGTTTCAATTGGGCCAGTTTACTAATAGTGGCCCTCAAAACAAACATATCTGCAGCACTAGCACCAGAGGAGGGATACTTGTTCGAATTTTACATGGCCTCCTATCTATTGGATGCGGTTTGTTCCAGGTGCTACTTTGAGGGATGGGCTTACAACTGGGATCAGGAGCGGGCACGCCCAATTCACAAAGAATTGCAGGTATTCTGGGACTCTAAATACAAGCTGGATATAGAGTCAATCTCACACAATTTCATCCCTGCACTCTACGGGAAATTGTTCGGTCAGGATACCCCATGCATGTCCTGGCGAGCCATGGAAACGTTATTCAAGGTATCACATTGGTTTCCATTTTCAGAATGCACCTTTATTCGAGTCTTCGGTTCATTCAAGACTCCCCATGCTCTGCCCCGATTTGTCACTAACAAGATGCTTCTTCAGGAAGTATGTTATCAGATGACTTCCAGCTTCTCAAAGGTCCTTACTAAAGGTAATAAAAAGTCGTGCCCACATTTCCGCTCACCATTGGTGCTTACACAGTCAAGGATTTTAGGGAGGTAGAGGCAAAAGCTGAAAAAATCAAAGGATTCTACCTAGGGCCTTTGGATCACCGGACATACGATCCTGAGAGGATAGTCCCTGACCACTGCAAATGGGCCAAGTTCAAATGGAGCTACCAACGTACTGAACACCTGTCTGAGGATGCAAAAAGAAACTGGTATAATGTGGATAGGGAACTCACCCCGGGAGCATGAACCGATCAGGAGGATCAAGATGATCATACTATAGAGGATAGAATCCATGAGTTGGGAGGCGCCTCTTCTTCCCAGGCCAAGAAGCCCCGAAATAACACAGGCCACAGATCTACTACCCAACAGAAAGAAAAAGAAGCGGAAGCTCAGCGAGAAGATGAAAAGAAAGCAAAAGAGGATGAAGATAAGCGTAAGAAAAACCTGAAGGCAGAACAAAGAAAGAAATAGGCGCAGGATGCCTGGAAAAGGGAGGAAGAGTAGGAAGCGAAAGCAGAAGCTGAACGACAGCTCAAGAAAGAATTGGATCTGGTAGAGGCCGAACGCAAAAGGAAGGAAGAGCAAGAAACACAGGCAGAAGCTGAACGGAAGAGGACGGAAGAAGAGGAAACAAGGGCAGAAGCTAAACGGAAAAGGAAAGAAGAAGAGGAAGCAAAAGCAAAAGCGGAGCACAGGCAAAAGGCAGAACAGTATAAGGCAGAGGTGGAGCTGCTATTGAAGGAGGAAGAAGAATGAAAGAGAAAAGAGGAAGAGGATAAAAGATCAGAAGATGCCGAGACACCTCCCCAGTAACAGGAGTACAGACCAAGCTGCCACCCATCGAAGTACCTGCAATTAACACACGTTTTGCACTCTCAGAACCAGGTTCCTCTTAAGGACAGGAGGAGGAGGTTTTCAACCTGACGAGACTCACTTATGATCAGTTCACCTTCAAAATCTTGCAGGAAAAGAGGAGATGCCTAGCACGGAACCATGCTACCCCATTCACAGCCACGACGGAAAAGGATACAGTCCTAGAAACTAGAACCAACCTAGTGATGATAGCATCAGCCAGCAACGCTTTTTCTGCAGCCACAGAAGAAAATGTGAGCTGGATGAGTAGGGAAATCCTTTCCCTACAAAATAGATTACAAGACTGTGAACAAAGAGAAGCTAGGTCAGAGCAAGAAAAGAGAACACTAAGGGAAGAAATCCAACAGCTCCAAGACAAAAACACTCTTATCAACGAAGTACCGCTTACCATCCAGAGAGAGTTGGTGACACTAGAAGCCACCATGAGGCAGGTTTATGGGGAGATGTTCACCATAAAGAAAACAGTTGCACCCCTCCTAAGAGCCCAAGTGGAAACAAAGAAGCGAAATGAGCAACTAAAAGAGGCCTCCGCCGCCTTGGATAGAATGATAGAATGGAAAAGCAGATATCCACAGGCTTCGGAAACCTTGCCCAAGAAATATTGGATTCACACTCAGAATGACAAGGTCCAAATTCGCATGAAGGTGCAATCCAAGGAGAAATTATTTAAAGATCTAGAGAAGGTGATGTCCGAATATGAGCATTTGATCAGTGGCATTGAATCGATGCATGAATTGCACCATATTCCTTCTCTAGGTGCATTAAGCGAGGAAAAGACATGGGGACAAGTATATCAGGAGATTCAAGTATTTCTACAGCCTATCAGACAAGTCGCCACTACACCTGATCTTCCCGCATCACAGGAGAACTTGGTTAAGTTCGTCGTAACGCCAGTTTGGATTTACACCAAACTAGCTTCCTTATCTAACCAGGTCACAATCAAGATGGAAAATCTGATTCTGAATGCCTTAGAATGCCTGCACCGGTTAAGGGAAGATACTCCTCTGATCTCCCCAATCGCTGCAGATTATCGTGCATGGCAGAATTTACTCAAAGAGCAACAAGTTGATGTTCTCGACCTAGCAATCACACACACGCTCCCATGATCAGATTGCAAGGCACAGTCTACAGAAGGGGTCGCAGGTCACACCTTCTACGATCGGGTCATAGGTTGCACTATCCATTCAGGTCGCAAGGCAGCCCAACAGACAGGAAGGTGAAGAGTCAGGCACCCCCCCCCCCCCAAAAGGGTCAATTTTGTCTTATATATACCCCATTCGGGGACTTGTAAAAGGACCTTTTTTTGGACTCCAAAGGAGAGAAGAAAGTTTTAAAGCATTAAACAACCTATTATGAATGAATACAGGAATCTGTTTTAAATCCACTATTGGATCCGATGGAAATCAATGTGTCAATACTATGAGTATTTCTTCGTATATGTCTGATATCTTATGATTAAATGATCTGCATTTTCTGATTATACTCTTTATGCATTTCAGCTTACTGTATGTGTATATGATGGTATGTTATTTACATAGGAGATGTTAGTAACTTTATTATTGACATCTATCACATTCACGAAAACGCCCAAGTACGCATAAGTTGTTCTTACCATGTAGAACTATTTCTTCTATGGTTTGAACAATCTTACAAACACGACCTTAATGATATGCTGCTAATAGCATCTCCTTCAGTTGCGTGTTTTATTTTATATCTTGCTATTTGTAGTGTTTATTCTTATTGACAATCATCGATATTTGTCTTGTATCTGTACACCTATAACTCTGCAGGGCTCATTTGCGTCCAAGAGAAGGAGTATTCAGCAGTAGTCGGACCCACACCCCCGGACGGGATCCCTATCACAAATGGTTCAGAGTCTAATTGGGACTTTCTACCGGGGAGATCCCCTACTGTTGGTCAGACAAATTTTCCCGTCAACAGAAACTGAGATCTAATGTGGGTGTATGCAGGGCACTCTAAGAGGAAGTGATTTTCATCCTCAATGTTCATATTCTCACAGAGATGGCATATCCTTTCCACCCATGGTGTTTTAGGAATTACACAACGACCTATTTCACTATGGAGCTCATGAGAGTTCATTCTTATCTTGGCTATATTAATTTTTTTCTTTGAGCTAGTTAAAACAGAGAGATACTTTTGATCTTCTAGAGTAGGGTTGATGACCTCATAATATCTTAATTTTTTTTTTAGCCTCTAAATATTTCTCACACCACATTTTCTCTTTAAACTTAGAAGTAACAATATTTTTAATGTTATTAATATTTTGCAATGCAAAATTTTCGTCGATCTCCCAATGGTTTAACCAGGCCCTAGTATCTTTATACCATCCTCGATTGAGCCTTAGGTGGTTTTGGCTGGAATTTAAAGCTAGCTTAGGAAGTCTATGGTCTCCTATGTTATTGATTTTTTGCTTGTACAACAGGAGCCTAGTCATAGCTAGGCTCTTGATAGGGGAAAGACCCACTTCTATAAGGAGAATAGCATAAGGTGTATTGCTTTTAATTTTGAGGTTATACGTTATAAAATGCTTCTGGATTTTCTCAATATTTCTCCAGGATTCTCTAGAGATGTTGCAACTCCAAACCTCACATTCATACAAGATAACAGGAGTGACTAAAGTTTCAAAGAGGAGCTTCTTTTTATCCCACATCTCAAGGTTTTCCACTTTACAATTATTTTCAAGACCAAAATAAGCTTTCCACCCTCCATTAATCCTTTTCTCAATGATATAGTTCCAGTTGAGCTTGTGATGAATATCAATTCCTGGGTACTTTTAAGAAGACACTTCCTCCAAGTTGTTATTTTCATACAAAAAATTAGCATAAGTGTGCTTCTTGGATTTGATAATCATAACTTTTGTTTCATGAGTGTTAACAGTCATACCCATGGTAGAGCAGAAATCCTTAAGAATTATTAGTTGCTTATCAAGATTAGATGGGCACCTTGCTAGAAGAACAATATCATTAGCATAGAGAAGAAGGATGATGAATACACCAGCTAAGATCGTGTCGACACAGCCTGCTTCCTCTAAACAACCTTCTAGCTTGTCGATGTAAATGCCAAATAGGGCAGGGGAGAGGGGGCAACCTTGTTTAACTCCAATATTACACTTAATATCTTTTGACCACCCCTCATTTCTCTTAAAATTGGCAATTATGTTCTCGTATAAACTTATAGTGGCAGCTCTCAACTTGAAAGAAACCTTTAGCTCTTTTAATCTATTCCATAGGTTATTTCTAGGTACTGTATCGAAATCCTTTCTAAAGTCCACAAAGCAACATAAGAGATTGGATTTATCATTACAACATTCCTCCACGGTGATCCTAAGCATAACGAGGTGGTCCGTCGTTGAGTGTTTCCTTCTAAAACCCGCTAGCCCACTTACCTTCACTTTCAAGCTATATTCTCATCTTCTTTTCCAAAATAATACCATATAACTTTGCGAAGAGAGGGCTAATCATAATTTTATGATAATTAGAGGGGTTATTTGTATCCCCACTTTTAAAAATAGGAATAATGAGGCTCTGAGTCCATGGTTTACGGAATCCTTGCTTGACTGCTTGATTGCAAAGCTTGTGGATGTGAGGGATAAGGACAAGACCTCCAATTTTTAAGATTTCTGCCTGGTAACCTTCAATGTCCTTAGCTCTTTCATTTGCCAAGCACTTAACCCCAAAATCTATGTCTTCTAATGAGAAAAATTCTTCCATTGTGAGCACAGTTTCAAAGTTATATATGACATTTGAATATTCATAAAGCTTTTTAAGATAGCAATTCCAGTCCTGTAAAGCAATTTTATTATTATCTTTAGTTTTTCTAGTTAGAATTTGCCTCTAGAATTTCTTAGGAGCTACCTTAAATAGGTGTAAGAGATTTTCTTGTCTTTTATGAATATACTACATTTTTTTCCTTTTAGTTAGGGCTTTGTATATTTTTATCTTGCCAATTTTAATAGACTCATCAACAACTTCCTTAATTTCTCTCCTCGCACTTTTACAATCTTTATCATACCAAGGGTTGGTTTTTGCTATTTATTTTATTACTTGAAACTTCAATTGAGAACTTGTTAATAGAATATGAGAGGGTTGTAGTAAAATTATGATAGAGGTCTTTTATGTTGTCTATACTAGATAAAGGAAGCAAATTGATTTTTAATTCATTTAGAAAAGGATCATTTTTATTTCTATCAAATATTAAGTTCTTTTGGCTATAAGGATTATCTTCTATGGGATCTTTGTGCATGACAAAATTGAGAGTTACAATTAAAGGTCTATGATCTGATTCAGGCTCGTGGTCGTTTAACATGTCAAAATTTATCATTTCATTGTATAAAGGGATATCAGAAATAACATAGTCTACCACGCTACCACCAATCCCATGGATACATGTCATCTGGATAGAATTGGGCCACATCTTTAGACCATTGGAAATTATGAGATCTTGAGCACTGTAGAGCTTGACTAGCTCAGACCTAAACAAATTTTCCCCTAAATCTTCAAAGCTTCTTTTGTACCGGCTAGCTAGAGTAAGGTCTTCGTCTAACCAAATAGGATTAGGGTCAGAATAATTTCTTAGAAGAATAGCTTGGTTTCTTGAATTTCGAGCATTAAATTCACCCATTAAGAGGATATTACCTTCATTCCTTAGGCTAGAAATATCATTTTATAAACCATTGTAATAACCATTTTTATCTAAATTGTTTTTCTTATAGAAGTTAGAATTGATAGGGGAAAAAATAACAGATTTATATGTAGGCCTTTTTATCATTAATGTCAGTAATATATATCCAAATATATTGGTTGTAAGGGTATTTTAATAAATCCTAGCACAGGGGGAGATGTTCTTCCTAATGTAACAAGCTATACCCCCAATGCCTCTACGATAGGATCACTTGTTCTAGATTGACCATAGTACAAAGCCATCTATGTTAGGGACCTTAGATTCTTCATGCTCCCAAGTTTCAACTAGTAATATAATATCAACTTCATTCGAGATCCAACTTAGCTTGGGGACTTTGTTCCATGGGAAGCTCCGACAGTTCCAAGAAAGAACTTGGAGCATGTTGAATTTCTATTTATTACTATATTTTTGGTTTCAATCTCGAATAACAGCTTTTCTATTTCTGATTATTGCACATTTTCCTTCCTTCCTAGCTTCTTTTACCTTTTGAACCTCCTTTCTTAATTCTGCTTGATCTTCTGGAATGAGATCTTCATTTATAAATATTCCCATTCCTTTTAGACTTGAGGTTTTACTAAGTATGTCATACTTATGGTCAGTATAGCTCACCTTTATCCGGATCAACCTTCCTTTATTCTCAGTTAATTTCACCAACCTTGTTGCCTTCATGAGACATGTTGTTTCAATTTGTAATCTATTATGTAATTATTTCTGGGCTATGGCTAAAGTATCCTCGTCTACCTCCTCTTTCAAACCGAATATTATAAGGTTCAAGGCCCTTTTGTTACACTCATGGTCTAATTCTATCAATTTTTTCATTTCTTATTTAATGGGTTTGATATCTGATTTACTTGCCACACTATTTAGGGTAAGATTGTTATTAACTTTTTCTTCTAGTTCTTTAATAATGTCCTTCATTTTAAGACTTTCTAAAGTATCAACATATCCTTGTTGGGATTTCTGGTTCGTATCTTGGCTTTGTTTTTCTATTACCTGTAATCTAATCTCCATTGTCTCCATTTTATTCTCCAATAGTTTTAATTTATTTTCTATTTGTTTTTGGATCTTGTCTTCAAGAGATGTAAATTTATTTTCCAACATGGCTTCTAACTCTGTTTGTAGCTTAACTTCTCTTTCTTCTCTATGTTTCTCTAAAGACTCTATATACTCATAAAGGCTCTGTAGAGTAAATGTGCTAGGTATACCTTTGGAAATATTTGGCAGATAAGGTGAATTATTCATACTTGTGAACAAAAATATGAGCAGTAGATATGTATTAGAAAAAAAGTTAAGGAACGTGTGCTTCTGATAACCGTTTATGATCGCCTTCTAGCTACAGAAACAAGGATTCATCGTCCAATCAACAAACCTGGATATCTCCCTAGCCGTAGTATAGCCGAATCAGCCGCAGAGTCGTAGAGCCGAAAGAATCTGGAGTCGCAAAGGAAAGAATCTGAAAGAGCTACAGAGCCGAAGGTTTATATATATATGGTTCGCAGAGCTGCAAATCCGCAAAGCCAAATGAGGCAAAGTGAAATACGAACTTTAAAGAAACATGATTCTTGCCAAATTGAGTTACCAGTTTTAAAGAAACGATCTCCAAACCAGAAGAACTGAACATATTTGAAGAGATAGGTTTCAAACCAAGAGATCTGATCTATAGCCTGAAGGTCGGGGTTTAAACCGGAAGAAATCAAGTACAAGCCGTAAAGTTTAAATGTATGGGTTCAGAACTACCAGAAATGAAATGTGAGCCATAATGTTTAAAGGGACGAGACTCAAACATGAAGAAGTGAGGCATGCATTTTAAAGGGATGGGATTCGAACTGGGAGAAGCGAAATACAAATTTTACACAGACGAGATTCGAAGAAGAAGAACTGAAATGCAAGCTCTAACAGGTATGGGATTCAATTTGGGAGAACTGAAATACGACCTAGAGCTTTGAGATTTACAAGATTGGATATAGAGAAACTTAAATGATATCTTTGATAGGGATGGGGTTCCAATTTCAAAGAAAGAGAACTGGAATTCGATCTGAGAGCTCTGAGTTGGTGAGAATCGAACATGCGACGCGGAATTTGAACTGGGAGAATTGTAATGCAACCTTCGAAATTCCTGGAATGGAACCTTCGAAATATTTATATTTACATATTTATTAAATTAATAATTAATAAAAATAATTAAATAACTAAAAATTATATTTACTGGTAATAAAATACATATATGCATGTTATATGCCTAATCAATGAAAACAACCCAATTTTAACCAATCATAACTCTCAAATCACGTGGCAGAATTAAGTGAAATTTTTGTCATCAAAAAAATATCAAGGTAATGAAAGCAATGGAGCCATCAGAAGAGTAAACCAAAGAAAAGTCAAAATCACTCAAAATGAAGTAAGCCAAAGAATTGCAAAGGTGATATTAGTAAAATTTATATGTGTGGTCCCATAATTTTGAAAAAAAATAAGGGAAATTGTTTAGGGCTCAAGAGGTACCGCCCGGGGAAGAGTCTGCCTCTCTCTCAACCTGAAAGAAAGAGAGAGGTTGTTGGTACTATGCAACAAAGTTACTCTATTCCAAAGCATCAACATGTCAACTTATGAGATTCAAACCTGGGTGGGGACGATAATAGCTATTATGCCCAACCACCCAAGCTAAACACAATTCTTATATATATATATATATATATATATATATATATATATATATATCTTACTAGTTTTCTCAGTTTTGTGTTTTGAGGATAAAATTCATGTGTTTATTTGTGTGTTTTCCATTACATTTTTTCTATTTTATTAAGAATATATTTGAAAATTTTATTTGGACAAAGTTAAAACCTACATTTGGTATAAAAGAAGTTCTAGCTTCAAAGAGATGCCTTTGTGGGTAAGGGGTTTGGCTTGCGCCTATGTAGACCTTTTTATAGTCAGAGATCTAGAAAAGTGATTCTTGTGATGAAAAGGGAATGGTGAGTAGTTCAGAGATAGATATTGAGAATTTCAATGGGAAAAGTTTTGATTGATGGAATATCAAAATGGAATATTTGTTGGTGGACAGATATCAATCAATCATTGTGGTTTTGGGCACTTCACCAACAAGGATGTCAACAAAAGAATGGACCTAGTTGGATCAAACGGAAAAGAGAATAATATGATTATGTCTCTTAGATTTAGTATTGTTGAATGTTTTAGGGGAAGCTACAACAAAGGCTTTGTGGGACAAGTTAGGGACTATGTATGAGTCTAAGTCTTTGGTCAACAAATTGTTCCTATATAAGAAGTTGTATATAACATAAGGATGAAGGATGGAGAGTCAGTTATAGATCATATGAATGCCTTCAATATTCTGGTAAGCATTATATGTTAATATTGAGATTTTAAATGAAGATAAATGCATCAATTTGTTATGTTCTCTACTTGACTCGTGGGATATTCTCATTGTTACCATAGTTATAATGCAATTAATTTAAGGTTTGATGAATAATATCATCCTTGTTATCAGAGGATATGAGATAGAAAAACATGGAAAGCCAAAATGGATATGCCTTACCTATATGAGGATGCTCCCAAAATATAAATATATATGAGTCATCGAGTAGCAGATCTAAATTTAAAGGAATATCTAAATATCTAAGAAATTTTGTAAAGGTATGTTGGAGATGTGGAAAAGAATGGAATTATAAGAAATATTATAGATCCCAAATTGGTGAGAAATGGAAGGAATCTAAATATGCCCCTTCTAAAAAAGAAAAAAACTCCTTATATGAAGGAGGGAATATGTAATTGGCTTCTTCAAGTACACATGTAGATCATAGGGAGTGATTTTCTAAATATGAAAGATTTGATAGTGTTGATGTCTTCTTAGGATATTAATCAAAAACCATAATCATAGAACAAGATAAATTCAAGTTGAATCTCATGGTAAAAAGGATTAGAACATTCCTTAATGTTCTACACATCTCACTTTTAGCCATAAATTTGATCTCTGTAAGAAATATGGGTAATGCAAGTGTAAAAATAGTGTTTGAAAATGATACCTACAAGATGGTTGGAGGAACAATGGTATTGTTAAGGGGAGTTCATATGGGAACACTATATAAGTTGTTGGGAAGCATTGTCAGTAATGGGCACAATAGTTCCATTGTTTCTAAGAGTGGAGTAGAAGAAGGAAAAATGATGCAAGTTTTGGAGAAGGGACTTCGAGTACTATAGAGTAATAGTATGGTATAAAGCATGTGTAATTTCTCACTGGATTTTGATTTATGTGAATACTATTTAAATGGGAAGCAAAATCGGATAAGATTCTCATATGGTTCTATGATGTCAGATATTACAGCTGATGCACAATGATGTGTTTGGACTTGTGTCAGTTCCATGGTAAATTTGTTTGCCATGTCTTATTTATAGATAACGTCTGGATGAATAAGGAAAAATATGAAGTATTTGATAAGTTCAACAAGTTTAATCCTTTTTTGGAAATTTAGAATTAAAGTGCCACCAACAAATAATAGTGGAGAATTTTATGGGAATGAATTCAAAGAATTATGTAAGAAGTGTAGTATAGCAAGACAAAAGCCTACTCCATACACACTTTAGCAATATATATATATATATATTATTTTATTATTATTATTATTATTATTATTATATATATAATTAAAAATATGGTAAAAGAGAGAAAGATCATATTTCATAAATATAATAGTTTTACTTGATACTCCATACACGCTTTAGCAATATATATATATATATATCAAGTAAAACTATTATATTTATGAAATATGATCTTTCTCTCTTTTACAATATTATATATATATATTAAAAATATTGTAAAAGAGAGAAAGATCATATTTCATAAATATAATAGTTTTACTTGATATTATGAAAAAGACATTTATTTAAAAGTACTAATTAAAAAAAAATATAATACACATCATACTATGAAAAGACATTTATTTAAAAGTACTAATTCAAAAAAAAAAAATACACATCATACTATAAAATTGATATATATTTAAAAAATATATTAATAACAAAATTATATATATATATATATATATATATATATATATATATATATATATAATATTACAATTTCAGTATTTTATATATTATATAAAATAATAAAAAACAAAAAAATAATATATGTCAAATATTTTATTAGTATGATTTTTTCAATGCTTTTCATAGTGTTGACCTACATATTTTTAATCAACTTCAAAACATCTTAATATTGAATTTAAAATACCTATAGCCAAAATTGATTTGTTGTATACATGTATTTTATATAACAATAAAACTTATTATACAAAAATAAATACAATAAATGTCTTTGTTAATATAATAAACTTGTTATCATAACAAAAATCACATCACTTATTTTTAAGTAATAAGGACTTGACTTTAAATATTTTAAAATCTCACTCTATTACTTTATTTCTTTTTCATCTTAATCAATCATGGATATTTTAATACATATATAAAATGAAATTTTAAAAATTTATATTTATTTATTTTCTTACCCAAGTAAATATTTTACATTAAGATTATTATTATTATTACGGAAACTTAAATAAGTATAAAAAAATCCAAATTATTTGATCATTTCATATCAATTTGGCTCTTCCAGTGGGGAGAAGGTCCAATGAAATAAAAATTACAAACTAAATTTAATTTGACCACAAGATGCTTACGGAGAAATCAAGACAAATAAAAGGTGGGAAAAAACAGATTACAAACTGAATTTAGTCTAAACACGAGATACTTGGACTTGGAATAGCAATGAAAATATAAGTATATTTTGAATAATTATGCTCTTATACTATAGAACTCAGGGAAAGTATTCCTTGGCTATGGTCCGTATGAATATCACGGCAGCCATTATTGAACCCAAATTAAACCCACGAAAAGAACATCAAACCAGAGAAAACTTGATCCTCTTAAAGAGCTCGGCCTCACTATTTAATGGTAGAGCAGAGAATTGAAAGTGAAATTTCCAATTTAAGGGGGCATCCAAACCAAAGAGCATTGGACTCGCATCTCATCTACCATGAAGCACTTTACATTTTCTGGGGATAAAAGGGTCTCGTTTCAGGTCAATAGTCTCTGAGGAAAAACGTGCCTCTATAGTAAGGATAAACAGATTTTTGATTGTTTTCACACCTTCCAATTAGTCTTAATAGTTTTCACAAAAACCTGCCAACCAGTCTTGACGGTTTTCACACTTCACAACTAATCTTTACAGTTTCAAGGAAAAATCTTGGGATTTTTAAAAATGTAAACTATACTTGATGGCTGTCAAATTCCCTTCCTCTATGGATGGACCACATTATGCACATATTTTAAGTCATCCTAGTACTCAACCATAAGGCGCCAAAGACAACAACTTCTAAGTGACTTCTTTATACATTTTATATTTAGTTTTTTGTTTTATTTAAGATTTAATAAGGGAATGACGCCATTAGCCGAATGCCTCACACCTCACCATGCCAAGTAAGTGATGTCCTTTTTCGTATGACACACGTCTTCCGCATGTAGTCACCTTCTCACAATACATAGCGACCGTTAAAGGTGGTTGAAGGCATATTAGGGTTTGTTTCGGGTCATTTCTTGGAGGCTTCTCGAACATGGCATGTTATTCTGTTTGGGCCTCGTTGTTGATCGTCTCAGTTCCCGAGTACTTGTGTGACTCTGCTGCAATGTTGGTCACAGACATCACCGTTCTTGGCACCGCGGATAATGATTATGGGGTACTTCTTATGCTTGTTCGAGACATTGTTCAGTTGTTATTCTTCGTTTTGTCTGGTTTATTGGGTTGGTTGTTCTTCCTTGTCACACACCAACAACTAGGGTATTCGTCTAGATTTGGCCCTTGGCGGATTTTGCCTGGATCGGTGCTGGATATGGCCATTTCGTGCTCCGAAGGGTTTTTTTCAGGTACATTAGTGATTTTCTGAAAACCTGGGAGCATTTCGTTTGTTTTATGCAGCATTTCCTCGGTCTAACCCCACGATAGTGTTATTTCTTGTCTTGTAGATCACTGTGTATGATTTGGAGTTGCAACTAAGGGTTTTGAACAATCTAGGGTTCATGTGGCGTGCTGACATGGAGGAAGCTAAGGAAACAATTAGAAGGCAAGACACCTGTCCTACCATCTCCTCTACCTTTGTTTTTAAACACATTTATTCAGATTGACTATTGTACCTTTGTTTAGCGTCTCTGCCTATGTTTTTAAACACCTTTAGTAATTTTTTTGTGTGGTTTTTGTGCAATTTGTGGGTTTTGTATAATTTGTGTGTGGGCTTGAGTCTGTATCTACGGGGTGCAAGATTCATGGCTTCTGCCTGTGTCAAATGAATCTCTCGTGGATTCCGGGAAAAAGAGAATACGGTTGGAAAAAATGCACTAGGAAAAAGAGCATATTGTTGGAAAAATGGACCAAATTGTGTTTTTTTCTATATTGAATGTAAATTCGGGTCATTCCATGCACCAAATTAGGGATGTTTTCTCTGTTAAAATTCCTTTGTTTATTTTGGAAAAATTTTAATACAAGATGATTCAAGCAACTATAGCATTGGTTCGTGCATGTATATGTTGGAATATTACCTTTGTTTTCCTTTTTTTGTTATCTACTTTGCTTTCTCTAAGTATAATATAGTGACCTCTATGTTTTTGTGTTGGGTTTTGTGTAATTTGTGTGTGGGCTTGAGTTTGTGTCTATGGGGTGCACAATTCATGGCCTCTTCCTCGGTCAAATGAATCTCTCATGGATTCTTGGAAAAAAAACTTACAATTGGAAAAATGCACCGGAAAAAAAAACACCATTGGAAAAATGCATCGAATTGTATTTTTAGAGTAAGAGAAGACAATGACAAAGTAAGAGCAAAAAGAACCAAATGATCATGTCTCAGTAAATCAAGGCGGAAAAGGAGAAGAGCCTCTCGAACCCTCATCCCCATCTGCTAGTGAATGCTCCATTTCTTCCTCATCTTCTCATCATTCTAAAAGTAGAAAAGCCCATAAAAATCCTTTTTTTCAAGTTGGATGTCAAGTTTGATTTGCTTGTGTTTAATGGAGAATCTAATGCAAAAAATCTAGATAATTGGATCAAATGGGTCGTGTATATTTCCACATATAATGAATAAAAGAAGATGAGGCCAAGATCTAGTTAGCATCCCTTCGATTGAGTGGCATTTCTCTCGTATGGTGGGAAGGAAATTTGCAGAAAGGTGGTAAGAGTCATCGTATACTTCTTTCATCTTGGTCTGAGTTTGTTTTTGCTTTAAGAGGATAGTTTTACCCATTGGGATACAGACAAAAGGCCATGATGGAATGGAAACAATTGAAACAAAGTAAAGGTCAAAATGTTAATAATTTTACAAAGGAGTTTAGAAAACAAGCATTAGTATTGAATGTTGCATTAGAATCCCCTGAGACGATGAAATACATTGGCTCTTTGCATAGTTATTTGTGTTATTCATTGTTATTATTTGAACCTAAAACTCTTGATCAAGCTAGTGTGAAGGTTGTACATCTTGAAAGCAGGGGGGGGCATGAGAAATATGGCCACCCAAAGAGGACAACAACAACTAAGAGAAAGGAATCTAAGCCCTCTTGTACTCATTGTGACAAATAAGGGCATGATGAGGAGCATTGTTGGAAGTTACATCCGGAATTGAGGCCAAAGAGGAATGGCATAAAGGAGAAGCAGAGATGGTCACAACTTTGCAACAGGACCAAGAATCTAAATCATAGGATGATGAGAAGGTCACATCTGTGGGATTTGTATGTGTTGGACCAATTTACCTGGGATTTGGCTCAGGTGACGAGATGAAGATTTTAGCTCTTGCCATTGCAGAAGATGGACATATTGGCTTGGGTTTCGATTCAGGCGATGAGACAAGGATTTCAACAGATGTTGTGCCAAAGATAAAAAAGGGCACCAAAAACTGCATGGCTCCAAGAACTTGAGGATATAAAGAAAAGCATTCAAGTAGAGAATGTTGAACTAAGGAGACTTATACAAAAATCATAAGAGGAGAAACAAAAGTTACAATATCAGTTACAAGCCAAGGGGGTGGCCTTGGAAAATTTGCATCGTAACAAGCCTTAGGTAAAAATTGGTTCTTAAATTTCATGTTCTCTTTATGATGATGATTTTGTTGCTTTCGAGAAACATACTATAGTAATTGGTTCAAATTTGATAAATAAAACGGGGTATCAAGGAAAGGGCCTAGGAATTAATGGCCATGGAATTGTGAACCCCATCAAAGTTGGGAAATTTCCTCATTTTTAAGGACTTAGTTATGTCCGATGGGAGGTTGGAGAATACTCCAAGATAACTAGTGACTAATCAATAACGGAAGATGGGAGCACATCACAACATACGAGTGATAGTGAAGATTCCACAAGAATCTCTCCTCATCAAGGATGCATCAGGAACAAGCGTTCAAAGAAGGTTTGGAAATTTTGGAGGAGGAAGAACCATTGTAGCCACTGCAACAAGGAAGGACATCATAAAGACACATGTAATTTACTCCATGACTGAGAAGAATCTGTGAAGGAAGAAAGACCTGTCAATAAAGAAAACCAACTATAAGAAGAGAACTCGTTCACCTGGTTGGGTAAAAAATGGGTTGCATTTTTAAATAGTTAAACATGGCCAAATTTTGTAAATCACATGTTGCAAAATAATTCTAAAAGTGATGAAGTGTTTTCCATCACTTATAGATGCAACATGATGATGTCTTTGGTATTTTTTGTTGATAGCTTGGGTATGGTTTCTGTTATGATTATGATGTAAACTTGACCAATGAGTGTGATATAAACTCTTGAAAATTATGGGGTTGTTTGGGTCGTGATTGATCTTGTATGTAATTTTCAAAGAATGTACTACAAGTTTTCATAAAATGTAGGTGTTAGTTCATCACTTATGGCTCTGGAGTGCAAAGGTGAAGGAGAAATAAGTGTTGCATGATAAGGAACTTGTTGTGTGGAAGAAGGAGTACAACAAATTTCATATTGTGTTCATGCTTTCGGTGGACCAAAAGCTCCTCTTTGGGGAGGATTGATCCAAGAGGATCCTAAAATGCCAACTTTTTTAATTCCTCGGAATTCAACGAAACCTAAACACTGTTACCGATGAAATAGGTAACCTGACCTCAAAACGGGAACTCTAGCCCAAAAACGCTCAAAAAACATGAAAAAACACCCAAAAAAAAAATGTCTTCCAGAATGCACTTGTTTTTTTTCGAAGGTCAAATTTCAACATTTTCTAAAATTATGCTAAAAACAAAATTGTTTGTTGAAAAAAGGATTGAAAAAACACCCCCCAAAAAAAAGTGTCTTCCAGAACGCACTTGTTTTTTTTTTAAGGTCAAATTTCAACATTTTCTTAAATTATGCTAAAAACAAAATTGTTTGTTGAAAAAAGGATTGAAAAAACACCCTCAAAACAAAACCAGTTGATGCTGGAATAACAAAAAAAAAAATTGTGTCATAATTTTGACACTTGTGACAATGGAAGTAAAGACAACATATTAGGACATTTTTTAAAATTGTAAATTTCTAACATTTTTGATAGATGATGTTAAAGATAAACAAATACATGTCTGAAGGGCTTATAATTTTGAACAATTTTCATCCATGTTGTTAAACATAAAATATATTGACTTTAAACAACCCCAAATTTGTAATTATTTTCAACCATAACCTTAAAGATAAAGGTAAATCTAAAGTTTTTCAATCTTAACTGTTCAACATACTTGAACAATGAAATTATGGAGAAAATATAAGACTGAACAATTTAAAACAGAAACAAGTAAGAGTAATTTTAATTTTAAAGAATAAAAACTTATCTTTTTTCAAATCTTAGAATAAGACAACTTTAAATATAATTTCAACCAAAACCTAAAAATCAAGCATCAAAACAAAGTGTTATGTTTCAATGACGCATATAATTATTAAAACTTTTTGAAGTATCTTATACCAAATGGTAACAATACATAATATCATGGTAATATCACTGCATAATCTAAAAATTCAACATTAGTTTCTATTTTCTATTTTACCTATAATTAAAATATCAACATTGGTACATTGAATATAACATAAATTATTTTTTTAATTCATTGCTACATTGTCGATATTCTAAAGAAATGAATTCTTCATAATTAAAACATATAATCCAACAAACATAGAAATGTCTCATAACTTCATGAAAAATAAGATGGAAGTCAAAATTTTTATTTCAAGTTACCACGCAAACATCAATTACATAAAAATGTCTTAGATAGTTATTCAAAATCAACCATAGGTTCTGGCACACCATCATAATCTACATCTTCAGATGAATGGCTCGATGCAGATGAAGATGATCCATATTATTCTCTTTCATCAACTAGTGCTCCATCTGAGTCAACATGCATGCCCACCATTTTAGAGTTCAAAAGTATTGTAGATCTACGTCTACATTCTGCAGAGTCCCATTTCAACAGTGATTGTTCTGGTAGCAATTTCTTCAAAATATTTATGGTCTGCAACTGAAGAGTTCCTCTCTTTTTCAAATTGAAGTCATACACAAGTATGTCAACATCCTCCAATTTTAATACATCTGTGCGGAGACGATTTATATTTGTGCCCTTTATTTTTCTCTTTCTACCAATTTTTTGTTCCACTACCATCTCTGGCTTGTACACACCATTGAAAGGGTGGGTACTGTGGCATACCAATGTACATCAACAACTGTAATCTCTTCATTTTCATTAATGACCTTTATAACTCGCAATCTAGAATGGATAGCCAAGTGGATCTTCATCTGCTAACACTGCTATCATGCAACCCTCCTTAAGATCCTGCACAAAACCCCTGTAAAGGTCTTCCATGGCTTCACGTTGTGCACGTGATCTTCTAAAACCAATATAGATTTCTCTTTCCTCTACCTGTGGGAAATTAATAATATCTTGAGGCTGTTGTTGTTCAACATTGTGTGTTTCTTGATGTTCATGTTCATTTGGCATATTTTGTGGAAAAAAAAGGAGTCTTCAAAAGAGTATCCTCATTTACTGATCTTGAAATCATATCACTTTGATTACTGAAAAAAGACTCCCACCAAACTGAAACAGCAACATCGAAGTATTCATATGTATCTCTAATACATCTTTTAATTTCCTCTAGACATTCAAAATAATTTATCTCTCTCTTCTGCCTTCGTGCATTATGGAGTTCGGAAACTGTTAGGAATTTACCGGCAAAAATAATAAACATTTAGGGAGAACATAAAGAATTTACTGAGAGAGAAATAAATAAACATAACCATGAAAGAACCCAGCAACAAATCATGAACATAAACACAATGTTTATCCGAGAAAACCCCAAATCCGGGGAAAAACCCATCCTAATGAAATTTCATTAGCATTGGCCAAAACCCTGGCCAATCCGGCCAAGTGAGCCTTCACCGCTCACCTCCAGGCCTGCATTACAATGAAGTCTTTCCAGCCCTTTTATAGGCTCCATCACATGCAATACCATGAGTCAAAACCATGGGTGCACAAAACCATGTGCCCCAAAACCACCACTGTTTACCCTAGTCCACATTGACTCTACCCCGAGTCATGTTTACCTAACAATTCCCCCCTTAAACTTGACTTGGGGCTTCCTGACTAAATCCAGCCAAACCTGCTAAATGAGACAACCCCGCTCACTCTAGCTCCTCCCCCCTCGAATTTTTACCCAGGGTAATTGTTAATTTGACATCCCCCTATCACCTAGGTCTAACCCAGACTTTACCAGTGATTACCCAGGGGTACGCATGCCATACCAGGTCTTACAGCAGTATGCCCATTTACATGTAAAAAATTAACTCCATTATAATAATTTTTTTTGTTTCATTGTTGCTGCCTTTATACATATGAAATCAATGTCCATATAAAAAGAATCCATCTACCGGATTACATGGGTCACCAGCCTCTGTAACCGCCAGTTCTCTAGGAGTTCTCTTCAGATACATGGTTCATCAACTCGTTAATCCACCTGAAAATATCCTCTCTCATTTTCTACATGATGTCCTCTCCAAAGAGGACATCATAGTTGTACATAAATCTGCCCTCTATGCTTTTGCTGGTCCATTCTGATCTTCATTTTCATTGATTGACACATTCTGTCAAACACTTTGCATGTAACCAATCCCCATAGTTTATAACTCTATGGATTTAAAGACCAAGACCTCTCTAAAACAACAATATAATTCCATATCCTCGACCACGCCTTCAATTTTGATCCAGATCTTTCTCTGCGCAGTTGCATACACGCACCTTTGCGGAGTACTTCACATGTTCACGGTGCTTTATAGCTCTTGCCATAACGTGCCAAATTCCACCTGCAAGCTACGTCAACAAATCTTCGTACCAATGACCTTGTCGACCAGATCTATGCCTCCAGCACAACCACGGTACCACTCTCTACGCTTTTCTGGAAATCATCTAGAGCATCTTCGACAAGCACTCCCACGGCTAGAACTGCTTGACTTGCAGGCCATTCTAGGATTTTAATCCTCTTGGATTTCACTGTAAACGCATCTCCATGTCACTACAAACATTCATGCAACGTGAACCCGATCATCGAACCTTTGGGCATACGCACAATTTTTTGCTCTGCCTTCGACCGGGTCTGTCACTGTTTATATGACACATTTTCCTTTTTGATTTTGATCTGTAGGTTGTTGTTTTCAGGCATATCAGAATCTACATGTCCCGCCTCGTCTCTGACACCTGCTCCAACCGAGATCCCCTTGCTCTTTCCATCTCTTTACAACGCTCCTCGAACTCGGCAAAGGCAACAAAGAGCTCTTCCGTCTGCCCATCCTCCCCGAGCTGCTCGACCTCCCTCTCATAGCTCCGTCGGGCCTTGGCAACCTCACCATTCTTCATCTCAAACTTGGCATAGCGAATCCAAGACTTGACAGTAGGGTGGCATTGCACATACCTCTCATAGATGGCCCTGGCTCTGTCCAGTTCATTATACCTGAGCTCAAACTTGATGTATGCTGCCCAGCCATGGTGATCGGGCTCCCAATTCATCCACCGCTCGAATACCTGGCGAGCACCGGCCACATTGCCCAGCATTTCCTCCATGTGGATGTACTTATACCAGAGCTGAACGATGCGGGGCAGCAGCGACACAGCCCGGTCCCAGACGTTCCTGGCATGGTTTACGAAGCGGTGCTTCATCTCCACCTCGGCATAGCGAAGCCACAGAGTAGGGTTTCGGTAATCGACTTCCAGGGCCCTTTCCCACACGGATCTCGCACGGGAAAAGTCCTTTTGACTCTCCTCCCACTGAGCGTATTTCACCCACACGCTTGTGTTCCATCATATTCACACGCCGATCTGTCCAAGAGAAAATTTCATGCAATAGCAGCAAACTAGCAAAATTACTCAACTTGGCAGTTCATTCTAGATTTCAAATCTTCATAGCTCCGATACCAGTTGTTAGGAATTTACCGGAAAAAATAATAAACATTTAGGGAGAACATAAAGAATTTACTGAGAGAGAAATAAATAAACATAACCATGAAAGAACCCAGCAACAAATCATGAACATAAACACAATGTTTATCCGAGAAAACCCCAAATCCGGGGAAAAACCCATCCTAATGAAATTTCATTAGCATTGGCCAAAACCCTGGCCAATCCAGCCAAGTGAGCCTTCACCGCTCACCTCCAGGCCTGCATTACAATGAAGTCTTTCCAGCCCTTTTATAGGCTCCATCACATGCAATACCATGAGTCAAAACCATGGGTGCACAAAACCATGTGCCCCAAAACCACCACTGTTTACCCTAGTTCACATTGACTCTACCCCGAGTCATGTTTACCTAACAGAAACTGACTGTAATAACAATATCTTTGATGAAAACATTGGATGCTCTGGAATGAACTTCAAAAATGCTAAACATGATGATGGTCCCCATTCTTCAATAGTTGAATACTTCTTGCCCCATATAAGTGTTATCCCATCAATTTTTTTGATACGAAATTGATGCTGGAAGCTAATGTCGTTAATTTTTTCAATGCATTTCTCCTCACCATGCGATCCAAAAATAAACCTTCGCATGTCAATAGTTTCTTCCAACACATGAAAAACAGGCTCTGGAATGTACGATTTCTTAATACATTAAATTAATGATGGCAGGCTCCCAACACCTTTCCTCCTCAATGTTACTGAAAAACGACTGAACATTTGATCAATATGATCATGAGTATGCTCAACAAGAAGGAAACCAACCTTTATCTTTTTAAAAATCCCCAATTCAACGAGCATGTTTAGATACCCAAAAAGAACTTGATTTTTGTTCTCACGACTTGTGTTGTCTAATTGTAAATACAAAACTTCAGAAAGAATCCCAGACCAATGAGTAACCACATCATGGATTATAGTTATGGTCAGATTTGCATCATTGTGAATATTTGGAGTTGTGAAGAAAACTCTTGGAAACATCTTCTCATTAAATACCATACAACCAACCAAGTGAAACTGAATGAAATTTTCCTCCCGTAATTTTTTTGGCGTGCGGACAAAATGTGGAAGAAGTGTTTTCTTTTGGTCCATACCATCAATTATCAATCCCAGATATTTATTTGGATGATCATAACACTTCTTTCGATGTTTATACAACTTTTGTCTTTCACTTGTTTGTTGATTGCGATGGTCTTGAAGTTCTTTGACAACGAAATCTGTACATAAAATAAAAGAAACATATGAATAAATATATTTTCATAGTTGATAAGTATCAAATTTAAAAAAAAAATGTTTTGAACACATACCTCTTTCTGCCCCTTGACATTTATCTCTTTTTGCTTTAAGAGAAGCACATGTGCTGCAAATCCCCATCATTGTCTTCTTAGGAATACGAACATTGTTGAATTCATTTTTCCATATCCTTGTAAAATAAGAATATGTAATAAAATTACCAATTACTTCAACAGCTTCTGCATAATCTTTGTATAACATGAATATTTCTCGTCTCGAGAAATTATCTGGAATATGTATTGTGTCTTTATTTGGCATACACTCTCCATGATTTGAAAATAAGTCTTTCATCCATGTCTTAGCAATATTTGCAAACGGCCCCACCTCCCGTTTATGACGTGCTTCTGAATAATATGTGGGATCCTTTTCCAATCTATCCTGGATTCTTGACAAACGACAATTACCAATTGAATACAACATTTTGAACGCCTTTTTGCAAGGCAATACATTCCCAATATGATAATCATAACCTGCTAGTGTAGATTGCATGCAACCCACTAAATATGAATTTTGCATGCTTTTATTCATTGACATATATGTTTTCCTTTTCTGCAAAGAAAAGTTGAAATCCATATTTTTCAAGCAATCCCTTCGACAACATGCACTTGAAATCAAATGAATGACAGAAATTTTTGTCGTGAGATATTTTTTCCTTGCCCTTGTATAACTGGAATGCCTTGGATTGATATGAAAAGGTCTACTCCTACTCCTAGTTGCAATATTTGCTTGCAACGGCTTCATCATTCCATCATCCTTTGTAAAAGTAGTTTCATCACCATTAGAAGGAATATTATCTCCACTATCATCATCCTCAACATAGTTAAGAAATTCATCAACATCATTGCATGGAAAATTTTCTTTACCATCATCAGTTGAAGAAAACATTTCACAAGAATCATCGACACTTTTGTAACCCTGACTCAAAAGAAATTCTTCACCATCTTGACCCATGCTTTCAAAATCTTCCCTAGGAGGATTCAATTCTTCATCACCATGAGTGTCTTTGAAATGGTCACGTGGAGAAAATGCAATATTCAGATCTGTGCCTTTAAAATTATCATTTTCAAGAAACTCTTCATCCTCCCCTTCCTCAGTGGCGCTCTCATAATCCTTGGGATTAGGCATAAGTGGAAGCTTTGAATTTGTATTCACTAGAATTTCTTCACCCTGCCCCTCCCCTTCTTCACTAAAGCTCTCGTAGTCCTTAGGATTGGGAATAAGTGAATGCCTTGAATCTATATTTATTGGAAATTCTTCATCCCCCCCTTCATCAGTGGTTAAATTATAATCGTTATGATTAGGATGAAGTGAAAATTTTAGCTTTGGAAATTCATCCCCGTCTTCATCAGTGGTGCTGGCATAATCTTTAGGATTAGGACGAAGTGGATATTTTGACGCTGCAAATTCTTCATTCCCCTCTTCCTCAGTGGTGCTGACATAATCCTTAGGATTAGGATGAAGTGCATATT
Source organism: Pinus albicaulis (assembly GCA_034641835.2). NCBI lineage: Eukaryota > Viridiplantae > Streptophyta > Pinopsida > Pinales > Pinaceae > Pinus > Pinus albicaulis. Next base: position 134,074,394 of record CM076584.1, on the reverse strand, counting down.
TTGACTTTGAAAATTCTTCATTCCCCTCTTCATCTGTGGTGCTGACATAATCCTTAGGATTAAGACGAAGTGGAAATTCTGACTCTGGAATTTTTTCGTCCCCCTCTTCATCAGTGGTGCTTGCATAATCCTTAGGATTAGGACGGAGTGGAAATTTTGATGTTGTAAATTTTTCATTTCCCTCTTCATCAGTGGTGTTGGCATAATCCTTAGGATTGGGACGAAGTGTATGTTTTGACTCTGAAACATTATCATTCCCCTCTTCATCAGTGGTGCTTGCATAATCCTTACGATTAGGACGAATTTGATATTTTGACTCTGGAAATTTTACATCCCCCTTTTCATTAGTGCTGCTGGCATACTCCTCAGGATTACGACAGAGTGGATATTTTGACTCTACAGATTCTTCATTCCCCTCTTCATTTGTTGTTCTCATATAATCCTTAGGATTAAGCTGAAGTGGATATTCTTCATCTCCCTCTTCATCAATGGTGTCCTCATAATACTTGGGATTAGGACGAAGTGAAACTTTTGACTCTGCAATTTCTTCATCATGCCCTTCATCACTGTTGCTTTCATAATCCTTAGGATTAAGAGTAAGTGGTATAACTGGCGCTCGATTTTTTGACTCTCTATTCATGGTGAATGAACTCTCGTTATATTCATCACTCTGAATAGAGTTGTTGCGTGATGAAGATGTTGATGTTCTAGAAAGAAAAAATTCGTTATCAGAAGAAACCATGGCTTCCAACAAGAATAGGTTGAATGATACAAATTCCTCTCCCACTTACAATATATAGCTTAAAGACTGAAAATTTCCCTCCAAATTTTTCCTCCAAAAATTCCCTCCAAAAAAATTCATGAAAAACTTTAACTATTTTAACTATAATGACTACATGTAAATATTTTAAATTTTTTATTTTAAACTTACGTTATATTCATCTAAAATATATTTCAAATTTTTTTAAAAAATATTCCTTTCATGCATGTCTTCGAAACTAAAATAATTTTCTTATTTGAATAGTTTAAGATTGACTACATGTAAATATTTACAAAAATAACATGATGTAAATATTAACTATTTAAACTATAATTAACTACATGTACATATTTTAGATTTTAAAATTTAATCGCATGATTTTAAACATTGATTACATATAAATATTAACTATGATAACTAAATACAAATATTAACTATTTTATCTATAATATTAAATATAATTAACTACATGTAAGTATTTCATATTTTAATTTTTAATCCGAGATTATATTTGAATTATTCAACATTCAGTACATGTAAATATTAAATAAAATATTAATTATGATAACTACATGCAAATAATAAGTATTTTAACTATAGTATGAACTATAATAAATTAAATGTAACATTCAGTACATGTAAATATTAATTATGATAACCACATGCAAATAATAAGTATTTCAACTATAGTATGAACTATAATAAATTAAATGTAAATATTTTAAATTTGAAATTTTAATCCCACATTCATTAAACAGTAAATCAATCAGACAATATACGATATTTAAAAGGAATGATTGTTTTTATTCATCACATCACATCAAGTTTTCTGGTATTTGTTAGAGCAAATTTATGGAGGTGTTGCGTTGGCATTGGTAACTTCGTGGAGGCATTGCATTGGCATTGGAAGCTTTGTGTCGCTATTGGTAATTTTGTGGAGGTGTTGCATTGGCATTGGTAACTTCGTGAAGACATTGCATTGGCATTGGAGGCATTGTGTTGCTATTCGTAATTGTGTGGAGGCGTTGTGTTGGCATTGGTGACAGCAGCTTCTTGCATTTCAAAGGTTAGTTTTCCTTCTATTCTGTCAATTTAGAGATTATTTTGGGAAAAATCTATTTTTCTATAGTTTTTTTGTGTTCAAAAACTACTTTTTAAAGGTTTTTAGCTTCAAAAACCTTGATTTTTTTATATTTTTTTAGTGAAGAAAATGCAAAAAAAACTGAATTTTTTAGGGTTTTAAGAACAAAAATTTAGATTTTTTTTCTTTTTTAAGACTTATAGGTTCATTTACATATAAAAATCCATAAAACGACCATGCACATAAAAAAAAAGTGGCCTTATAACATTTTTTATTTGTATTTTTTTTTTATCATAAATATATGAGTGATTTCATTAATTAAATTTTTTTTTTTATGTGAGAATTTTTTATTTTATATTTTATTTTATTTTATTTTTTTAATTTTAGATCGTTGTTTTATTTTTTTAATTTTAAATCTTTAATTTTTTTTCCTTTATTGTTTTGTTATATATATACATATATATTTTTTAATTGTATTGTGATATATATATATATATATATATATATATATATATATATATATATTTAATTATATTATTATCTTAAAACAAATGTTTTTTTTATAGTTTATTATATATATATATATATATATATATATTTTAAATTATATTTTTAAATTGTAAAATTTAAAAAAAGATTTTTATTTTATTATGGGGTGGTGCCGGCCGGCCGGGCGGCGCCACGGGGGCGGCCCAGCCGCCTCTCGGCCAAGGCGGGCGCCGGGAGGCGGCTGGGCCGCCCCCGTGGTGCCGCCTGGCCGGCCCGGCGCCCAATGGGCAGGGCTCGATCGGAGCCCCGCCCGTTGGGCGCCGAGGCCGGCCGGGCGGTGCCACGGGGGTGGCCCAGCCCGCCTCCCGGCGCCCCCATCGGCCGAGGAACCCACGGTTGCAGTTGTATTAAAATATGTCACATGGGCTGTGAACCCACGGGCCTCGGCCTAATGGGAGGGCAATTATAAATATACAATGACTGTGATATATGTCCGTTCCGTTTACGGAATGTTCCACATCAACAAGACACTTGCTGCAAGTCAGCAGTCACGCATTTTTTCTAAGAGGCACTGATATAAAAGCACTGTTACACGTATGCAGCAAATACACTACAACAGAGGACAGAAAAGCATACAGAGCAGAAAAGAGTCAAAACACAAATACGTAAAAGACAAAATGCTAAAAGAAGAAACTAAGAGACAAATATTGTTTGAATTATATTGTATTCAATGGTCAGTTTTATCTGTTTTTATGTTTGTGATGTATTGGTGTCCTTCCGAGAGAAAAATTATGAGATTGTTGTACCCATTCATGTTACACTTCAGTGTCAAGGAAAGTAGTTGGAGAAGGCAGAATGAAAAGAGACATGACTTTCCATTTCGAATTCCAAGCAGAATACAAACAATTATGTGAGGAAATCTATAAATAATATCATCTTGATATGCAGAGTGAGTTTTTGAGAGCAAGGGAGAGAGCATATATAGAGAGAATGCAGAATATAAAAGGAAGAGAAGATTAAGAGAAGCTATAGAACAGAGCTGATATCTGAGGTAAATCAGCAAACATTCAGTTTTAGAAAATGAGGAAGTTGGAGCTTCCCTATCAAGTTGCAGCTTGATAGCTGTCAGTTGTAGCTGACTGAGGTTGGAGCCTCCTGTAGGTTGGTGCCTGCAGAAAACTGAAGGGAGTTGGTGCTTCCTTGCAAGTTGTAGCTTGCAGAATTGAGGTAGGAACCTCCTGTAGGTTGGTGCCTGCAGAAAACAGTGGTGAGAGGGAGTTGGAGCTTGCCCTTGCATCACAACAATAATAAGATGTGGTTTTCTCCCTTTATGGGTTTCCACTTATATCTGGCGTCTCTGTGTATGATATTTATGTATTGATCTGATATGTATTATTTGCTTAATACTTGCTGCTCTCATATTAAGTCTACTGCTCTATTAAACTAATACTTTCTGATTACATTCTAAAATTACTCTCACATCAAATAGAGTTTGAAATGAAGGTGTAAATAAGTTTAATGAAAAGTTTAAAAGATCAGGAATGTGTTAAACTGATTCACCCCCCCCTCTCAGTTTAATTAGAGATTCAACAATTGGTATCAGAGCCAGTTCCTTTGTACAAGTCTAACGACTGAAAGGAGATCCTAGGTTCCCAAGATGGCTAGTAAAGAAGGATGCTCAACCAATAAAGCCCCTTTCTTCACTGGTGAAAATTATGCTTTTTGGAAAATCAGAATGAAAACATACATAATGTCTCTAGGAATAGAAGTCTGGGCTGCTGTGGAATTAGGATATGCCCCGAAGGCAACTGACTCAGAAAAGGATGCAAAACAAGATTTTGTGGCTAATGCAAAAGCCATGAATGCCATCCTGAATGGATTATGTGAAGCAGAGTTTATTAAAGTAATGCACAAAGACATTGCCAAGAAAATATGGGATACTCTTGAAGACATACATGAGGGAGACCAGAAAGTAAAAACTGCCAAACTTCAAGTATATAGAGCCTAGTTTGAAAACTTAAAAATGAATGATGATGAAGATGTTGGCAGCTTCTTCTTAAAAGTTCCAGAAATTGTTAACAATATGAAAGCTCTTGGAGAAACCATACCAGAAAGTATAGTTGTGCAAAAGATTCTAAGATCACTCCCATCCAGATTTAATCCCAAGGTATCTGCAATAGAAGAGACAGCAGATTGGGAGACTTTGACCATGAACCGGATACTTGGAAATCTAACAGCCTATGAAATGAGGCTCCCACAGAAGAAACCAAGTTCGAGGGAAGCAGCTTTTAAAACAGAAAAGAAGAAAGAAGAAGAGGAAGAAATATGCTCTTGCTCAGATGAAGAAGAAGCAAAATTTGTTAAGAAACTGGACAGGGGTTCAGGTAAATACAAAGGTAAACTTCCTTTCAAGTGCTTTAACTATGGAAGAGTTGGACACTATGCTGCTAAGTGTCCTCACAAGAAAGCAAGGAATCAGGCTCAAGAGTCAGAAAAGAATAAATCAAAGAACTGGCAGAAGGGAAAGAAGTTCAACAGAAAATCTTTCTATGCTAAACAAGACAACAGTACATCTGAAGATTCAGATGAACCCTCAAGTGAAGAAGGAACCTCAGATTTTTTATTGATGGCCATAGAAGATTTTGAGGGACTCCTACTTGAAGATGAAGAAGAAGAAGGGGAAGTCGACCTCGAGGGGGAGCGAAGAAGTGCTCCGGAGGAGATTGACAGACTCAAACTAAAATGCAGAAAACAAAAAGAGATTCTCCTCAAATGTGTGAAAGAAGAAAAAAATTCAGAAGTCCTCATGTAGCTGAAGGTAAAGCTTGAAGAAGCCAAGAAGATAGAAGATATGTTACTTCAGAAAATCAAGGATAAAACCCAAAAACAAGAGAAGTTGGAGGAAGAAGTGGTATGTCTTAGGAAGAAACTAGAAAATGCTCAAAGGACAATGGTTATAAACTCTTCTCAAACAACAAGCTCTAGCAAGTTGAATGATATCCTGGTTGCTCAAAGATCCCCAATGATAAAAACAGGAATAGGCTATGAAGGAGAATCAAGTAAAGGCAAAGAAAAGGAAAACAAAAAGATTATTTTTGTAAAAGCAAAGAATGATGAGGAAGTAGCTCAAATAATTCCTACAAAAGAAGAAATCTGCAATAAGAGAGACAGAGAGCAGAAGAAACCTCTAGTAACAAATAATATAATGAATACTAAGATGGCAGAAAAAGAATCATATGCCCCTAAGTATATCAAATTTGGAAGTCATCAGAGGAAATTCTTCCCTCCTATGAAGAATGCCACCTGCTATGTCTGCCACAAGCCAGGACACATTGCTGCATATTGTTATGCAAGGAAGAGTAATTCGGACCTGCAAAAGATGCAAACAGTGAAGAGGCTATCTCAAACAAACAAATGGAGAAAACAATCTTACATCAGGTATGCAAATAATTTCTATGGTTATTGTTTTTATTGTAAGGAATTTGGCCATAAAATTATTGAATGTAGAAAGTATGGACAAAGACTGATGTTCAATACCTCAAGGAGGTTTATGAGTCAAAGCAATTTTGTTCATGCTCACAATTCTGCAAATCTATAATCAAATGTTGTATATGCAATCAAATTGGGCATATATCTTCCAAGTGTTCTCTAAAGGGATATAATTCATCACCTCACAAAAGATACCAAACAAAAGGGGGCCTCCAGTGGATAAAGAAGGTGAATAAATGTGACTTGGCTTTAACTGCTCAAGATTTGAAGAGTCAATGGTATTTGGACAATGGCTGCTCTAAACACATGACAGGAGACAAAAACAAGTTTTTAACTCTTGATGAAAAGAAATCAGGCAATGTCACTTTTGGAAATGACAAATCAGGAAAGATCAAGGGAAAAGGATCAGTCAGCATAGACAATGGCAGAGGAAAGGCCCAAGATGTATTATATGTAGATGGGCTGAAAGAAAATTTACTGAGTGTCAGTCAGATGTGTGATAAAGGCTGTGAAGTTCTCTTTAGAGCACAAGATTGTGTAGTCGGATCAAGCACAACAGGAAAAACTCTACTCAAAGGTGTTCGAACAGAAAGTAATGTGTACATAGTGAAAGAGGAAGATGAAGCCTGCCATCTTAGCAAACTTGAGGAGTCATGGTTGTGGCATAGGAGATTGGGACATCTCAGCTTTGACCATATCATCAGACTAAGAAAGAAGAAAGCTGTCAGTGATATGCCAGAAATAAAAAGGCCTTCAAGTACTATATGCAAATCTTGTCAATTTGGGAAACAAACTCGCACATCCTTTAAATCTAAAGAAGAGTTATCAACAAGAAGACCACTGCAACTTGTGCACATGGATCTGTGTGGACCTGCAAGAACTAAAACACCAAGTGGAGAGTCCTACTTTATGCTGATAATAGATGATTTCTCCAGAATGACATGGGTGGCGTTTCTCAAGAATAAATCAGAAGCACTGGACAAATTTAAGATATTCAAGGCATTAGCTGAAAATCAAACAGGATGCAAACTAACACTAGTACATTTGGCGGAAATTCCGACACTTGGTTCCGACGCTTTTGACCAAATGTCGGAAATTTTCCCAAATTTTTTCCATCCCGCCCGGAACCGTCGCTATAGCGACGTCTATAGAAAGCTGTCGCAATACCGACACCTAAAACCTGTCGCAATTGCGACGTTTGGAGGAAGACGTCACAATTTCAACACCATGGCCCAAAGCGTCGCTAAACTACTACATTTGGTGGAAATTCCGACACTTTCTTCCGACGCTTTTGACCAAATGTCAGAAATTTTCCCAAATTTTTTCCATCCCGCCCGCAACCGTCGCTATACCGACGTCTATATAAACCGGTCGCAATACCGACACCTAAACTCTGTCGCGATTGCGACGTTTGGAGAAAGACGTCACAATTGCGACACCATCGCCCAAAGCGTCGCTAAACTACTACATTTTGGCAGAAATTCCGACACTTGCTTCCGACGCTTTTGACCAAATGTCGGAAATTTCTGCAAATTTTTTCAATCCCGCCCGAAGCCGTCGCTATACCGACGTTTAGAGAAATTGGTCATAATACCGACACTTAGAGAAAGTGTCGCAGTGGCGACGTCTGAAGGAAAACGTCGCAATGGCGACCCTATATATCTCAGAGGCATATCTTAAAAAGCAACTGAAAAGCATATCAGTTGATTTTGTACACATGGCTTTTCAGTTGCTTTTTGTACACTTAGAGGCATCCGGCGCAATAGCGACGTTTTGTGTGTATGTGTTGTGAGAAATAATTATATAGTTCAACTTAATGGTTCATTATATAATCATGTGATCGTCACCAATGATATATCTTAAAAAGCAACTGAAAAGCCATGTGTACAAAATCGATGTATACTCTAGAGAGTGGTTCTCATATCACTATGTAAATTTTTGTATGCTACTTCAACAAAATTATAAGATAAATTGTAATACACATCATATATGCACCATAACAATTGGTGCAGGGTAAAACCCACCTGCCACACCTTTGTACTCGATCCAATTTTCTCTGTCAACTCTTCTAGCTGTGGGAGTTTCCTCCAAGGATCATAATACCCCCAAGGCCTGTTATCACCCTAGTAATTCTCAGGTTGTGGGATAGGGATTTTGTAGTTAAGAACACCAGGGGTAACCAAGAACCGCTTTGGGAATTCAAGATCTAGCCTTCTTGAACTCCAGAGAGGGATCTCTCCGTATGATTTAGCTTTGTTTTAGTAACAGATATTAGGCTAGCTATGATTGTGTATTTGGGTTTGATTTTAAAAGATTGGTGGGAATAAAGAGATTTCAAGGTTAACGAGAAGGATCTACCAGAATATTGGGCAATGGAATCAACTCTATAGGCAAGCAGAACTAAGAAATAAGGCTCAGAGATGCAAATGTGCTAAGGGCAAGATAGGTGACCTTCTAAGGCTATGTATAGGCTTGATTTGATGGAGGGATGGAATCTGAGCAAAAGGGCACTTAAGAATCCTTAAGCTACAGATAAGAAGATTGAAGAAGGGGATCTAACTGGGAACCGTAGAACTGCCCATAAGGTTTTACGAACAAGCTATTACTGGCCTACCATCTTTAAGGATGCCAAAAAATTCGTGCAGGCCTGTGATAGCTGCCAAAGGGCAGGATGCCCTAGGCAGTCTGATGAAATGCCTTTGAACCCTCAACTAGTGATTGAACCATTTGAATGCTGGGCACTTGATTTTGTTGGCCCTATTAGTCCTCCCTCAAACCAAAATACATACATCCTAGTTGCAACCGAATATGTCACTAAGTGGGTCAAAGCAGAGGCAATTTCAAAAGCTACAGAGGACTCTGTAGTACAGTTTCTTTTCCAAATCTTTGTGCGCTATGGTCTCCCAAGGGACATAATCACAGATGGAGGACCACAATTTGTAGGTAATAAATTAGCCGAAACATTGCAAAACTACCACATTCAGCACAAAATTACAACTCCATATCACCCACAGGCCAATGGCCAAGTAGAGAGCACGAACAAAGTAGAAAACATTAAAATGCCAAGTAGAGAGCACGAACTATAGTTGTCTTGAGAAATTTTATTCACACTGAATACTTTGAATTGTGAAGTATTTATTCAAAAAAATGTTTACAAAATATCTCAGGAATTGAGATGATGTTTTAATCAAAAATAGGAAAGAAAACTTAAAAAGAGGGACAGCTGCAAAACAGTTTGCAAGCTGTTACCTTTTTACAAGCAAAAATAGAACTGATTATTCTAATTTGAACCGATTGTTGTTGTGCACTTTAACCCTGTATTTTTACCATTTGAGGTAACAGTAAAAAATGAATTTCCAAGTCAATTTCCTGTTTTTTATCCATTAAATTCATAGCAGATCTGTGAATTCTTGCCACTTTTCTGCAGAGGGGATCTTCATAGTCTTCATTTTTCTGTAACTTTCATCTGCCTCTGTATACTTGGAAAAGTTAGGCTTTATAGTGAACATATGCCTGATCTCATTATCTAAAAAGAACAGATTTTAAAAATACTGAAGAAGTATTCTGCCTGTTGGTGATCCTTGAGGCAGTTGTTGTCTGGCTTGCTCTTTTGCATGATTTCTGATTTTTAGATCATAATATTTCTGAGGCATTAACTTGTCATTCAATGTGTGAATATCAGGAAAACCTGCTTCTAACAATGTTTTGTATTTGGCTAAAAATCTTGAGATGGATAAATTCATGTCTTTACACCGGTCCTCTAGAGTACTCATTATGTTTCTTTTGTTCAGGACCTTTTTGATTTGAAGAATGGTTTCTGTTCTATCAACAATTTTCAATTCTTCCAACTCTTCCTTGGTCTTACTGTTTAAAAAAGCTATGAGTTGGATTGCTTGGGCTGGTTTTTTGTCAATTTCCCTCTTAGTCTTGTCAATCTCTGCACTAGCAACTTGAAGTAACTCCCTCTGTTCATAAATTATCCGAATTGAAGGCCATTGAGAATGAATTCCATCAATAATTTTGGTCCATAAATGACTTTTTATAAAGGCCACTTGATTTGTAAGATTTACTTGTGCTTGCAGAATCTTTACCTGTTCTTGTAGTCGATCAGCCCTTTGCTCATGTCCTCTAGAAGTAGTCAAGGCATCATTTTTGGATTTTTCCAAATTTTTAATAGTGCCTCTCAAACTAAGAATCTCTTTATCTTGGTCTTGTGGTGTGGCCCTCTGTGAGGATGAAGAAGAAGAGGGAGAGATTAGAGAAGTAATTGGCAGTGTAGTTGGCAGTACTCCGTTCGGTGCCAAGTGTTCTGCCAAAGTAGATGGTATAGCAGTGTTTATAGTGGGGATCACTGTAGGAATGACCATTGGTTGTGCTTTTCTTAGTTCTTCATTCTCTTTCATTAGAGATTCTATTTGACTTTCCATTGTTTTTATCTGACCTGACATTTGATGTACAAGCTGCTTTAAATCATCATTCTCTGTTTTTTGCTGTAGAATTTCTTTTGCTTGAGAGTTTTCACTCTGAGGCAACTTCAACTGTTTTCTAAGAGCAGCTATATCCTCATTTTTCTATTTAATTAAGACTTTTGCCCCTTCAATGTTGGCCGGGTCACCCCCTGATTCAATCACTATATCTTCTAGTGCTTTTATTCTTAAATTATTAGCATACAGTGAGGCTTTGTCCAACCTCATTTGATTTTGGAGGTTGAGCACTGTTTTCTCAAGCCTAATTGATTTCATAGTTTTACTGACAATTTTGGAATATAGAATTTCAGTATTGCTCCTATGAAATTCAATTTGATCTAATTCATGAATGGCATTTGCATCCAGTTCAAGATCTATTTTGGAATAATCTGCCACTGATTTTGGCTCAGCCACTGTAGGCTTCAAGAATGACATTACCAATTTATTGGATGAATAATCAAATGCTGAAAGAATCATGTCTTTGTTTCCAGGCTTTTCCTTAAGAAATCTAGAATGAGCTTGATTCTTGAGCTCTTCATTCTTCTCTTTAATCTGTCTGAATCTGATCTGAATCTCTGACTCTGTATTGTCAGTTTCCTGAGAAGAAGGAGGCAAAACGACAGTAGCCTGGTTTTCCTTCATGACTGTATCCTTTTGTTGTGTTCCAATTTTTACATTTTGAAGCTCTTCTAATGTTTGAGTGACTATTCTTGTTGCTTCATCATTTATATCAATATTTACAGCCTTATCCTTTTCTTCTTCTGTTGACTTGCTTCTTTTACTATAAGGAGTTCTGAATTTTATGTTCTCAATAGTCTCAACTATGAAACTATCTCCTTCTCTGTCTCTTTTATGTAAATTATAAGTATCTTTGCTTGTAGAAGCCACCTGTACTGTATGTTCAATCTGTTTGCCTTTGCCACTGTCTACCTGTATTACCTGTACTGCCTGTGAATCATCATCAGATAGGGTGTTTGGCTCCCATTCAATTTTATTTACATATCTTTGAATATGGGGCTTAGGATCATGCAAGTAAACAAGCAACTTACATTTTACCCTTATTGCACTCAAAATACCGTGTGGGTCATACTTCCATGTAAAACTACATGGGAACTTATACTCTTTAAGTTTGACATTTATCTCATTGGCAGCTTCTCTGTTATTCACAATGAATGGCCTAATTTGATTTTTCAGCTTAAATTGGGTCTTTTTCTTGAAAGCTATGAAGTGGATTTCATCTACATTCAATAGTTGTCTCAGATATTCTAAAGCAAATATTCTTGTAGTTACAAATCTGGGTAACTTATATGGGGCCAGGGATGAGCCATACACTCTGATTTCTGTATGATTTTGATATAAATACCAATCGCCAGTTTTGTAGCTCTCTGATAACTGCAGAATTCTTCTTGTCTCATCATTGATCCTAGGGATCTCCTCTTTTTCCAAGAGATACATAGCAGGGGCTATAAATGAGTCATTGAAATCTGTAAAACTATACTCTTTGTTCCATTTCCTTAGAATAGATGACCAAAATACTACTGATAGAACTTTTCCTTCTGCATCCACTTTCCGACATTCAATTGGAAACTTATCTGTTTGATAATATAGGAAGAGGTGTAGTAGATAAGAGGAGTATCTGAAAACTCCTTCTTCTGATAATTTGGATAACTGATAATGCATATTATCAGCAATACATCTAGCAAAATTGAACTGAATGGATGGTGATTGACCAGGGTTTAGAGTCAGAAAACCTAGGATAGCCACATCAGTGAATTCATCACTGGCGTATCCTAGTATGAAGGAGAGCATTGAGACAATCTGTCTAGTTTCATCTGGGAAATCAACGGTGTCAAAAGGAGGATCTAACTTAGGCATATCAACTTGATTTGGACAAAAATTCTGGTATATTTTGAATCTAGCATTGAAATCCAAGTCAAGATATAGTTGGGTTAAATCTTCTCTTGTTAGGGAAACAGAATTGGGGTCATGATTCATTTGCAGCATGGAATTTATCGACTCTTCAGTGATGTAAAACAGGGTTTCTTTTTCTTTGTTTACAATACATCTTTTTTCCGGCATATAATAGGCTTCGCATAATCTGATAAAGTCAGGAACAAAATGAGTGAGAGGGACAATATATCTAGGCAGATTGGATTCCCAAATTGGAATATCTTTGTCACCCTTTTCCACTGATTTGCCATAGCACCAATTATAGACATCAAGCGGGTTAAATTCTACATTAGGGTCTAGTATTAGATAGTCCAGATCAACTAAAGGGCTCTTCTCTGGAGAAATGACTGGAGGCTGGACTGGTCTGACCACTTCTGTAGAATCAGCCGTAAGTGCAGGAGTTGGTTTGTCGATTTTGAAGGACATAAGCTGAGGAATCTTTGCAGAAGACTTCTTTTCAGATTTTTGGCCTCCATTCTTGGGGGTTACCTGTTTCTTGGTCATTTTTAATAATGAACGAAGCAAGCTTAAACGGTTTGCTAAGTTCCTTTACGAGAAACAGGGGTTTCTTGGCGAATTTCTACTGAAAATGGGGTTTATGAGCAGGGTTTTTAGGAAATGAAAGGAATTTAAAGCTCAGGACGTGTATTTAAAATCGATTTCAACAACAAAATGGACCAGGGTATGGAAAAAACTGCGAGAAAGGGCAATTAGGGATTCCAGGGAAATTTTGACAGAGTTTTCCCTGAAAAATGGACACTTTTTTGCAATAACTTTGGTAATTATTTGAAATCGACAGGAATTTTGAAATCTCAGAGGGCAACTTCGAATAAAAGTACCTGGAGAACCAGCGGAATTCGGTTGAAGACGTTGCATAGGTGCTCAGTCTTCAATTTTTTGAAAATGGCTTCGCAGAGGACAATGTAGTACTTTGTAATGGAAATTCAGGGCAATGGGCGTCGAAAAATGGTACTGGTAGGTTGAAAATGGCTCTGCAAAGTTTCTCAGGGTTCAAACGGTGTGATTTTGAGGAAAACGGTTCTGCAATGTTTTTACAGGTTTTAAGCGAAAAGGTGAAAATTTGAATGCAAATAATAATTTTAATGTTATCCTTCGATGGTATAACCATAGTTAAATGACGTTAAACTCGGGTTAAACGGGTGAGGTTTAGGGAATACCGCCAGTGGTATTCGTGAGGGTAAATGGTGGTAAGCGGAAACTAGCTTTTCGAACGCGATACAACGTGGTGGCGACACGTAAGCGCGGTGGTTTGGAAAAACCACCCATTTCGCGCGGCTTTGCCAAAACATCAAACGATTACTTTATGAGCGCGGAAATGTATTAGCGCCGTCGGATCTGGATTCAACGAGCGAACGGCCACAATGAAAAGGAAAGGTGCGGGGAAAAGGTAAGTTATCGGGTTTAGTGCGATACTATTGCAAAAGTGTCACAAGACCGACGAAAATGGAAATCGTTCAAAACGTCAGAAGAGCGACGCTTACCAAAAAGTAAAAGGTAAGTTATCGTTCACTTTGGGTCATTGATCTTGGGATACCGTCGCTATACCGATATTTAGAGAAATGTGTCGCACTACCGACACTTATAAAAAGTGTCGCAATTGCGACACTATGCCCCAAAGCGTCGTTAGACGGCTTCCTCCAAACGTCGCTATTATATGTTTTACGAAGATATGGTAAGTAACTCTCTCTTGTTCTTCTTAGAAATAATTATATATAATTTTTCTTTTTTTTTCAAAATAGATTAAAAAAATTATATGAGAAAAATTATTAATTCATCAATATATGTGTGTTGTGAGGAATAATTTCATAGTTCAACTTAATGGTTCATTATATAATCATGTGAGCATCACCAATGATATATCTTAAAAATCAACTGAAAAGCCATGTGTACAAAATCGATGTATACTCTAGAGAGTGGTTCTCGTATCACTAAGTAAATTGTTGTATGCTACAACAAAATTATAAGATAAACTGTGATACACATTATATATGCACCATAACAATTTCTATACAACTAATTTGTTTTAGGATACATGTGGCATTCTAGGGGTAAATTCTATATGATGTGTATATCAATCTATTAGGTGTTGGTAAGGATAAACTGTAATACACATTATATATGCACCATAACAATTGCCATACAACTAATTTGTTTTAGGATACATGTGGCATTCTAGGGGTAAATTCTATATGTTGTGTATATCAATCTATTAGGTGTTGGTAAGTTTTGAGTATCTAAGAAATGATAAGAAATATCCATACATCATGATCTTGTAATGTGATTATAAATTGTGTCTATAATTTCCATAAAATGTATAAATGATTTGTTTTAAAAAAATCAACACAATCAACCCTAAACAATGCTCATGATGTGGAATGTCATTGGTGAAACCAAAATGATGGTCACATGTCCCATTTCTATGGTAATGGTGATCATATATATGTTGTAGCGACACTTGATGAGTAATTAAATAAATCTAAGAGTGTGACTCATTGTGCCATATTTTTTTAAAGCATGATTTGTTTTCCTAGTTTTTACTAATGTGTTAACATATTTTATTCATTTGGAAAGCTAATTAATGATGCTTTAAGTAATTAGGACTTAATGAGAGATCATCTTCACATCTTCACTGAAATATATTGGTAATTGTAGTCACTATATGGACCGCACATGCATGCTAGAAAAATTGAAATATAAACTATAATACACATCTTATATCCGCCATAACAATTGTCATACAACTTATTTACTTCTAGATACATATGAAAGACTTCAGGTAAATGCCATATTATGTGTATACCAATATAGTAGGTGTTGGTAAGTTATGAGGATCTAAGAAATGATAGGGTATCTACACATTAGTAGTGCCCTGGTGATTTTTTTGCATAATTTTCTATTTGTTGTAATTTTGTTGCCTGGATTTGTTATAGATTTCAAATAATATATACAATTATCTACCAATTGTTCTTTACAATAAGTAGTCACCTAAAAGTGAGCCATGTGAAAATATTGGTAACATGAGTAACCTGGTAAGCTGTAAATGAAAAGTGAATAACCTCCACTCACCAACAAGTGGCAGGCAGGGTTGGAATTTGGATTTCTCTTTACCCGTCACACAAATTTTTTTGATGTTTTGGTCATTATTTTTCTAGTCAATAAACGTTACGTTTAAAATTTTTCACTTCATTAATGACGTTCTCGTAATAAATTAACCCTTCACCAATAAAAGTTTCATTAAAAAAATTGAACGCTCTTCCATTTTCTTTGGATTTTGGAGTGTGATATATCTGTGTCATGGACTTTTAATACCTAAAGTTTCAAGAGAAATAACCGATTCTTGTCAAAATAATATTTCCTCAATATATGCTATGTGTTGAAATTACTTACAGCTAATGTACAGGCAGCCGCCTTCCATTTCCAGCGATCAGTCAAGATCGCAGTATAACAAAAACATTGTAGAGAGCCGCTTGCCATTTTTGATTGATCAGAGTTTGAAAAATTGAAGGACAGTGGTCCCAGAACTGAAATTTCCGGATTTGAAATCTCACTGAGGCAGATTTAATAGAAATTTAGCATCACACTCAGCCGTCCGTACGAGTGCCCAAAATCGGACGCGAAAAATTCATAAAGCAGATTGAATAGAAATTTCGCGTCACATTTTTGATGACGTCAGCAAATTTTATTGGCACCCGAAATTGAAATTTCCGGATTTGAAATCTCACTGAGGTGGATTTAATAGAAATTTCACATCACACTCAGCCGTCCGTACGAGTGCCCAAAATCGGACGCGAAAAATTCATAAAGCAGATTGAATAGAAATTTCGCGTCACATTTTTGATGACGTCAACAAATTTTTTTGGCACCCGAAATTGATTGAAGGAGAGTTTAATTTTTGGTTGACGTCCGGTGGTCAAAGTTCTTTAATGTTTGTTTTAAAAATGTCGTGCGTACAGGTCCATATATATATATGTTTTACATATATACATCATATGCACAATTCAAAGCAGTGAGTTGTAAATGCACATATAGAGTGAAATTTTAGAGTGTGAGTTTTGTGTTGAACTGTGTTTTGAAGCAGTCAAAGTTTTTTTATTCCCTCAGTCAGAGGAGATTTTGTAACCAAAGTTTTGAAGTTTAATGAAATAGTTTTTACAGTGAAAACTCTGTTTCCAGTGAAGAATTTTTTTTTTATATTTTCTCCGTATTGAAGAGGGGAGTTTTATTCTCCATTGTTGTTCTGGAATTTTAAATATTCCAACACTATGATCTACTAAAAATTACTTCAAAAATCAAGTAAACCTTCCAATATAAAGAAAAGAACATGAACGAGCTTTCCCTAAATTGCAATAAATTTATGTTTATTATTAATATTGCATAATCTGTCTTATAAAAATTGCATAATCGGACTAAGAACAAATCCTCAATGCATTTTTTATTGTTGTTGTGATTAAAAAAATGAGCCAAAGAACGCTAAGGCACTCAGAGAAATCAATCTATGTATTATTTCTCACAAAACATGTTGAGTAGTGGAGACTAAGCCCTAGATTTTTTTCTGTCCTCAATCTCTCTATTAATTATGTCTATGTAGTTATAAGAATAACAAGCCAAAGAAATCTTAGGGTTCCAGAGAAATTAGTCTCTGTGTGCAGAAATTGATGATTACTGTTGACTAAATGTTATACCATTTGAAATTGCTAAGCGAAATTAATCAGGCCATGATGTACCATTTGTCAGTATCTATTTTCTCATGTATGAAAGTTTTTTTTTTCTAAGTAAAAGTAATTATATTAACAAAAGGAGTACAGTACAGCGGGCCGAAGCCTGATCATTGCCGAGTGTTGTGGCATTTGAAACAAAAAACCATAGTTTGAAGACTGCCCTGCAAGAGGGAAACCAGTCTGAAACAGTTCATTTGAAAAATCCCGCGCAGGGAACCAGAGAATTGTAGTATTGGAGACCATATCGAAGCAAAAAAAACAGATGCATTTTCAGAGACAGCAGGAAACACATGAACAGGCCCGTGAGAATGGGCAGAAATAGAGCAAAAAACCAGAGTGAAGAGGAGGAACTATTCATCAGGATCAGGTTCGTAGACAACTCTGCACCAGAATTCATCTGGTTCCCCGTCAGAATTATACAGGTCAGCAACAGAATGGATCACCTTCCCGGGAGGAGGAGGAGTAATCTGCGCCTCGCTCGCTTGCACTGCGTCCTGCCTCTTAGTAGGTTGACCCACCGCTTCCTTGTTCGCCTGGTCCTGTGTGGCCTTGCCCATCTGACCCTGCACGTTCGCACTATCATGGTGCTTCAGCCCAACAAACTGCGCCGAATCCTGAGCCGCCGAGAGGCTGCATTCCGCCGGGCGAGAACTGGGAACAATTTCCTAAGGCTCTTCACGAAAGACGACCGTAATTGAGGCAGTCACCCTGGGTTGATTGAGGGTGCTGTTAAAGGAAAAATGCGCGGTGTGGGTTTGAGCAGGAGGAGCGGAAGGAGTGGGGGAAGCAAGGCGACAGCCCGAGCGGAGAAGGCACCCTCTAGGTTGACTGTCAGAGTGGGAGATAGACACAGAGGAGGTGCCAGAGGTGGAGGGAGAGCGTCGAATTTGGCGCCTCGTGGAGCCTCTTCGGCAGCGCATTCTGTGCTTGAGGCGCGGCATAGTCGCACTCGAGACAGCAGGGCAGGGAGGCAAAATATGGACAGAAGACTGAGGTGAGAGGGGCAACAGGGCAATAGAAGAAACCTTGCAGGAACCAGCATGGCAGAAGTGGATATTTTCTCCAAAATCCAAACAACAATTGAGACAGCTCCTCTTACCAGTTACAGTGCGAACATTAGAAAGCCCTGCTCCTGGAGCGCACCACAGATTCACAGGCGGGGGAATT
The DNA here is from genome assembly GCA_034641835.2 of Pinus albicaulis. Classification (NCBI taxonomy): domain Eukaryota; kingdom Viridiplantae; phylum Streptophyta; class Pinopsida; order Pinales; family Pinaceae; genus Pinus; species Pinus albicaulis. Next base: position 134,056,253 of record CM076584.1, on the reverse strand, counting down.
CTGTTCAGACCAGAGGGACGTTCCATAATAACAACCCAGTCTACAGTGCAACTGTAAATCGACTGCAATAAACTACCATAAGTATGAACTGGAGGCTGAGTCATGTCGCGGCATGCGAATGTGTATCGAGGAGCGGGACTACGGTTTATTCGAGCGAGTAAATGGCATTAAACGCCGATCAGTCGACATTAAGAACTGAATGACAGCACTCTTGCGGGTGGGCCAATGGCTTCCCCTCCCCCATCCCATCACGTTAAACACTACCAACTTCACCCGCATCCGGGTTCTCATGTATGAAAGTTGATGTTACCATTGATATTATTTTCTTTATATTTTTGCATGGCCATTGGACAATGATTTACTATGGTTTTCATACTAAATTCCAATGGATGATTATTCAAAAATATTGAGAATTAGTTTAGTCTCAAGGCATATCCAAGAGTCTTACTGGATAATTATAGATTACCTCTCCAATGGATGATTGTACATTTTTCATGTACTTTTTCACGTGAATTTCAGTTGATGCTAGATCTTACATTAATAACTATACTTGCATGAATAGCCATGCTTTTATACTTCCCCACTATGGTCAATGTTGATGTATGGCCTTGGCCCATTGATCTTACAATTAACTCACTATTCATATTCAATTTTATCCAGTTCAGCCCAATAAAATAAGGAAAACAGAAAATTCAAATGCGAGCTACAAAAAAATGATTTTTTTAAAAACTACATTAATGTCTGATATCACTCGCGCATTTGCCCTCAGCACTTGCAGAACAGCATTCGCTCTCAGCATTCGCCCTCAGCTCTTGCAGAACAGCATTCGCCCTCAGTTCTTGCAAAATGGTAAGTTCCCTTCCTCCTGTAGTAGGGTTGACCCTATTTGGCTTTTTTTGGAGCCTCTGAGAATACAAAGGTTGTGATTGATTACGGGGCACTGCCTATATTTGTGGAACTTCTTGCCTCTGGGAATGATAATGTTCGAGAACAGGTAGCACGTTCATTTTAGAGGCATCAAATTATTCTTCCCAACTATCTTTATACGTCTGTAATTTTGGAATTTGATTTAAAAAACTACTACCCAACTTTGAGTTCAACTGGTGTTCGTGTAAGGCTGTTTGGGCAACTTTGAGTTCAACTGGTGTTCGTGTAAGGCTGTTTGGGCTTTGGGAAATATTGCTGGAGACTCTGCATCACTTAGGGATCTTGCCCTCATTCATGGAGCTCCGAGGCAGGTGCTTGCCCAGTTGAATGATACTGCCAGAATTTCAATGATACGAAATTGTACATGGGCTCTGTCAAATTTTTGCCGTGGTAAACCCCAACGACTATTCGAATAGGTAAGCAGAACACATTTTCTGCCTCTTCTTCTTAGTTCGCAGATACTGTGGATTTTGTTTTATAGATCTTGGTGCTTGGTAGATTTGGACGTAATATGGACCTAGGCACTTGTTCATTACAATGTCTCCGTCATCAGGTTTTAGAAAATGCTCAGAAATTTGGGTTTCACAAGGGGATTACCCTTGCTTGCAATTATCGATTATCAATCACATTCAAAAAAAGTATTTCGTAGCATTGCTGAGCTCTTTGTAGGTGAATTTCCGAGGCAATTTCACAATATATGAACTAAATTTGTCTGTCCTTTTCAATACTCCGTGCTTGTAACAGAACCAGACAAACAATCTAGTGGCCAATGCAACAACAACAACACCTCCTGTTGCAATGCCTGCAATTCACCCTCTCTGCACGCATGAATGACTATGGCACCCTCTTTTGTGAACAGGTACTGGAGCTGAAGGTACTGGTTTCCATTAGGATCGCGGAATTCAACATCCAAAATAGTATCAAATTCCACTGCAATAGTATTCCCCAGCGAGGGCAACAGTTCATTGAGACCTATTGGACTCATCACCCCCAAATAGCCTCCAGGGCTACCCAGAGTGTGATCATCTGGAGCAATAACAAATGCTCATCCATCCCCAATTGAAACAAGAACAGGACCCACACTGGTTACAGAAAAAGAGAAACATGTTTTGAAAGAAGAAGAAACTTTTGTATTAGGGTCCAGAAATCTAACTGGTCTATTGTACAATGCCCTACCTGCACTTCAAATTGGTACTCCCAACTCCATGCTAAGGCTCACTGTTCCATTCTTCAGATGAGCATCTTAACTTGAAGTTTGATTCCAAAAAACCCAAGTCCCCTGTTCTATGCCCAAGACCTCTGTTACAACGAGTAGAGTTCTAAGCGAAATACTTCACAATAGGAAGCAAAAGAAACATCGCAAAATTGCTTCGCTTTAGACTGATAATTTTCTGTGCGAAAATTCAACTGCGGACAGTAAAACCATAATATCAAACACAACCAATCGACAATGGAATTTGAACATGAGGATTTATAACCACAGAAAACCCTCTCTAGGTTAAAAGAATTCCGGAATGGCTTTAAGATTCTACTAATGAGCGCTTACAACACCATATAAATTACTGTCACAATGAAATCTGCTGGAAGCAAAGCCCTTGTACAGTTTCTACATTTCCACAGTGGAAGCAAGAATCTTGCTATCTCTCATGATCTGGTTCTGTGGTCAAATCCTTTGCCATGGCTGTCTTGTTCTGCTAAACGTGGATCTGTCTTAGCTTTGGCTCTGGTTCTCATTTAGGATCGTGGCTATCTGATCTTGCTGTGGCTTTGACTATACAAACTTGTTTAATAGGAAAATGTTGACTCTGCTATATATAGGAGCTTCAATGGGTGCTCTCAAACACTTTTTTGAGCAGCTTTGTTTTGTCTCTGATTCAAGGCAGAACTATGTTGGCCTTGGTTTTTTAGTCCTTGGAACTTAGTTCTCTCATATTTGCCATCCTATCCCCAGTTTGCTACCGAGAAAGACATAACTTCACGATATCAAAATTGACTATTTTTGGCCATTTACCTTTAGGAATGGTACAACCTTAATTTGGTGCATTCGTACAGTATCTGAAGAGCACTCTCAAGCTGTTATTCAGTATTTTAGCATAACTACTACATTTAACTACCATGATCTAATATTTATATCAACCATAAGCATTCTTAAGGTAGTTCCACGTTTGTGAAGTAGAAGGAATGCTTCTGACAGCTTCTTATCATAGTGGTACAATTATGTTCGCAATTTATCTTTTATAAACCTCCAATTTTCCAAACGTAGTAGAGACTACAGTTTGCATCTGAAATTTTGGACAAATCTATTTAGTATTCTACAGAAAATGCATTAAGAATAAAAAAAGCCCACAATTTGTAAAAAGCCCACAATTTTGTAAAAAGCCCACATTTTGTAAAAAGCTCACAATTTGTAAAATGCCCACTTTTATTTTCTTTTTTCTTATATATTGAGCTCCCATTTAGTTCAACAAGTCTTGGGTTTTCTACACCATTGAGAGAGATTTATTGCTTTCTTTATAGGATAATTTGCATCAATGGAAGAAAACATTGGAGCTGGAAAAACAATTCAAAAGGGTGAAAGGGGTGATGGCAGAGTTTATTGCCCTTGTAAAAAATGTTGTATGAGAAATAATGTTAGAGTTTTAATAGCAACAGCAACAGTGAATTGTAGGAAATATGGGCACATTGATGGTGGATCGAATGACTATCGTCCCATGGTAATTAATTATCTATCTTCATTTTGATTATATCGTAAAATTTTATATTATTTTAAATTTTTAATATTTTTTATATGCACACTAATGTTTAATTATTAATGTTTGTAATTTTCATAAAGGCATAGTTGCCCCCCAACTTTTTGCAGATGATCAACCAGCTTCCACAACAAAATAGTAGTAGATTAGATGATGTTGCACCAGTACAAGAGAATATTGCAGCAAATATTAGTATTGGAAATGATGTTGTACAAGGTGAAGAACATGAAGCAAATGATGGAGGTAATTTTAATGATCCCATGGAGGTAGATCATGATGACAGTAATGAGACAGTTCACATTAATGATGGGACAAATCAAATGCTCCAAGACTTGTATGGTGAGTCAAATGATGATGGTGGAGATAGCAGTGACGGTATTTATGATGTACCTCTGATTGAAAGGTCAGGTGAACGACTTTTTGAACACTCAAATGCAACTCTTCTCTCTGCTACATTGTTGCTGGTGAAATTAAAGGTTATGAATAATTTGTCGAACATATGTATGACACAACTCCTAAGGTATGCAATATGTATATATGATCACATATATGTAAATGTTGATTATTTTCCCTTTTTTTAGTTGTAATAAATGTGTAAAATAATAACTTATATATAAGTTATTATTTACACATTTATTACAACTAAAAAAAGGGAAAATAATCAACATTTACATATATGTGATCATATATACATATTTCATACCTTAGGAATTATGTCATACATATGTTCGAAAAATTATTCATAACCGTTAAGTTCACCAGCTCTCTGCTATTGTTGCTGGTGAACTTAAAGGTTATGAATAATTTGTCGAACATATGTATGACACAACTCCTAAGATATGCAATATGTATATATGATCACATATATGTAAATGTTGATTATTTTCCCTTTTTTTTAATTGTAATAAATGTGTAAAATAATAACTTATATATATATATATATATATATATCATAGTTATCAAAACCGGCCAGTCAGGACAGCGGCCGGTTGGAACCGGTCTTGCAACCCGGTCAATAGCCTATTCTCACCTGTTTTGGCCGGTTAACCAGACCTAACCGGCCGGTTAAGTAAGGAACCGGCCAGTTTATGCATAAACCGGTCAGTTCCGTACTTAACCGGCCAGTTAGGTGCTCCTCCATGAGTTGCAAATTCCTCAGTGTCTCCTCCATGAGCTGAAAATTCCTCTATTATACTAGCAACAAACTTCTCTAATAACTCATACTCAACACCTTATAGTAGCAACAATACACATGATGACTGATAAATACAAGGTTGGCTAGCATAAAATCCCTGGCAGCATGCAACTCATCAAGTGTACTTGATGACAATTTATGTTCTCAAAACCGGTTCATTGAGATCTGATCGCTACCGGTTAGATCGGTTCCGGTTCGAAACCCGGTTCATTAGCTCCACCGATCCGGTCACCGGTTCTGGTTTTAATAACTATTATATATATATATGATTAATAATCTTTACAAGACACTACTTTTTGTTTCTGTTGTAGATTGTTGGGTGAATATTTGTTACCATCGCCAAATACTTTACCTCGAACATATCAAGATCTACGTGCTATTATGAAACACTTTGGAATGGAATATAACACTATAGATGCATGTCCTAAAGATCATATTATATATTATGGAGAACATGCGTTGAAAACAGAATGTCCGAAATGTGGTACCAATAGATATCGAACAGATCAACTAACCAAAAAGGTGCCTCAAAAGGTTCTTCGTCATATTCCCATAATTCCACGTTTGCAGCGAATGTTCAGGTGTAACAGCATAGCACAGTTTATGGATTTCCATGCAAAGAATAGAAGTGGAGATGGTGTTCTTCGAATGCCTGCAGATGGTTTTGCATTTAGAGAAATCGAGGAAAAATATGTAGATTTTAAAAATGAACCTCATAATGTCAGGCTTTCATTGGCAGTTGATGGTGTTAATCCATTCGGAGAGCTTAGATATACTTACTCAGTGTGGCCTATTTTCGTTATCAACAATAACATTCCTCCTTGGATGTCAATAAAGAGGGAGCACATAATGTTGACTATGATTATTCCAGGTATTTGATACATTATTTCTTTGAATGTAACATTTTTATTTCTCTCGTTGTTTGAATAAATATATATTTTATTTATTTAATTACTTATATATACATATATCATGGGAGTAATTATTATGTTCCGTAATTTTGAACAATTAGGTAAGTACCAGGTCAAAGATATGAATGTATATATTGAGCCTCTTATCGATGAGCTAATACAGTTATGGCATGGCATCACTATGTATGACATCACTAAGCCAATCAAGCAGAAGAGATTTCAATGTCGTGGAATGCTTGTATGGAGAATTCATGATGCCCCAGGACTAACACATGTTTGTGGTATGTAATATTTCATTGCACTTTAATATGATACATAATTATTTAAATTAGATATACCATATTGCATGTTTTAAAAATGATCTCATAGTATATTAATTGTTATTGATCCATCTATTGCAGGTCTTCAAACAAAGGGTAGATTTGCATGTCTAGTTTGTGGCCCTAAGATGAAGTATCGTCATTCAGCAGACTTAAAAAAGATGGTGTTTGATGAGTTTAGGCACTTCCTCCCTAGGAACCATAAGTATCGTACTACTGAAAAACATCTTTTCAATGATAAAGAAGAAACTAGATTAAAACCACGAAGAATGACACCTCAGTTGTGGATGTTGGAATATAATAGAATTAATAATCGTCGAGCAGCTGGTACGTAATGTGTGTGTATATATATATATATATCTATATTATTTGTTTATGTAATGTTTGGAATTTTTGTTTTAACTAATGAATTTATTTTATTGTATTTTATAATTAATATTGTTCTGATTTATTTTATTCTTTGATATCAAGGTCATCGTCGCCGTGAAGGTACTAATATTGTACTTCCACCCGGAATGAAATGTTATCCTTCTCAATTCGCGAGGTTGCCCTACTATGAGGACCTAAAAATAGCTCATTTGTTTGATACAATGCATGTCGGGAAGAATGTGATAGAAATGTTATGGCGAACCATAGATGGTGCACATGAGAGAGATAAAATTGACAAAATTTGTGCTGACATTGAGAAATCAAATCATGCAATGAAAAGTGTGATCGACGGATCAAATAACAATGGAGATCGAAATTATAATAATATTCCATGGTTATTAACAGAACAACAAAGCAATGATGTAAAAGAGGTCGTTAGAAGAATTAAATTTCCAACAGGTTTTGCTTCAAACATAAATAATATTTTAACGAAGAAAGGTGACTTCAGTGGGGTGAAAACACATGATTGGCATACCTTTATTAAGGTAATTTTTTTGGTATACGTTTTTGTTTGTTATTGCTTGAATACATGTTTTAAATTTTCCTTTTTTCTGTTTAATTTGGAAACCAATAACGATTCATTTTTTATTGTTATAGTATGTTCTACCTGTATCTCTCCCAAACGACTTCGACAACAATGTCAAACAAGTTATATATGGTCTTATTAAATACATGAGGTAAGTAGTTTTGATTTATACGCAAAATCTAATTGCTACAATTTATTTTTGTACTTGATGAAATGATGTATTAATTTACTTGTAATGAAATATATATTATGTTTCATTGAAATAACCTCGCGTAATGATTTGCAGATGGTTGTCATTGAAAGAAATCCATCTAGATGAAATAAAGTATTGGAAGAGAGAAATTTCTCGGCTAATGTGTGAAATGCAAAAGTATCTACCTCCAACATTTTTCAATGCACAAGAACACTACTTGATACACCAAGTTGAGGAGATTGAAATGTGTGGACCAGGACACACAAGGTCAATGTGGATGGTCGAGAGGCACCTGAAATCCTTGAAGGCTTTGGTTAAACAAAGAGCACGACCTGAGGGTTCTATGGTGGAGGGATATGTGGTATATCAATCCATGGTGTATATTAGTCATTATCTTCCTAAATTAGCTGCGCCAGTCATGAAGGCGGTGGATTACATTTGGGATGTGAACTCCATCAAAAAATTTGAAGAGGAGCACCTGTTGGGAAAAGGTAGAATGAAGAAAGTGAGAGGTAAAAGATTTATTATGTATAATACATATAGTGTTTCATTTTTTTACATCATGTATATGATCATTATATTCATTCAGGTTTTATTCTTTCATAGTTTATTAATTAATATAATTTACTATGGTTATAAGTAATATTTATTAATATTGGTGAATTATTGTTTTTTTATTCAGGTGCTCAAGATTATGAGGCGCTACTTTTATACATTGCAAACAATCTTGAGTGGATGAGTGACTGGATTGAAACATGTAAAGCACGTAACGACGGTAGGTTATCATGGAAACTACTGTCTGAATTGATTAGAGAAGCGTATCGTAGTGGAGATGGGAACGTTACGGACAGGGAAATCGATTTAGCATATGGTTTGAAAGATAGAAAGGTAAGCAATTAATTCACCTATTTATAATGTGACAAGAAGTTTGATTTTTCAGTTAATTTTCATGTTGTGTAAATTATATGTTTAATTATTAATTGAGAATGCATCTTTTTCATGTTTGGCATATTGCAGTTGAAAAACCACAAGGCTATGTGGTGCAATGGTCGTCAATTTCGCGTTAAACAGTTGGATGATAACAGGAAAACTTCTGATAGTGGGATAACTGCAGTATTCCAGGTCACTAATGTTTCCTCCAGGAGTGACAGACATCCTCGAGAATCTAAAAATAGATATTATGGGTTCTTAGATGATATAGTTGAGTGTGACTTTAATTCCTTCAAAATAGTTTTGTTCGATGTCAAATGGTATAGGCTACGAATGAATGTACGTGATGATGATAGAACAGTTATTCAACATGACAATGGATTTCCAATGGTTAAAACATCGCAGTTTGAAGCAGGGAAAGATCGCTATGTTTTTCCAAGCCAATGCGAACAAGTCTTTTACTCAGAGGTTCCAGGTGAGAAGGAATGGTCATTTGCTATTAGATATGATCCAAGAGGAAGGCCAATAGAGTATACTGTAGAGGAAGAAGATGATATTGATCAAGAAGAAGATGATGCAGTGGCAGATGAGCAGGAAGATGCATTGACAGACGAAGAAGATATCTTAGAAGATGAACCAGGCATAGGAGATGAGGCAAAAATTATTGATGATGATGTCGATGAGTATATTATTTAAAATGACATAATTGATGATGATGATGACATGTTCGATCATTTCAACACCGTTTCTGAATCAGATGTTGATATAGATGTCGATCACTTGGATGAAGATCAAGAAGATACAGAAGAAGAATATTGATACAGATGTTATGTTCGAGTATGAGCTGGTATGTTATAACTTTATATTTTAATATGTAGGAATTATTGTCTGTTGGGAAAAATACTGAGAGGGGGGGTGAATCAATATTTAGGGCTGACTGAAAACTTTTCACCAGAGATCTTATAATGTTGTTAATTCTTTACTTGGATTATTGCACGGTCACGGTTCCGCTCTTCCACGCAGGGTTCCGTCGCGCTTCCGTTTGTTATGTTCCACCTCTTTCCTTCCAGGTTCCGTTCATGATTCCAAAGGGTTAGTCCATGTTCCACCGAAAGTTCAATGCCAAATACTCTGTTTTAGTTCTTTCGCGTTATAACTGGTTTGCTCTCGCTCCTCGTTCCTTTCTCCATGAAAGCCAGTCAGCTCCTTACTAATAGAGTAGACCCTTCCATCATATATTTAACGAATATATATAACTCCACTGTCTACCAGTTTGGATACACTGTCAACCGTATTAACATCGGTTCCTCGATCAACATATAGAGCACAGGGTTTCTTACAGATGTCAATTATCCTTCATCAGGATGCATACATATGTTCACACATGAATTAACTCGTCCTTACTTATATCGATTCTCCATTAAATACAGAGCTTTCCATCAAGGACAATCATATAATAGGATACAGGAAACATATTGCCAAGTACATTGTCTTTAAATAATTTACTAATTATGCGGGTTTGTTGCATGTTGTTTATTATTTCAAACCAATAAATAATGGCCTTACTATTGTTTATTATTTCGCAGGATTCGCAGGATTCATTTGATTCTATGGTCAGGTCTCTGAAAAAGCCAATTAAACACATAAATAGTCAAGATCTGGAAGACAGGCTTTACCCCCACCATAAATTGCTGAAAAACCGGCCTTCAGTTCAGCTTGTTGTGCTGAAGACGAGGGTGGATTTGCATGATCAGTTGAATGAAAATGAATTAGATATTCAGGATGCTTTTGAGGGCAGATCCATAATCCCCATAGATGAAGATCCCATTGCTGCAGAATTTCTGTCTGCGTTGAAGCACAAGTATAGTGTTGTATCGGAATAAAAATTAGAGGACAACTATACCAAGTCTAAATCAACTGAATCCAGTTCTAGTGCTCTTGAACTTACCGAATTAAAGCCAGAAACAGGATTTACAATCTCTAATGGGAACGGGTATGGTAGTTCCAATATTGGATTGGATGTCCGGAGCTCTGTAATAGGCACTGGACCTGATCGTAATGAACCCCAACTAATTCAATGTGATGAAAATATGGACTTTGATGATGATCAGGAAAACAAGCCAGAGCATTTTGGCAATATTGAAGAAACTGAAGAGGTTTCCCGTGATCGATTGAATCAACTCAGCCATAAGACATCTACTGCAGGCTCGTTTGTATCAGAAGGAGAATCGGTTTTGCTTTCCCATGATGATGGATGCTGCTCTTTTCACGATATAGCAAATTCAGAGGTGTGGAGGTTTTAATTATTGTACTTAATTTTGGGGTTTATGGGTGTTATAATTTATACATTTTGGGATTTTCTATTAGAAATAGGAAAAGCCTAGGGGTTAGATTACTCTCATGGTTTAAATTTCTATATTTGAAATAAAATTCACCAATTTCTATTTAAAAAAATGATTTGCCTAAATATTTGATGTAGTTTAAATAGGATGTAGTTCATTTCAAAGACTGTTGAAATTTTCTAGAAACTATGATTGGCATTTCAAGAATATTTATGCACTCTTTAAATTTTCCCTTAACATAAAGGGCAGTTGATGTATGAGTAATACTCAGTATTGTTATTTTACAATCTCCAGGAGAAGGCTGAATATAAAGCTCCATATGGGCTTACCCCAAACATGTGGGGTGATTGCTGGTTGATCAGAGCAGCTGGTTCAGATGGTTGCTCTGGTAAATATGTTGTGGCAGCATCTGCAGGTTGTACATTGGACTCAGGTTTCTGTTCAGGGGACTTTTATAATAAAGAAATTATGGCATTCCATACTGAATCAGAGGCCTTCACTTCAACGTCCAGTACCATCTCTCCAGTTTTGGCAGAGAGGGATGTCTCGGGGAGAAATTTTGGCTTTGCAAATGTTGTGCCAGAGAATCAACATTGGTGGTACAGGCCATGTGGGCCTCTTATGGTATCTAATGCCAGTGCCCAAAAGACAGTTAATATTTATGATATTCGTGATGGAGATCCTGTGATTTCAATGTGTTTGTTTTGAAAGTTTAGGTTTCATAGTAAATCATCAATGGGCTCTAAAATAAGGCCACATTGAAATCTTGGATACATGTTTCATGCCAAAATCGATTGTATCTTCCATAAATACACAATCTTGGACCACTCTGTATAAATCTGCTTCTTGGACAATATTACATCTCCCTCATTATACATGTGGTGTTCTCACATGCATAGCAAAGGCATTGTTTTGGCAATCATTTTTTAAGTCACTAGATATTGTGGGTACAAGGATCTAGGGTCTCCACATGAAACTGTGTTGCCCGGAGACTCACTCTGCCCGTCCTTAAATTTGTAAACATAGTAGTATGCCAATGCTTCTTTCATTTTGTATGCATAAGACGATTTTTTGTCAAAGTCCATAATTGTTTTTAAGTTTTATCCATCCCAGATTTGTTGTGAATGCACAGGTTTTTGGCTCAACACATATCTGTTATATCTTTGTACTTTTCCTTTAATAACTATTTGAAATTTCTAGTTATATTTAGAGGTGTCTTTTAAGGGATGAGGGGAATTACTTGGATTTAGTGCTGCCAGGCTTATCATTTATTCTCCAAATGAAGCCCTGTAATCTGTAACACTATATGGGCATGCAAATCACTTGTTAAAATATAGTTGATACAATACGTTGTACATGAAGCCTGGAATTGTGTACATTCCTGGAATATATTAATTTGCAGGCATGCTTAAAAGAGAGATAGGTTTTGATAAAATCAAAAACCCTGAACATGAATAAAAAAACGAGGCAATTATTTTATACAGATAGAACCAAGACACTATCTCCTCATTAATAACAAAACCTCGTCCAAAAATCATATGTACAAATTCTAGAAGTCGAAAGTTGAAAATTTCTGAAATGGAACCAGGCCCTTTTCAAAAGAATAAATTTAGTAAAAACGAGGGTGAAGAAAGTTATATTATCAAAATTTCCACATACCGTGTTAGCAAGGAATGACTACGAATCCTGAGCAGTGAGACTAAGGAATTGCTCCTTTGCTGCAGGTTGCAGTTCTCTTCTCCAACACGATGAAAAGAAAATTCTTAGCTTTGGAGTCTGAAGCTCGAGTCACAACTTGGAAGTTGGTAAGGAAAATTATCAGGGTTGTTGCCAGTTGGCTTGGAGTTCGCAGCCTAATTAATTTTCTTTAATGCATTTCCTTCAATGTTGCGCCAGTTGTCACTGGCCAACAACCTTTACAATAAAATTTATTAGACCCGTCACGCTACGAGGAAAATTTGACGTGATCACTGATCATTGATTTCTTATTGTGATAACAAACATTGGAGATTTACTGTCCTGTTTTAAAGTTTTATATATTTTTTTTTAAATTGAAACCGCCGTCGGCATACCGACGCCTTGTAAGCGTCGCTCTTTTGACGTTTTGAACGATTTCCATTTTCGTCGGTCTTGTGACGTCCGTCGATATTGCGACCGCTCTAGAAACGTCGGAAGAGCGACCGAAAAAGAGGTCAGAAGGGCGACGTCCAAAATTTCGTCGGAATTGCAACAGTTCTTCCTGGCGTCGATATTGTGACGCTTCTGGAAAGCGTCGGTCTTGTGACACTTTTGCAATACGTCGGTCTTCTGACACTTTTGTTTGGCGTCGGAAATGCGACAGCTTAGACACGTCGGAAGAGTGACAGTATAAAGACGTCGGAAGAGTGACATTTAAAATGTCGGACGACATTTCGTCGGAATGGCAAGACTTTACAAACGTCGGAAGCGCGACGTTAAAAACGTCGGAAGCGCGACGTTAAAAACGTCGGACCAAATTTCGTCGGAATGGCGACATTTTACAAACGTCGGTCTGGGAGGCGTCGGAAGAGCGACGAGTGTTTGGAAGCGACGGGAAGTGTCGGTAGTGCGACACTTTTTAAAGGCGTCGGAATTGTGACCGCACAAGAAACCACGTTTTTCCCGGCCTCGAACTGTCGCTCTTGCGACGACTGTGTGTCGGAAAAGCGACGATTTGGCCGTCGGAAATTGCGCCAAATGTTCTAGTGTAAAATGTATCAGATCAGACAGAGGAGGAGAATTTACAGATTATGACTTTGCTGACCTATGCAATGAACATGGCATAAAACAACAATTCACTATTGCAGGAACACCTCAGCAGAATGGAGTAGCAGAAAGACAAAACATATTTGTTCAACAAATTGCCAGAGCCATGACGCAAGAGAATGATATTGCTCAAACTTTCTGGGCAGAAGCAGTGCACACAGCAGTACATATCCTTAATAAAGCTCACTTAAGGCCAAGCAGTGACAAGACTCCATATGAACTATGGCATGGAAAGCCAGCTTCAATAAAACATTTCAGAGTCTTTGGTAGTAAGTGTTACATAAAGAATAATGATGAAAACCTTGGGAAATTTGATGCAAGGGCAGATGAAGGGTTTTTTCTAGGATATGCTTCCAAAAGTAAAGGATACAGATGCTACAACAAGACTCTTCGGAAAATAGTTGAAATTATTGATGTGAGATTTGATGAATAATTTCCAAACAATACAAGAAATACAGATTGATGCAGTCCATCAGTTAATCATGAAGAAGAAGATCGGAATGATGAAGAAACTAGCAAGACAATAGAAGATGCAGAGCTGAGCTCAAAAACCCCCTCAAGATACACTCAGAAGAATCATCCTGAAGATCAGATCATAGGAGACAAGAAAGCAGGAGTCAAGACAAGAAGGCAGCTAACAGAACAAACAGAAGAAGTATACATAGCCATGTTATCACAAATAGAGCCAAAGAAATTTGAAGAAGCCAGCAAGGACAAGTATTGGATAAAAGCAATGAATGAAGAATTGGACCAAATTGAGAAGAACAATACCTGGGAACTAGTTCCTAGACCTATTGAAAAAAATATCATTGGTTCAAAATGGGTATTCAAAAACAAAATGAATGAGCAAGGACAAGTAATCAGGAATAAAGCCAGGCTGGTCTGCAAAGGATACTCACAAATTGAAGGACTTGACTATGATGAAACATTTGCACCTGTAGCCAGAATGGAGGCTATCAGAATGTTCCTGGCATTTGCATGATACCAAGACTTCAAGGTATATCAAATGGATGTAAAGTCTGCTTTTCTTAATGGAGATCTAGAAGAAGAAGTGTATATGGAACAACCAGAAGGCTTCTCATTGACAGACAAAGAATACTATGTGTGCAGACTGAAGAAGGCCCTATATGGACTGAAACAGGCTCCTCGTTCTTGGTACTCAAGACTGGACAAATATTTGCAAAAATAGGGTTTTAAGAGAGGTGGAGTAGACAACAATCTATACATAAAAGCGCATGAAAATGAACTCCTAATTGTTGTTGTATATGTTGATGACATTATGTTTGGAAGCAACAAAGATGATCTAGCAAAAGGGTTTGCTGATGAGATGAAAACAGAGTTTGAAATGTCTATGATTGGAGAAATCAGTTTCTACTTGGGACTGCAAATTCAGCAAAAGAACACAAACACATTCATTTCTCAAGAAAAATACTTAAAAGAAATGCTGAAAAAACTCAAAATGGAGGACTGCAAACCAATGACAACCCCCATGATCACGGGATGCAAGTTGTGTGCTGATGATAGGTCTGCAGATGTAGATCAAAAACTCTACAGATCCATGATAGGAAGCCTGCTGTACTTGACAGCTTCAAGACCAGACATCATGCTAGCAATAGGACTAGTGGCAAGATATCAAGCAGCACCTAAACAAAAACATCTTCTGGCAGTAAAAAGAATACTCAGATATCTACAAGGAACAACACAATATGGGCTTTGGTATCCTAAAGGCAAGAGCTTCACCTTAACAGCGTACACAGATGCAGATTGGGCCAGCTGTGTGGATGACAGGAAGAGTACAAGTGGAGGTGCATTCTATCTAGGAGAAAGTCTGGTGGCATGGCTAAGCAAGAAACAAACATCCATATCTCTCTCTACAGCTGAAGCAGAATATATAGCAGCACCAGCATGTTGTACACAAGTCATGTGGATGAAGCAAACTCTTCAAGACATGAAGGTAAGCATTAATGAACCTATCTCAATCAAATGTGATAATACAAGTGCTATAAGTATATCTAAAAATCATGTGCTTCATTCAAAAACTAAACATATACAAATCAAGTATCATTTTCTCCGAGAACAAGTGGCTCAGAAGATAGTTAAACTGGACTATGTATCAACGAAAGAACAGATAGCAGATATATTTACCAAACCACTTGCCAGAGAACCATTCGAATACTTGAGAGACAAACTAGGGGTAGTATATGTAGATACTATTCTCTAATATGAAGAGAAAGTATAGTCTCAGTGGGAAAACAAAACGAAGATATCATTCCAGGGGGAGAACAGCCAACAAGATAAGCATAAAACAAGTCCATAGGATCAACATTATCAATATTATCAGCATTCAGAAGCAACAAGAACCTTTCAATCGTAAAATGCATCATCTCTGTCTGCAATCTAGCACATATTACAGGCACTACAAATGAAACACAACATAGTCCAATTTCAGCAGAAGAGGACCTAAACGTAACTTAGAGAAAGGAAATACAACGACAGAACCCATACGGAGGGATGAGGAGTCATCCTTTGCCATTGATGTCAAAGGGGGAGGAAGAACAAATAGCAGGAGGAAGAGCAAGTAACAAGAGAAAGAGAAAGCAAACAGAGAAAGTGGATTGCCATCAATGCCAAAGGGGGAGACTGTTGGAAATATTTTCATTGATGGCAAAGGCGGCAGCACTCAGGCAAAAGAGGCAGCGCTGAAGCAAAGGAAGGCAAAAGAGGCACAGCGAAATCAATAGAGGCAGCAAGAAGACAGTCAAAATGTAACAGTCATAGAAGCACAGTGAGTCAGAGGCAGAGTGACAGAAGCAGAGACAGAGGCAGAGAGCAGTTACAAAATTCCGGGAATCGCACACTCCAGCAAGCATTATACATATAAAATAACACGAATCTTATTCCGGGAATCGCAGACTCCAGCCGGGTGTTACACATATAATACAGAACCATATTCCGAGAATCGCACTCTCCAACCGGCGGAGCACATATAATATATAAACCATATTCCGGGAATCGCTTAACCCTTTGGAAAAGTATACATATATGTCTCTTATATTATGGAGCGCACAAAACGAAATTTTAGATGGTGGGACCTCTCCCCAATCGCAATCGGAACTTTTCGATTGATCGCAAGTCTTTTGTTATATGCTCCGATCAAAGGCCGGACCCGATCGAGTTATATGCCACAGTTTATGAGCCAATCGCATATGAGTTCCCAATCGCAATCGGAACTTTCCGATTGATCGCAAGTCTTTTGTTATATGCTCCGATCGAAGGCCGGACCCGATCGAGTTATATGCCACAGTTTATGAGCTAATCACATCCGAGTTCCCAATCGCAATCGGAACTTTCCGATTGATCGCAAGTTTTTTTGTAATATGCTCCAATCAAGTGGCGGACTCGATGGCGATTATACGATGGAATTAATTGGTTCAATCGCGTCCGGAATCTCAATCGCAATCGGAACTCTCCGATTGATCGCACGACTTTGTAATATGTTGTGATTGAAGTGGCGGACCCGATCCTGTTATATGCGGGAGTTAATTTGTGCAAATCGCATCCGTGTTCTGATCGCAATCGGAACTTTTCTATAATGCGTCCCGATTGCATGTGTTCAAAGTTCGGACCCGATTGCGATATGAGCCATGTTTTATGTGGTCATCGCGTCCGTTTGATCAATCGCAATCGCAAGTTTTCGTTTGACACCACCGATCCGCCGACGGAGATGTGGGGCCCGACCCTTTCATGTATTAGTGGTTGTGATTCGACTTATTGGATTGTAATATAAGACCAAAGGCTTAAGGTGGAGGGCGATTTCTTATATATAAAAGGATTGTTGTTAGATATATAAAACACGGTTGCAGTTGTATTAAAATATGTCACATGGGCTGTGAACCCACGGGCCTCGGCCTAATGGGAGGGCGATTATAAATATACAATGACTGTGATATATGTCCGTTCCGTTTGCGGAATGTTCCACATCAACAAGACACTTGCTGCAAGTCAGCAGTCACGCATTTTTCTAAGAGGCACTGATATAAAAGCACTGTTACACGTATGCAGCAAATACACTACAGCAGAGGACAGAAAAGCATACAGAGCATAAAAGAGTCAAAACACAGTCACAGAAAAGACAAATGCGCAGCAAACCAAGAGACAAAATAAGTGAGCTGGAATTCATATTGTAATTCGAATGTAAATGTTTTTATTGTTTTTATTGTTTGTGATGCATTGGCAAGTCTCCGAGAGAAAACAAACTCCCACTGTAATGTTAAAATTGACACCTACAGTTATAATTTCTGAGTAAGCTGATAAAAGGAGTGAGAAGGAAGAAGGCAAAGAGACATGACTTTCCATTTCGAATTCCAAGCAGAATACAAACAGTCATGTGAGGAAATCTATAAATAATATCATCTTGATATGCAGAGTGGTTTTTTGAGAGAAAGGGAGAGAGCATATATAGAGAGAATGCAGAATATAGAAGGCAGAGAAGATTAAGAGAAGCTACAGAACAGAGCTGATATCTGAGGTAAATCAGCAAACATTCAGTTTTAGAAAATGAGGAAGTTTGAGCTTCCCTATCAAGTTGCATCTTGATAGCTGTCAGTTGTAGCTGACTAAGGTTGGAGCCTCCTGTAGGTTGGTGCCTGCAGAAAACTGAAGGGAGTTGGTGCTTCCTTGCAAGTTGTAGCTTGTAGAATTGAGGTAGGAGCCTCCTGTAGGTTGGTGCCTGCAGAAAAACAGTGGTGAGAGGGAGTTGGAGCTTGACTTTGCATCACAACAATAATAAGATGTGGTTTTCTCCCTTTATGGGTTTCCACTTATATCTGGTGTCTCTGTGCATGATATTTATGTATTGATCTTATATGTATTATTTGCTTAATACCTGCTGCTCTCATATTAAGTCTACTGCTCTATTAAACTAATACTTTCTGATTACATTCTAAAATTACTCTCACATCAAATAGAGTTTGAAATGAAGGTGTAAATAAGTTTAATGAAAATTTTAAAAGATCAGGAATGTGTTAAACTGATTCACCCCCCCCCCCCTCTCAGTTTAATTAGAGATTCAACAAAATTGCCAAAGATCTCTCTCTTGTACCTCATGGAAGAGAGCTTGTTTATAAAGAAACTGATATGTTATCCAATAAGGCTAGGAAATCAAATATTGGTGAACCTGTAAAGGTCGTGAGCAGCAGTGAAGAACAAATTGAAAGCTCTTACGGAAGCAGAGAAATCATAACACCAGGTGCTGAGTTAGAGGATGTCATTATTAAAACAAAACAAAATGCTATTCGACAAGAGTTGAGGAAGAATAAATTAATTCTTGGTGGCCAAACATTTGAACTTAATGTTAACCAATTTTATGGCTCAGATGAAGGGCAATATCAATATCAAATTAGAAAGGCCCATCACCTACATGTACATAATCTGAAAACATTGTTCAGGTTCAATCCATATGCGCATGTGGTGGATTATGTGGTTCTTGTCGATCCATGTCAGGTTCCCAGAAAACAAGCATTTGACAAGGCAAAATGTTTTGATTATAAATATTATGTAATTGGAGGAAACCATTCAATAGAGGCTAAAAGACAATTGATTGCAGAATATCCCAATAACTATCTTTTTCAAACAGTGAAATGCATCATTTACGCTGGCTTAACAGAAATGGAATCAAAGTTATTGGCATGGGATCATAATGCAGATAATGAGTACAGAATGAAAATGAATTTCATCCAAAGGGTCAGATTTATTCATAATGAATTCATAGAAAAATGTCGTGGGGATAATATATAAGTTAGTGTAGCATTTCGAAAGGAATGTTTAATGGAAACAGGTTATCAAATTGATGAAAAAAAGCAAAAGATGGAAAATTGAATACAAATCTCTTCAGAGGCACAGATAACATTTTTCAGTTGGCATTTAGAACTGGGGAGGTATGGGATTTGATGAGATTTTTGATCGATGGGAGAATATTTCCATAAAAAATCAGAAAGTTAGAAAGAGTAAACCCATAATATGTACCAACAGTAAGGGGGGTCCTGAAATGAAGCAGCTTCCAGAGGATATGACTATTACACTTTGGAGAACAATGCAAGGTGTGAAGGATGATAAATTAGTCAAATCAATATTAGCCCGTGTGAAGTCGGGTGAATTATCAATGGAAGAAATGTGTGCAGAATTTCAAAAGTAAGTTTCTTGAATTATTTCTTTCATTATAATTTTATTTTAAATAAAACATAATTATGTTGGTAGAATTTGTTATACATGTCAATATATTAACGTTTTTAACTTGATTTATTCAGTCAGAAAATTTATATGAAAATACAAGAACACATGGTTAAAATGTTGAATGAAGACAGTTGGGATGATGTTGTACGCAACTACCCAGAAGCATGTTCTACATCAACACTAAAAGAGTTTTATATTGCATTCAATAAGGTATGTTGATTTATAAATTTATTTTATTCATATTTTAACTATTTTTATTTTATTACTTATACATATCTATATATATATATTTTTATGTCATTAAAGATGTCGAAGAAGGATGGAAATGGAGTACCATATACTTTCAAAAGCTTTATTGAAAAAATTAAGATGGAGAACATGAGAAGGAAGCATCTTATGAATGTTGAACTTGATCCTACTCTTAATCATTACATTTGGAATGGGCTCGACAGTGTCCAATATCAAATAATACAAGGTGACTGTGAAGACATTGCAACACTAATACCTAAAAGGGAGTATGGCCTAGTTATTGCAGATATTCCTCATGGTTTCAATTTCCCAAACATTGAATATGATAGAGAACCATATACTTATCAAGCTTTTAGTAAAGTGGTTACTGGTTTTCAAGAAGTGACAACATCACCACTTTGGCGATTTGTGACATTTCATTCAGACACACAATTTCCAATGTTATTAACAAGCTTCAAGGGTAAAGCAAACTCAAGGATGCAACTTACATGGTAAGATTTTGAAATTGTATGTTTGATTCCTCCTAAAAAAATTTATTCATGTAAAATTTAATTGAACTTTTACTATGTTATGTAACAGGAAAAAGTCAAATATTGTTTCTTCCGAAGATCAACCTATTATAAATGATTGTGAGTTCATCCATGTTGAATGTTGGACAAAAGAGGATAGCTATAAGCATATTATTATGAATCAAGTAGATGGGAAGAGTCATAGTCAAGTATTGGTTTATGATGCAGTGGTAAGAAAACTAACATATGAGGATAAAGATGCAAAAGGAGATATAGTTAACATTTATCAAAAACCACAAGCATTAATTAACTATCTTATAGATCTATGTTCAAATGAAGGAGAATGGGTTTTGGATTTATTCTCAGGTTCAGGTAAGTTTTAATATACAAATTTAAATTTAAATATTGTCTTTTTTACTTTTTATGTCTCCATAGTAATTTTCTTATTTATTTTTTGTGTGCTTGATGATTAGGTACAACACTAGCATGTTGCCTACAAAAAGGAAGAAATTGCATTGCCATTGAGAAAGATCCAGTTCAATGCAAATTTATTCAACAAAGAATTAACGCTCTTAAATTCCTTCCAGATGCGAAGCAAAAAGTTGGTTTGAGGAAAGGAGATTTTAATGAATCACGTGTGGCAAAAAAAGCAAAGGAACCTCAACCACCATTATATGGAATGATTGGAAAGGGACACTTTGGAAGATTTGCTGACATGAAAGATCCATTAGAAGATGACGATGATCAAAATGAAGAAGCAAATGCTGCGGAAGAAGCCATCAATGTTGTTCTAGATGATGTTGAAGATGTATTAGTTGATATTGTTGATGATGTTTAATTTATGCTTGCAAACAAAGCTTATTTTTCAGAACTACTAATCAGCTTTACTTGTAATATTTAGACTTTGATATTTTATGAGAACAACCCCTTTTTTTTGCAAAAAACATGTGATTGCTATTATTTTTTGACATAAAATTCAATAAAAATGTTGTTTTCTTAAGTTTTTTTGTTAAAATTCTCCCAAAAAATTAGTTTATTTAACATTTTTTTTCAACAAAAACTCTGTAAAAGTGTATTTTTTGCATTGTATTTATATTGAAAAATTGTATTTTTTTGTCATATGGTCAAAATATTGGTTTTTTAGCGATAATTTTTTGATGTACATTGAAAAATTATTTAACAATACATAAACATGTGGAAAATATAAACTTTAGAATATTGACCTTTTTTCCATCTTTTATGTATGTGAAAAAGTGAAGATATCATTACAAGTTTTTATTTTTTTAAAAAATATTTTTTTATTTTTAAAACACAAGTACATAAATGCACTTAAAAATAAACATCTCACAGAAGAAGAAGACATTAAAAAATTTATAGTGTCAAAATCAATGCTATAAAAAAAACGTTGGTGATGATACACCACCACTATTCAAAATCGACATAAAAAACACCACTTTAAAAAAAAAAAAATTATTAAAAAAAAAAAAAAAAGATGAAAAAAAATTAAAGTGCCAAAAACATGCTCAAAATTTTTTTTCGTGATTCTGCATCACCACCTTTTCAAAATCAGGTGTTTTTCTTGATATTTGAAAAAGTAGGTAACATTGAGGTTACCTATTTCATCGGTAACATTGTTCCTATCTCAAATCAAATATCTCTTCGTTTTGAATCCAAAAATGTGAAGGACACCTCAATCCAACATCGTATGAGAAATTTATGGCCCGCTAAATGTTTTGGGAAACAACTAAAAAATTTTCAAGCGAGACCCACAGTGATGACGTGGTGCTGATGTCAGTAGTATGGATGTTGATGTCATATGTACGGTTGTTGGTGTTAGCAAGATGATGTGGTTGTATGACCGATAAAGAGATAATCAAGAGGTGACATGTGGCAAGTGATGTCAGCATGGCGTCAACAACCTAGTCGGCGACCCAGTCATAAATATGGACGAATCAGAATGCACCCAGTCAATAGTCAGTCAGTTTCTCAAGGAGGTGACATTTCACATCGTTGTGGCAGTCGACGACGACCAAACTTTCTCTTGATTAATTTGCACTGTGACCCAAAAAAATCTTGGCAGGAAAATTACTCATTATGGATTATTATTATAACATAAAAACAAATTACACTGGTTCATTGGTCGGCGGTCAAACCGAGGAAACCAACTTGACCATTCACATATAAATGAAAAATGACAAGTTGTGGTGGTTAGGCAATTCAGCCGACAAGTTTTTTTGACATTTAAAATTGATATAACAATGGGCAGGTTTGGGGGTCAAACCCATGATCTCCGTCACGCTAGCTCCTTAACTTAGCCACTATAACCACCGCGTCATCCAACCACTTTTTTAACTCTACCCGCAATGCGATATAAATACAACACTGTGGTACATTACCGGAGGAGAAGGCAGTGTGTCAGCTTGAGGGAGAGCGAGATAATTTTCCTGTGGAAATCAGAGGTCAGAATTGTGTGCAAGGGGTCCCACCCAGGCACGAACATAGAACAAGGTCAACTTTATAATCAATTTTCATGATTTTTCACCACGAATTCAACGATGCAGTCTATGTCTTCACCAAAGGTGTGCAATTTCAGACCATCCTTGGAAGTGGAGGTATAAGGTGTGTTTTGTAAATATAATGCAATTTGATTTCATTGAATATTAAAGAAAGAGGCCTCCCCACATTGAGTAGGGTCCGAAGACGTGACCCACACTGGGTGAACTCTATTATCAACTTGTTTGTGCCTTTGTTTCTCATGGTTGCATTTTATTTCTGCTTCTTTTATCCGATATTGTTTCATGGTTACATGCCCTTTTATATGAAATTTTTTATGCATAATTGAACTGAACATATCCAGATCAATTTGAGTTGTTGATGAGTAAATAAACCCTTTCGACCTCTCCGATTGTAATTTATATAAAGGGATTATTGATCCTGTAGATCGACTGTAATAGGATTGAAGGAAGCGCCTTTGCAGAGAAACTAGGCACTGTGGGTTTGATAAGGCTTATATTTGGGCTTGCATCACATGCTAACATGGTTGTTTTTCCACAACATAGATAGTCATGGAAGGTCCATGAATGCAATTTTATTGTCATAATTTTTTTTTTTAATTATCACATGAAAAATATAATAGTTTGTGTGATTGACAACACATCACAAGTAACCTAAAATAGAGATAACTCAACAATGAGGATTGGAATGGTGCAGTCTAGTTCTGACCAATCAGAACATGGAAGTGATGAGGTTAGGGAAAATGAAGAAGAAGTATTGGTTGACCAAGGGGGAGGAAATCACTCTCTAGGTTGGTTGGATACTCTAAGAAGCCTAAGGGTTGAAGTTAGAATCTTCAAAGGAAACAATGAAAGACTGGTAAGAGCTCAAGAGAAACAAGCATAGATAAATTCAGTCATTTTGTAAATTCTCTCGGATTTACAGAGATAAAAGAAATATGAGATGAGGTTTATTCATAGAGACAGGGGAAACCCTCATGAGCTAGAGGAGGATACCAACGGCGAAGATGGTAGCATATTCAGAACAAAGCTTACGCATGAGAGTGAAGATACTATTCCAAGAAATGTACCATTGAGCACCCCAAGAGGAGAAACCAACACAAATGTACATCATTTTAGTAGACCATCTAGTTGTTATACCAAGAGGCACCACCATCACTCTCATCATCGCCATAATCATCATTCAGAAAGAAAGGAAAATGATTACATGCTAGAGGAATTTAAGAAGGCAAATCCACCCACATTCGATGGGAAAATAAAGAAATAAGAGGATGTAGAAGCATGGTTGTTGAGCATGAAGAAGTTTTTCAGAATTCATGATTATTCTAAAAATATGAAAGCTAGAATCTCCACCTTCAACTTGAAAGGAAAAATAAACATATGGTGAGAAGATTTGAAGAATGTTGGAAGCATCCTTGAGAAGGAAATGCCTTGGAAATTTTTTGAAAAGATCTTCAGGGAGAAATATCTGTCTGGACGTTATTATGATGGCAAGGATAAAGAGTTCTATGAACTCAAGATGGGGAAATTATCAGATGATGAGTGTCACCAAATTCCTATAACTATTGAGGTATGTGTCATATCTCAAGGATGTGACAACTAAGGTTAAAGAGTTCATTAGTGGGCCTCCTATGGCATACAAAGATAAAATTGAGTTACTAGAACCACATACCTTGAAAGACACTATTAAGAAGTTTAAGCACTGCTATGAGGAAGAAAAACATAGGCCATAAGTTAAAAATAATTGGCAGGAAAATAACAACATTGGACATAATAAGAATTGGACTGAGAAAAGTTTAGAAAAGAAGGAATTTTACCAACCATCCCCTGCAATGCAATTTCACCAGAAGACTAATACTTTTTTTAAAAGGAATGTGCAACATCCAGCAGTAGGGAAATTTAAGCTTGAAGGATGAGAGCCACTAAGGTGTTGGACATTTGTTGAAAATCATATAAAAATATATTTTCCATGTCAGCAAAACAGTAGACCAAAGGCTTACAGTTCCCAAGAAGTTTGCATAGTGGGTGAAGTAGCTTAGATTTTTCCCAAAATTTTTGCAACCATATACAAAATCTAGGAAAAGCACAAAACATCCATCATGCAGATGGAAGGTGTTGTCGCTACGAAAAACATCCTCTAAAATTTTTCTTACACTTGAATTTTGGAGCCTACTTTTGATCCTAGGATTTGTCCTTCCTTGATTGTTCATTGTTGTTTCATGGTCAGTTGATGTTTCTCCATATTCTAAGTGTCAGAGTCACTTACTTATACATGCTTAACCCTTGAATAATTCATAAGTGAATTTATTTCTACGCACGCTTAGATAGGCATTACACTTCACTTGAAGGTAAGGCTTGTGCAATCGCTAGTTATAGTGACTACGTAGTCCATCATTATATAAATTGCACAAATTATGGCGACAGTCAGTGCAAACTATCTATTTACAACCTCCCTCTCACTTTGATTGCATTTGTACTTCTATTTCAGTGAGTTTTCTCAATTGTTGCTTTTATGTGCTTTGGTTTTCGTTATTGTCACTTTTACTTTTGTGATTATTGTTTTTTATTGCTTTCATTTTCATAAGTGGATATTTTGTGTTCTCTTTGCTATAGCATGTGGAGTTTTCACTTTCTTTAGCTTTTGCAAGTGTCGTTTTCACTTTTCTCTAAATTTCAAAAATGTCGTCTTGTGGTTAGGAAAGTGTCACATATAGTCAAAAAGATTAATTTTTATTCTTCTACACTACAATGTTCTATCTATCATAGACATATGCGTTAGACAGATTCTACAACTCTTGAGCACTATTTCATTAGTGTTGTCATTTGTGTTGCAAGGTGTATCTTAAGTGTCACACTTGGAGGTAAGTGTTGTCTTGTCATCGTTTCGCTAAGGACGTGCTGATTTTGGGTAGTGAATGCTTCATTTCCAAGCTGTTGATCATCTATAAGTGTGTGATAATGTAAAAGTCATGTTTTGGTTCCACCTATCGGCCTCTTGGATCCCACACTTAGTCATTTCCTACAAATGGTCCTTCTCTGGTAAACCTCCTTTTGACCTCCCTCGCAAAACTATTACACCGTCTAAGGCCTCAGGAATTCTATCCTTCCTCTTGGAACTTCACAATGCATATTCACTACCACCACGAACATTGCATAGTCACAGTGCTCAACTGCTACCTCCTGCCCTCTAGAATTGCACAAATTTACATCCCAGTGAGTCTTTTGTTGTGCATTTCATAATATTTTTCTATATTCTATCTCCTTGGATCCTTGAACTACGTAGATGCACAATCTAGCTTCCCAATATCCCTCTATAATTGTGCATTATGCAATTACAATGGGAAAACCTGCATCACTGTGACCCTAAAATACACAATATTGCTTCTTATACCCCCAATTGTTGTGAATTTCACAGTTTCAAACCTCAATCCCTCACTCATGTCCTCCGGAACTGTGCATTGCGCAATCCCTGAGCCTTCCTCCCTTTCTAATACTTAGTTTCAGGTAAATCAATGATAATCATGAAGAAAGTTAGATTAGAAGATTTAAAAATTGATGTTGTATTTTTATGAGTAAATTTAACTTGCATGTACTATATTTGACATGATAGGATGATGCTGAGAGAGGAGGAGAAGGATACTATGCTAGAAGACACTTATGAAGTTGTCAAGACAAAATATCATCAAGCAAGAATATGAAGGGATACAAGATCGTAACAAAAGATTAAAGATCACATAAATATTCCATGTCAATCATCCTCTTTGAGAATGAATGAAGCACATACAAGATTAGTCATGAAGACATCAAAGAAGAATCAAAGGGAGAATCTTGGTATTTCCACACCGGCATGAAGTTCCATGTCATCATTTCCAATTCATGGCTTGAACAAGTGTCACCATAATGTCATATGTGGTAATGTGTCTTGCCACATGATGTGGAGTTTAATTATGTATTTCAAAAATAAATCCAACAGTCACATGTAAACTAAAGAGTCACTAGGAAAATTCCAAGAGCCTTGTAGAAGCTCAAGAGTCACTTGGAAGTTGAATAGTCACGAGGGAAGCTCAAGAGTCATGAGGATATGAAAGGTCAATCCTCTTTTTATAAATACACCCTCTTAACTCAAGAAAATGGCTTTTTGGAGTCATAGACTTTGGCGAGTTAGCCTTGGCTTCTCTAGCTTGGTATAGGAGAGAAGATCATTCCTTGGAGAAGCAAGAAGTGACTTAATGTTCCACTATTAGAGCTAGTGTATCACCATTATAACTATGTATTTGAATCTTTCACTTAATAATCATAAGCATGTTGAGCCAACACATTTTCATGCATGTATCGTGAATGCCATAAGACTATTATCTAGATGTTTGTGTTATATGTTTTGTTCATATGTACTTGTTGGAACAAGGTCCCCTAAAAGCTGTGAATTTTGTATAAATATTGGTCTTAATTAGTCTAATGCAGGGGTTTTGGGGTGGGTAAAATCCCCTAACGCATTGAAATGGGTCAAGGGTAGACCAAGAGTCCACAAACCATTGTTTATGAACCATTGGATGCGTAGGCTAAATTGGTATAAATAGATGAACCTTTTTGAGTCTTAGGTAGGCAAGAATAGAGATTGATGCGAAGCATGAATTGTTAGATCTGTGGTAGGGTTGTTTGGGTTAGGACTCCTGTTGGCTGTGTGCACAGAATTCCTCTGTCCTGTTGTGTTCAGAACCTGTTGGCTGTGTGCACAGGCGGTATTTTGGGAATGTAAGAGGATTTTGGTAGTAATATATATGCGAAAGTATTGTTGGACATCTGATGTTATCTGGATCTATTCTATTATGATTAATGCGAACTTGGGTTATATGATTAAGTATGAAAGTATTTGTTTAATAGCTGCGAAATGTCTGTGTTTCTGGTATATGTGATATGTTAATTGCTACGATTATACTGTTCTATGATCATAGCTGGTAGTACGCACGTGGATGCGAACCTGTTAAGTAGATATGATAAGCTTAATTCTAGTTATATACTGAAAACCCTGTGAATAGACTCTTGTTGTGTAGATCTGATAATTGCAGACCAGCTTGACTTACCTGCTCTCTCCCAGGGTGTGGAAACCTGGTTCCAACACCCTCCCATACTGCTTCGGGTGAGACTTTGGCCTGCGCAAGCAGGTCACTGCTGAAAGGGCCAGTGGTATAGGGGTTTGTTGTAAAACCTTAACCTCTGAACCTGGGTCAGGACCCCTCGAGCCAACAAATGGTTCTGTTGCCGGGGCAGGGAGCATTTTGAGAGATATCGGGTAATGCCAAGGTCATATTGGAAACTTGAGAAGAAATAAATCGAAGAATGGTTTTAAGAGCAAGTTCAAGAATTTGGAGTAAAATAAAATCATTGTACAGAGTGAATGAGCTCCGATCAAAGCGAGGGTACAACACGTAGTGGTAAGTACTACAGAACTAATCAAGAAGGGGATCGATCTGTCTACAGTCTGGTAAGAAATTTTGTTGCACATAACTCTCCATCTACGCCACCTTCGAACCCTCATAAGGGTAAGAACTCACCTCCACCACCACCAGAAGACAATATGGCCTCGCACATGAAGCTACCAACCTTCAAGGGCGTAGGGGATGAATACATGGATCGGTTCTGGTTTGTCGCAGGGTCAGTATGGACTACGCAGAATGTAGCTAGCGATGCGGTGAAAAGGGCACAGCTATCCCTTGCCTTTGAAGGAAGAGCGTTGGACTAGTACATGGGATATATTGACCAACATGTGAATGCAACCATTGAGTAAATCAATAATGCCTTGAAAAAACAGTTCAATAAGCCTAAGTCCTACTCTTAGATAGTAAACAACCTGAAATATTTCAAACAAGGACCATCTGATTCCATATGGGAAGCTGACCAACGATTAAAAAAATTAATCAAAGAATGAGGATTCCAGTATGATGATAGGCAGCACACAGAATTGTTCATTGCTATGTTGTTGCCCCACCTATGCGTGTCGATGGGTCATCAAGCTATTGAATCATAGGAGAAGGTCTTGGAGGTTGCCATGAAGATGGAGGCTGCACCAAAAGATGATACCCAGTTAGGAGTACAAAAGATACAGGACCAGCTAGAAGCAATGCACATAAAGATTCAGAATCTGCGAAAGGAACGAGGAACAGAGGCTAGCCCTCAAAGATGATGCATACGATGCAGGGTAAATGGCCACACCAAGGATAACTGTCTGCTGCTCGCAAACTACATGCAGGCTGGGGGACCCAGCCCGTTGCGCCCTAGGGAAGCTGCGAGACCAAGTGGGCCGGCACTATGGTGTGATGACTGTCGCATTGCAGGGCTGCATGATACCAACCACTGCCCCCGCCTTGCCGCATATGTCGCGGAATTAAAGCAACAATGGTGTAGGTTTTGTAGGTCTGTAGGAAATGATGAATAGAAGCTTCGAACGTATGATCTGATGATAGATCGAGGAAACCTATATAGGGTACAGTTGGGCCCCTCATCACCTAGGTCCCCCGCGGGTATAGGAGGCTCCCCAGCTAGGGGCAGGGGAGGGGGATGGGGTGGAAGCACAGGTAGGGGTAGAGGCCAACTGATCTGCTATAACTACGGGGAATTAGGTAACTTTGCAAGGGACTACACGAACCCAACACGGCAATCTTGTAGATATCGCAGACAGCTGGACCATGTGACCGAGGACTGCCCGATTCTGATAGCCAAGGTGCAGGAAAAAAAACACACCTACGCAGAATATACAAAGGGTTAAGGCAGAACCTCGAGAGGAGGGGCCAAGCATTAATGTGATAATGCACAGTGGCATGGCCAACGGAGGATTTGGGGAAAAATTTGAGGTAGAGCCTCTTATCCATAAATCTGACGCTAAGCAGGAAGACATAGACTTACAAAGGGAGAAGGAGACCTTTGTCGCAGCTCGGCAAGACTTCGCTCAGGACGAAACGTCTGGTCCTCAGAACCCCACCGATAGTAGAGTGGAAGATGAGGTCAAACTATTCTTGCAGGCATGCATGAAGTTATTGTGTAATCAGCGGGCCGTAGAAAACCTCCAAGCCCTAATCGACAGCTGTGCCAGAAAAGCAAACCCAGTCATCAAAGTTAAGGATGTGCACAAACTATATCAGCAAAAGAGATGCACTGGTCGAGAGATGCGATTAACCGCTCAAATTGGTGATTACGAAATGGACCAGGTTATTCTAGACCTAGGATCAGATGCAAATGTAGTACCTAAATAGACTCGGCAACGAATGGGAGAACCTAAATTGGAATGGTCCACTATCCAGCTATGCATGGCTAATAAACAGAAGATCATCCCATTAGGAAGACTATCAAAGATCGTGATGGATATCGCAGGAATTAAGGTCTAGGATGATTTTGAAGTCATTCAGATTGTAGAATATGTGGACCCTTACCCGACACTCCTAGGGTTGGACTAGGCCATTGATATGGGCGGTATTATCAATTTGAAGTGTTTGAAAGTGAAGGAACGTGGGTGATCGTACCATTAGACCTCACAGAAGGAGAAAGGTATACCGAGCCAGCGCATGAGGAAGAAGAGGTGGATCACATCTAGAGGTTAACTACGAGGGACGAAGACTGGATCAATCCTACGGCCGATGGTGTGCTTTTTGGGAAAATGATAATGAATTCTTTTCCGACTCCCACGAAGAAATAGAAAATTGGCAAAACCGACTGCACGATGTCTCTGTGCTACGCTGCCTGTGAATTACCAGGGACTTCCATTGCATATCCTTCGAGGTAAGATAACTACCCTACTTTGACGGTTCTGGTAGTATAAAGGAATTTTTGCAAACATTCGAAGTTGAGGTTCCTAGGGAATGGAGGCTATGGGCCCTCAATCTAGCTAAGCCCGCAACGCCTACAAGATGGTGGGACACACATAAGGAGGTGTTCCAAGACTGGGAGGAATGTCGGGATATGATGATCCTGCGATTCGAGCCCCCAACTGAGGTACATGTCAAGACATTCCTTGGCCAAGGGGACCCACGTGAAAACTTGTTTGCTTGGATGGAAAAGCGGTACGACCGAACTCTTGGAGGAATGGGTTCACTTGTTTATTCATGCATTGGGATCAATCCCTACTGCATGGTACTTGGATGCAGAGCTACATCAACGCACCCACCACTGGGAAACTTTGAAGGATGAATTCATTGGTACCTTTGTACTAACAGGGGGCTTGGAGGCGCTTGAAGAAGCTTTGCAGGATATAGATGCATTCGTGTTTGGTGACTCCATCTCCTCTGCAGCATTTGGGGTGTCGACATGGGAAATTCAAATGTAGGATATTGTCAATTGTCGCAATATAGCTATAGAATAATGTGATGAGAATCTGCGCAATGTCTCTATCCCAGAATCAGAGGGGGAGTGCGCAGTTGCGGGACCTCCACTGCAGACTGTGGATGTGACAAAACCTCTTAAATTGCGGGAAGTCAACATTGGCACGGCTGAGCAGCCTAAGTTGGCTAAGATTGGTGACTACTGGGATGATGAAACTGTAAGAAAGGTGGTTGAATTGCTCACAGAATACCAAGAATTATTCCCAACTAAGTTTTTGGAGGTCAAAGGGATCACAGGGGACCTAGGGGTTATGCACATCATGCTAAAACCGGATGCACGACCAATAAAGCAGTGGCTTTATCGGCTGAACCCTAAGTATAAACAGAAGGTTAAGGAGGAAATTGATAAAATGCTCGTCGCAGGTATTATCGAGCCAGTCGAGTATTCCAATTGGGTAAGTATGATGGTGGTTCAGGAAAAGAAAACGAAGGGATAAATCTGAATCTATGTGGACTTACGCAAGTTAAATGACGCCTGCGTACACGAATCCTTTCCAACACCATTCTCCAATGAGATATTGGATAGCGTTGGAGGCCAGGAAGCATACTCATTCACTGATGAGTTCTAAGGATACCATCAGATCATAATTGCACTAGAAGATTGTAGCAAGACTACATTTTCCATGGAATGGGGATCCTTCCAGTATACAGTCATGTTGTTTGGACTCACAATGCTCCTGCTATCTTCTCACGGGTAGTTGCTGCAGTGTTCAAGGAATTCGTCCACAAATTTCTAGAAGTATATTTCAATTATTGGACTATCTTCGGCTTAGTAAAGACGCACATTTCAAACTTGCGCATTATGTTGAATGCTTGTCGAAAACACTAGATTTCCCTGAATATAAAAAAATGTATCTTTTGCGTACCCTTTGGAATCTTGCTTGGAAATATAGTTTGTCAACAAGGGTTGATGGTGGACCCTGCGAAGGTTGTCGTTATCATCAATCTAGCAGTGCCTACGACTGAGAAACAACTATGTTCGATCCTTGGACATACGGGCTACTACAAAAAATTCATTCATGGATACGCACTGATCACAAAACCTCTGGAAAAACTTCTTAAGAAAGATGTTTCATTCTTTTGGGATGACGAGTGCCAGAAGAGCTTTGATTTATTCAAGGAAAAGATGGTCTCTACACCTATTCTTATTTTTCCCGATTTGGAAAAGGTATTTCAAGTTCATGTTGATGCTTCAGGGATTGCCCTAGGAGCGGTCCTTACGCAGCCTAGCATTGGAGACATTGATCACCCAATCGCATTTGTTAGTCAAAAACTCTCGAGTATGGAGCACAATTATGCCACCACGGAGAGGGAAAGGTTGTCCATGGTCTATTCACTACAGAAGTATCGGCACTATCTGTTATGAGGACACTTCAAAATGTTGACAGATCATTTGACTTTAAAGTACCTCGTGAATAAGCCTGTGTTGGGGGGAAAATATGCAGGTGGTTTTTGTTGTTTCAGGAATAGGATTTTGAAATCATAGTCAAGCCAGGGAAGTTGAATGTTGGGCTGGATCATTTGTCCCAAATTGAGACAGGCAAAGAACCCACTAATTTGGAGGACGGGTTGCCTAATGCACAGTTGTTCGCCATTAACGTCGTTGATGCACACTTCACTGATATCATTCAGTTCCTGACTACAGGCATGGCACCTGCAGAATATGTGGTACAACAAAAGAAGGAGTTGGTTACCCAAGGGGTGGATTTTACCATTATCGCAGATCATTTATATAAACTAGGCGCTAATGAAGTACTACACAGACATGTTCTCGAGCATGAAAGGCACACTATCTTGGAAGAAGCTCACGAAGGCATAGCAGGAGGTCACTACGCAGGCAAGGCAATGGCACAAAAGATATTGCGGGCTGGGCTATGGTGGCCTACCTTGCATAGTGACTCTCACGACTATTGTAAAGCCTGCGATACGTGCCAGCAGACAGGGAAGTCATCACGAAGAGACGAAATGTCATTACAACCACAATTAGCTCTGCAAGCCTTTAACAAATGGGCCATTAATTTTGTGGGACCAATCAACCCACCAGAGAAGAAGACAAGTGCATGCTACATAATTACTACCACTGATTATGTAACTAGGTGGGCCGAGGCACAAGCGGTGAAGGATTGTACTGCAGATACTACTGCGCACTTCATCTTTGAGCAGATTTTGACCAGATTTGGATGTCCAAAGATCCTTATGAGCGATATAGGTACGCACTTTTTTAATGAAACAATACAAGCTTTGACTACAGAATTATGGATCCATCATGCGAAGAGCACCTCATATCGTCCATGTGAAAGTGGAGTAGTCGAAGCTTTTAACCAAATCTTAGAGAAAGCCCTAACTAAGGTCTGCAACGCCGATCACAGCGATTGGGATGTGCACATCCCATCAGATCTCTGGGCCTATCGGATGACCTGCAAGAATCTAACAGGAAAAACCCCATTGAGGATGGTCTATGGCAAGGAAGCCATTATGCTGATGGAGTATATTGTTCCTAGTCTGTGTATCACAGCATTTACGAACATGGTAGAACCTGACATCATGGAGGAGCGTTTAGCACAGCTTATGGCTTTGGAGGAAGATCGTTTTATTGCTAATTTCCATCAACAGGTTCAGAAGGCTTGCAATAAGGCCTGGCATGATCGACATATTCACCAAAAGACATTCGTGGAGGGTGAACTAGTCCTCTTATATGATATCTAATTTGTGAAACACCCAGAGAAGTTCCAACAGCACTGGCTTGGTCCCTACATAGTTAAGGAAATCACGAATGGTGGAGCTGTTAGGCTAGCTACACTGTGCGGCGATATGCTACCAGGTTATGTCAATGGTAGCCAACTCAAACCGTATCAGATCAAATGACTATATGGCCGGAGTAATTGTATAGAGCAGGATATTCCCACCAAAGAAGATGAGTATGACCAGGGTACGCGCAAGGAGCGGCCACAAATTTGGAAGCCCGGTAAGGTGCGCAGGAGGTGCAGGTGTCTTTTCAAAGCACAGCAGGTGCGTTGGGCACACATGAGGTGCGAAAAATAGCCATTGGAACAATGAAATCAGGTACAAAGCTAAAGTTACCGTTGAAAGGAGCGAGCGGCCGCCATTTAATGAAGCGATTTCTGGAGATTTTTTATCTCTTATCTGATGGTAAGTTTCAATTACGATTCACCCGACCATTAGTGGCTCTCTGCGGTTATAAAAGGGGAAGGATAGGTTGGAAGAGGGTTCCATATATTTTGTCTTGTTTGTGCTCTGCGGGATTATGCCTTAATATAATTTGGGCCTACTATATGTCTTTCATATCTGAACTACCTACCCCCTCTGATAGCAGCCACCCAGGGTTGGGATTCATTTTCCACGCTAGAATGACGGCCACCAACCCTGCTAAGCCTTCGCTAATGATAGCCTCAACATATCTAGAAACCGAGGTGGTAGTAGAGGTCAAATCAAAAGCCGAACCAGTCATCTCCACCCCGCCTCCAGCAGCAAAGAAATGTAAAGAGAAAGTGCAAAGGTCAGGGAAGCCTGCAAAAAGTCCCGGGGTAAAACCCCGCACTTCTCCCCACAATGTGAAGTCACCGTAAAGGGCGGCCCCGGTCGGCTCACCTAAACCAGCAGGCTGCCCTTTATCTGATCAGGAGAAAGCCCAGGTTTCTCAACCAATCAATTGGCTACCACCATTTTTCCGACCGTGCAGGCCCTCGACCCACATACCAAAGAACCTCGATGGCCTGGCCACCTACTTGCAGATGCTGCTGACCTCGGGTGAGGTCCCTATCCTTGGTGAACCCTTTGTCAAGCTTCACGAGGTGAAGTTCGATGATCATGACTTAGCCAACTATGAGGCCTTTCCCTAGCTGGCACCTGAGTTTTACCTGGAAAGGATACTGGAAGATGACGGGTACAAGTCGTCCCTATGCGCTGGGTGCACAAGTTGGCTGGTTCTGGGCTGTTGAACCTGCTAAGGATGCCACATTTTGGCCATTACAATGTTACATATTGCTTGGTACACCAGCTGCTCGCCTTGGTACATGACGGTAGCTTGTGGATTCGGGATTGCATCCCTATTAATGCTGCACTCATTTATCGAATTACTAGCCTCCCCATGGAAGGACCTGACTCGATGCTGAGATTGGGAAAGAAGTATGATCAGAGGATTGCTGATAGCGTGCATGAGACTTACCATGTACTACAAAATACTCGGGGGTTCATGATCAGTACCATTAGCGACCCGGGAACGGAGATGGGTACATTGTTGCTAGCATGAAAGCTAATGTGCAAATTCCAGACCGCCACCGTCCCCGCATATGTCATTCAGTTGGCAGGACAGTGCGAAAAAGGAGTGTGCTTCAATTGGGCCCAGCACCTGTGTAACAAATTTTTGTCAAATGTCCGCGAAGCCTAGGGTCAAGGGCGCCCATTCTGCTATTATTGGTTGTTGTTGATCATTGCATTGGTTGCATGGGAAGCACCGGAAGAAGAAGTCCTCCCCGAACTCACTCCTGACATGTGCGAAGGAGCACGCTACGCCAACTTGTGGGATTCCATGGACGAGCAGCGTATCGAGGACAATCAGGTCTTTTGGGTCCTTTTTCAGAGCAGCTTGGCAGTAGCCATCAATTCCCGACCACGCTTATCTTTGGTAGTGTATGAAAAGTACAAAACCATCGCGACATTTCAGATCACCATGCACCACATCCAGATCAGAGCGTATAAAGATAAAGCCTGGGTCTCACTCCCATATATGGCTGCGGATGAGGATATTGATCGCATAGTCGCTACATGGTCTCCACAGTGGAAGATTGGGTTCAAAACTGGTACAGTGGGCACCACAGGGGCGAGTGCTACAAAGGTTACCCCGACTACCACAGTCAAAGGAACTGGTGGATCAAGTAAAGGCACAGGGAAAGAATGGACCGTAGGGTCACAGCGGGATTCGCAGCAGAAAAGGAACACTGGAAAGAATGCAGACACATAAAAGGATTCACAGCCGAATAAAAATACGGCGAAGGATGCTAAAGTACCATCCCAGAAGGGGTTGTAGCGAAATTTGGGTACAAAGGGCCAGGAGACGGGAGGTGTTGACTCCCCCAGAGGAACAAAACGAATAGGTGTGACCACTAAGGGGCCACAAAAGAAGCAGCGCTCATAGCAAACAGACCACGATGAAACGGTTACACTCATGAAGGCGACTTGGAAAAAATCACAGATGCAGTCACCTTGGCCACGGAGGACAAGTGGCTGGCTCTGGAAGAACAACAAAAAGTCATGGTCGACTCGCTTCAGGCCGAGCTCCGAGCCCTACACCTGAAAATAGACACACTACAAACTAGTTTGGTCCAGGCCCGCTCTGCCTCTGCAGCTAGCAGCACGGCACTGGTTGCAAAATAAAGCCACCTCTGTCCCCTACTAGGTGAAACCCTCACAGTAAGTCCACCTGGCTTAGGAGCGCAATTCCAGGCCTGCGCAAAGGTCCAAATAGATCTAGCAAGGTTGCCACATGATTCACTGTAGGTTCTACATAGCTCATTGTTTAAAGAAATTCAACACAGGGACCATCAGGCCCACCATCGGCTCAGCACAATGGAGCAAACCATTATAGAACATACAGCTGAGGTAACCAAGGTACAGGTTGTGTATACCCTCGCCACCACACAATAGACGGAGCTGGAGCATTTAATTGGTAGACTTTGTGCAGATGTTAGCGATGAAATACCAGCCACAGCTACCCCCCAGGCCAAGATTGAAGGGTTGGTCACAACCTTAAGAGCCTCAAGGGCGGAGATCTAGGTTGTCAAAACTCAGATGGAACAGAAAGTCGCATACTTGCAGGCCAAGATGCAGCCAGAAACACCCTCGGAGGTTAGGGCCTAGCAAGCTGCGTTGGTTACAACTGCCACGAATGTGATCACAGGACAAATTTCTCAGGGTGCCCAATTATTGGACACAGCAATGCAGTTATGGACCAAGGTACAGTGTGATCCTCTCCTACGGGAAATTAATCAAACTTTGCATCAGAAGAAAGAGGAGTATGATCAATTGGAGGCTACCTTGACTACGTTGTTCCCTGCCCAACGCTTGGCCTAATTGCACACTAGCCAGGCCCTCAGAGACAACATGGAGGCCCTTCGACAGTGGAAGAAGACACTGAGTGATCACCTCAAGCCATGGGCGGATGAGGCCCTCAAGTTATCCCACAACGTGGATTTTGCAGTGAAACAGTTGCACTAGACATTGGAGAGCGTCGCAGCTGCTACAGAAGGCCCAACTTCACATAAGTTGGTAGAGATAGCTCAGACTGCTGCTGCGCAAAGTGAAGGGGTGCTGCCACCACTGATCGATGCAGTCAAGCAGCTTCAGGCAAAGATGGAGGACCCATGACCACCGTGACTCAGGACGAGTCACAAGATTGTGTTGGGGGACTATTGGAATAGGGTCCCCTAAAAGCTGCAAATTTTGTATAAATCTTGGTCTTAATTAGTCTAACGCAGGGGTTTTGGGGTGGGTCAAAGCCCCTAATGCATTGTAATGGGCCAAGGGTAGACCAAGAGTCCGCAAACCATGGTTTGTGGACCATTGGATGCGTAGGGTAAATCGGTATAAATAGATGAACCTTTTTCAGTCTTAGGTAGGAAGGAATAGAGATTGATGTGAAGCACGAATTGTTAGATTTATGGTAGGGTTGTTTGGGTTAGGACTCTTGTTGGCTGTGTGCGTGAAGATCCTATGTCCTGCTATGTGCAGACCCTTCTAACTGTGTGTGCAGGCGATATTCTGGGAATGTAAGAGGATTTTGGTAGTAATATATATGCGAAAGTATTGTTGGACATCTGATGTTATCTGGATCTGTTCTATTATGATTAATGTGAGCTTGGGTTATACAATTAAGTATGAAAGTATCTATTTAATAGCTGTGAACTGTCTGTGTTTCTCGTATATGTGATCTATTAATTGTTGCGATTATACTACTATATGTTCATAGCTGGTAGTACACATGTGGATGCGAACCTGTTAAGTAGATCTGATAAGCTGCATTCTGGTTATATACTAAAAACCCTGCGAATAGCCTCTTGCTGTGTAGATCTAATAATTGCAGACCGACTTGACTTACCTGCTCTCTCCCAGGGTGTGGAAACCTGGTTCCAGCACCCTCCCATACTGATTTGGGTGAGACTTTGGCCTGCACAAGCAGGTCACTGCCGAAAGGACTAGTAGTATAAGGGTTTGTTGGCAAACCACTCGAGCCAACAGTACTGGAGAAATTGAACTATTTCAGTGGATTTGTTACTTATTTTTTTGAATGTATGTTGTATTTTCTTTAATTATTATTGTGTCTAAGTGAACTATTTCACTAGATAACTAATAAATCATTCATTTCTTTCATGTGCCTCTCCTAGGATAGTACTATTACTTTCCTCCTAAACGCTCACTCTCATCTCCTCTCATGAAAGTCTTTATTTATGCATTGCAATTGGAGTTTCACAATGTCAAATTATTTGATGATTTCAAAGGATATGTGTGTAATACCTTGTGCTATTTATTGTATCCAAGGAAAACCTTAGAGTTATGGTGGTCAGGTTGAACTCCAAATGTGGCTCCTACTCCAAACAGTGTGAGGTCTAGTTGGGACTTCATAGCTAGAAGACCCCTTGGTTGATGGATTTCTAGCACCGTCAACAGAAGGTAAGATACATAACCAATTTGTTTCTATTATAATTGATATAATTTATAATTACAACCATATTAGACCAGAACTTGTTGGAAAATGAAATTTGGTTAAGGAGTTGCATGCAAAACCATGGTTGGTTCAATTGGAAACCATAACCAAAAAATAATTAATTAGTGGGTGAGATCATGTACGTTTGAGCTTGGTGGCATGCCTACAAAATATCATTTTAATATATTTAACATTGGGTGCATATAATATATTATTAGGCATGTACTAAGTGTATTTTCATAGAACTAAAGTGGATTGTTATGAAAAAGGGATCGAATGATTAGATGAGCAAGGAAAAAGTAGAATTTACAGGGCAGGAAAAATCCCACTTCAATGAGGATGATCACGACCATGCAGGCCAAGCGTAACCATAAACTTGGGATGCACACTATTTTTAGTGAAAATTCTAAGTGATGAGAAGGTTGGAAACTATGTAGATAATGAGGAAAGTGAGTTTCTAAGAAGGTACCTAGTTCTACAACTGTATGTAGATATATTTCAAGAGGATGTTCCTGAATTACCTCCTCACAGAGAGGTATATTTC
Source organism: Pinus albicaulis (assembly GCA_034641835.2). Lineage (NCBI taxonomy): Eukaryota > Viridiplantae > Streptophyta > Pinopsida > Pinales > Pinaceae > Pinus > Pinus albicaulis. Next base: position 134,016,811 of record CM076584.1, on the reverse strand, counting down.
TTTGTTTTGTTGGCACCTAGAGAAGCACCAAAATCTAAGGTCCATACAGGATGAGTACCCATAAGATGGTGGGGCTAAAATTGTAGTTAAAAGAGATTCTAGACAAGGGATACATAAGGTCGAGTGTGTCTCCATGGGGAGCACCTGTAATGTTTGGAAAGAAAAAAGATGGAACCTTGAGAATATGCATTGATTACCAACAATTAAACAAGGTGACCATAAATAATAGGTACCCATTTCCAAGAATTGATGATCTCTTTGATCAGTTGAGAGAAGCAGCATCACTATCCATGATAGAATAGAGGTCAGGATATCATCAAGTAAGGATTAAGGAGGATGACATTCATAATACTACTTTCAGGACAAGATATGAGCACTATGAGTTTGTAGTCGTACCCTTTGTGCTTACTAATGCCCCTGCACATTCATGTGCTTAATGAACAATGTGTTGTGCGCTTATTTGGAAAATTTTGTCATTCTGTTCATTGATGATATATTATTGTATTTAAGGAGTGAAGAAGAGAATGAAAAGCATCTGGTTGTAGTACTACAATTGTGAAGGGAGAAAAAATTCTATGTAAAGATCAAAAAGTTTCTAGTCATAAATACATTATTTGGGGCAATGTATTGTTTCCAAAGAAGGGATATCAGTTGATCCTGAAAAGATAAAAGTTATAATGGAGTGGTCAATGCCAAAGAATGTGAATGAGGTTCGATCATTCATGGTATTGGCAAGTTATGACAAGAAATTTATTAACAATTCTCCAAGATAGGCCCTCTTATGATGTCTTTGCAGAGAGAAGGAAAGAAATTTGAGTGGACATCTTAGTGTGCAACAAGCTTTGAGAAATTGAAACAATTGGTCACAAAGGCATCAGTGTTGAGAATTACAGATCCTGAAAAATATTTTGTATTATGCACAGATGCTTGCAAAGAAGGACTTAGTGGAGTTTGATGCAGGGAGGGCAGGTAGTGTGCTACCAATAAAGGAAATTAAAGGAGCATGAGGTAAATTATGTGACTCATGATCTAGAGTTGGCTACCATCATTCATGCTTTAAAAATATGGAGGAATTACCTCTGTGGCAAGAAATTTTCACTTATGATAGACCATAGTGGGCTCAAGTATTTGTTTTTTGAACACAATCCAAGCTAGATGGTTGGCCATACTTAGTGAGTTTGACTTTGAAATCAACTACATATGAAAAAAAAGTTGTTGATGCTATTAGTAGGAGGATTCAAGTGAATCACCTTAAAGTTATAATCTCTTATAAAATGGACTTGGTAGAAAGGGTCAAGAATGTGGGATAACATCATGAAAAATATCACCAAATGAGAGAAAAACTACTACACTGAATGGTGGGGATGAGGAATATCACCTCCCTGATGATGACCTAATTAGGTTAAAAAATAGAATTTATGTGCCAAATAGTGTGGAATTAAAGAGACACATAAGGAAAGAGTTTCATGTCAATCCTTATTCAAATAGTGTCATGTCAAGCCAAGTAGCATGATGAGAAATACACATTCAAAATAATTTAAAGAAAAACATTATTTTTTTTTAAACAATTGTTACAGTACAAATGACCTCCTCATCAGCTCAGAGGAGAAGGTAACATGGAAGGAAGAAAATGACCTAGACAATACCCATTTTTTCCAAGGTAAACCACCTCAGAAACAGCTAGGCAGAGTTATAACGCACCTAAGCCATGCAAAGGGAGCGTTAATGCCTAGGGTAATGCTCTGTCTTGACCAAGGGGTAGTGTTATCCGTGTTTGAATGTGAAAAGGGAAATATCTTGCAAAAAACTAGATGGCATTTCCAGCTTTTTCTCAGAAAGAGTAAGTTCAAAATAGAAACTAAATGGCAGAAACCTTTTATTATGCCTTGGAAAACACAACTGGACTCCTATGGAAGGAAAAAGCAAAGAAAGGCGAGGAAACATCTAGATATTTCCCGATTTGAACTGGTTGAAAGAGTTGGCAAGGTTTGTCCTCTCCATCTCCTATAAATTAGAGCTGTGGGCTCTTGGTCTAAGGTCAAAGGTTTGATTTTATGTGGAGAAGAATTTCATTGTTGTAGTCTGAAGCTTGAAGATCGGTGAAGTTCATTGAGGACTTTCTGCCTTGATCATCATCATACTCGGAGATAGAGAAAGAGAGAGAGGAATTGGAAGATTGAGGAGGGCTTGGTGAAACTGACGGTTGTAATCCTCCTTTTCATAAATCAATAGAATTGTATCTATTTTTTCCACTCGATACATAATTGTCACAATTGTTGTTCAATCGTTTATGTAGTATGATATGAGTGGCTTAGATTTGCATTGTTTAATTTTTTTTATATGCTAGTTTAATTGATAGAAAGTTATACTGTTGTGAAGATTACACTGGTGCTTTGATTTGTTGCAGGATCTGGATTTGGAGCCGGTGAAGAAGGGCTTCTACTCCGCCGCTTGGTGTTCTCCATCGGATATGTCGTCCACAAAGAGGTAATCATTCTGAACCTTGATTTTTCAATTATATATTAGTATGAACATGCATGTAGTACCTTTGGAACATTACATCTAATCTTATAGTCTACCTCGGGCACCAAAAAGCCCTGAGAGGGATACCCAATAACCACCACCCAATAATATTAACCTATAGCAGAAATGGCGACTCTGTTGGGGAGTAAACCCCAAGTTTCTGGGTTGTTCCTATGACTTTACCTCTTTTCCTCTTTTCACATTTCCTTCTGACCAGTTTATATGCTTAGTAATCATCTCAAAAGCTCACAGAGTCCAGAATAGACCCTGCCTAGCCATCTGTTCAACTTTACCTTGAGTAACGCTCCCTCTGAGAGTGTTCTAGTGCGTTATAACTCTGCTTATGCTCAGATACAATGCATTAGTCTCAATATTAATGCTTTGTAGCCTCTGTTTGCCAGCGTTACCCAGCCAAAATCTTCTGTTGACACCCTTGTTGTGTTTCCCTTTGGCTGTGGATTTATTGGCTACTAGATTAGCTTCTTTTGCTAGATCCTTGTGCTTGATTACCAGTTAGAATTTTTGTCTTTAATTATTTTTTAAAAATTTAATGTTAGTAGCATCTACTTTTTGAAGAAGATTTTTTTTTTTAATTTTCTGAACTTTGCTAAATTAATTCTGAAAAAATTTGGTTAAAAAGTTGTTAAGAGAAGATACATAGATGTCTGAATATTTAAAGTTGAACTGTGTTTCTTGAATGTTTGGTACACGGATGTTGAAAGAATCTCTCCTTGTAGAATCGACTCTTCATTGAATTGAATATTTAGAGCATGTTTCTTCATGGTTTTCGAGTCAGAGTCTCATCACATTTCATACGTCCACTCCCCATCCGCAAGACTAATAATCAAGTACACTAAGAATCAAGCGATAATAAAATTAATCATATAAATTTTTCTGAGCTCACACCAAAAGTAGTTCAGGCTAGGATCTTGGGGTAGGAGAAGTGATAAAATCACCCAAGATTTAAAAACTTGAAACTAAAGTCATTAAAAAGTGAAATCCTACTGCACTCATATTATCGGGACCACTCCACTACCACAGGATTTAAGCGCGAGACAACACCAGGGTGCATGAGAAGGTATCCCACCTTCGAGTGCATTCAGTGGGAATGCTATATATTGGGGTTCCCTTCCATGATGTTGAAACTAGATCGGGGATCTAAGTGTTCTACCCATATAGCGTGTTGTCTACGACCATGACCCCCCTAATGATGTCTGTGATTTGAGGTATCTCTAGTTGCCAAAAATTTTAGGGACTTACACAAGGTTACTGGGGTAGGCTACCCTGGTACCTAAAACAAACGGACCTACTCTGTCTTTGGTATTTGGGAGGGTACTCGTCTTCATGAGAGTGCTTACACCTATTTTCTGAGGTTTGGGTGAAGCTCTAGAGTAACCGTAACTGTATTTACAACCAACCCTCTCTGTATGCTATTGTGATATTGGGTTTCATCTCTAGCAAACTATAGTACTCAGACGAGGCCACCCTATTCTGGCTGCTTGTTGACTGATTTTAGAATTCCTTTTTTATTTTTTAGGTATGTGGTTACTATCACTGAGAATTTATAATACATCACAAATAATTAAAATTTGATAAAAGTAAATAGGTCACCGTAGCGTCCTTCGACCCTCATTGTCTGTCTCGACGATAGCGAGGTCTCCCTCCTTTGACACCGAAGGAGGAGTCAAGTCTTGGTGAGCTAGTGCCTTCTTCGGAAGAGTAGTCTCCAGTTACAATCCCTAATTTTCACATAGGCCCGTATCATACGAAGTTTCTAGAGGATCCTTTTGCAGAAGGAGTCATACCTCCTTACAATCCTCCTCTCACTGACCCGTCGGGGTGAGTTTTAGTTCAAGTCACACCAGGCCAAGATATGTCTTTGGTTACACCGACATCTATTTCACAACCGGCGCCCATGGGATTGATGTTGATGGTAACCAACTTTGGTCCACCACCATCTTTCTCGTCGGTTCAATTCTACTCCAATGATTGGAAACCTCAGTAGCTAGGCTATACGCAGTCCCAACAATCCGGTCACCACAATTTTCAGTGGACCTCCAAATCCCTCGAGATCTGCTCCTATTGTGACTGCGTCGGGACCCACGATTTCCGTTCCCGCTAGTGGGGCTACTTCGGTTCCTTTTAGCAACCCATTCGGTTGGAACCCTTTAATGAGTTCAAACCCCTTGGAAATCATGCCAGGGGGTAGTGTCACCAACACATATATGCCGGGGGGCACTTCGGTACCCCTACAGTAATTAGGACAAACATGATAGCCTATTGTTAATGTTGTTCCTTTGAGTGGTCAAACTTCCAGTGTAGGGTCTATGCCGGTGCTTAACTATGCAAATAGCAGTATGCCTTTGGCTAACTCTATCACGTCCATATGGGAAAACCAACCCTAAAGTGAATTTGGGAAAGGAGGTAACTTTTATACTGGGGGAAACCAACAGTTCGCCCTCTACTACAACATACCCTATGGACAGCAACCATACACCCCTACACCCCCACCCACAGGGAGCTTTTATCAACAAAGTCCTACTTATCCCATTGGTAACACATTGATGGGCGGACCCTATGGTCCGAATGGTTAGCCAATACTTCCTTGGCTAGATCTGGGGGCAGACACGCAATTGCCATTTTTGGCCTCTCTAGAAATCCCAGACATCTACAAGTTGACCAATGATCCCATCAACCACAACCCACTCTGGCCTTGAGTACCGCACAAGTTTCTATCTAACATCCCTAAATTTGACGGGAAACAAGGGGACGATACGGCTATGCATGTTACCACCTTTCATCTATGGTCTGTTTCTAACTCCATGGTGGATGATAGTATCCGGCTTCGACTTTTCCCCTGCACTCTCACAGAAAACACTGCCAAATGGTACATTGAGTTACCACGTGGGGCCGTCAATAAATTTTAGTGCCTTAGCTACGGAATTTTTTAAGAACTTCCAATTACCTATTAGATATGAAACCAAAACGGAACTCTTAACCTCGTTGCGTCAAGACACCACCACCCACATCTCCGATCACATTCATGAATGGAGACGTAGGAGGAGGCTCGTCAAAGCACCAATCCTGGATCATCTATTATCCAACTGGTTTTGTAAGTCACTCTTACCACCCCTAGCTAAGGATGTTTTCTTGTCCGGTGCGGTTACGAAAGACAAATGCATTCGTCGTGCACAACATTTAGATCTAATCTATTCGCAATCTGGCACACTATATGATTTACTCCCCCATGCCCCTGGTAATTTGAATCCTCCCGCTACTCAAAAACCCGGAGTGCACGCCGATGGCCTCGTTGGTAAAATATTTGGCGTAGCCATAAAATAGCCTAGTGGGCAAACCTCCCATCCATCTTCGGCTGCCAGCGTCCCTAACCAATCAACTACTCTTCCTACCGTTGAGTTAAATAATGTGTAGTTTACACAACAACCTAACAGCAAGAACAAGAAGAACAAGAAGAAGACCTCTTCTTCTGAAGAGCAGTCTGATACTCAAAATAATCCCAATCATAAGAACATTGTTAAGAATGAAAAAGGAAAGGAGAAACCCATGAAATTTCCTTTCAGAATTTGTGCAGAAGACCACTTGACATACAAATGTCCTAGGCTGTAGGAATGCACATATTTTATCACAAACAAGGACTCTGGGAGGACACCTTCCATTCTTCATAATCCCTTCCCTAATCCACAGCAACAACAATAACACATGGTTGCAAACCCACCACAACCCCCGCAAAGGGGAAACGGTGGTACCCATCCTTCCGGTGAAGGATCATCCGCCATTTATGGCGTTGAAAGTATTGAACTCCAAACCCGAGCCAAACTCTATGGAAATCCTGTCATTGATGCTCAAGAACCTGGTACAAGTTCAAATCCACTGCCACCTAATTATTTGTATATCGAAAGGCCTACTGTTAACCCCGCGATTCATCCCCCTTAAGGGACACTTTGACACACGACTCATAACACCTCTGCACGTGTTGCCCAAAACTACAATATTGTAGAATATTTGGTGCAAGCATCGTCAGCCATGTCTGCACTCAAAGTATTGTAAACCTGCCCAGCGGAAAGAAAAGCTTTGCTTTCAGCCATTGGTGGAATCGACCCCCAAGATTCTATGCTAGCCATCTTCGACATGGAGAAATCTAAACCTCACCTCTCACGCCAACTTGAATTCCAGGTACAAGTTCTTCGAGTCCTCATTCGGTGGCCACCCTTGTGTTTATTAATAGTTTTTGTTTTTTAATGGTAATCAGACAATTTCCCACATGTTCGACTACAACTGATTCATTCACATGTGCGAAAATATGCAGTTTAGTGAAGCACCGACCAAGACCTTGGGTTGAGACTTACACCATTACAGCTGTGTTTCCTCTCACAAGTTGCGATCCTGTTTTTTGGAGACAGCTTATCAGTTTGATCTTGTTATGACAACGCTTCCACATTGTGCTTATCGGTGGACACACTTTTAATATCTATGTTCTAGAGAAATCATTTTGATTAGCTACTGAGCATGGGAATGCCCAACTCAAGACAGATACTATATTTTATGACACATGTTGTTGTTTCAATTTTTCCTCAGTCCTCCAATTCCTCTCATTCTACTACACTTGTTATAAAGTATTTCGGCCATGGTCTTTGCCTTTGACCTCACACTTTAGGGGGCATCTGTTATGGGACAACTGACCTCCTCATCAGCTCAGAGGAGAAGGTAACATGGAAGGAAGAAAATGACCTAGACAAGACCCACTTTTGCAAGGTAACGCAACCCAGAAACAGCTAGGAAGAGTTATAACGCACCTGAGCCATGCAAAGGGAGCATTAATGCCTAGGGTAACACTCTGTCTTGCCCAAGGGGCAACATTATCCGTGTTTGAATGTGAAAAGGGAAATATCTTGCGGAAAACTGACTAGCATTTCCAGCTTTTTCTCAGAAAGAATCAATTCAAAATAGAAACTAAATGGCACAAACCTTTTATTAGGCCTTGCCAAACACAACTAGACTCCTATGGAAGGAAAAAGCAAAGAAAAGTGAGGAATCATCTAGATCTTTCCTGATTTGAACTGGTTGAAAGAGTTGGCAAGGTTTGTCCTCTCCATATCCTATAAATTGGAGTTGTGGGCTCTTGGTCTAAGGTCGAAGGTTTGATTATATGTGGAGTAGAATTTCATTGTTGTAGTGTGAGGCTTGAAGATCAGCGAAGTTCATTGAGGACTTTCTACCTTGAGCATCATCACACTCGGAGATTGAGAAAGAGAGAGAGGAATTGGAAGATTGAGGAGGGCTTGGTGCAACTAATAGTTGTAATCCTCCTTTTCATAAATCGATAAAACCGCATCTGTTTTTTCCACTTGATGCATCAGTGTCACAATTGTTTTTCAATCGTCTATGTAGCATGATATGAGTGGCTTAGACCTACATTGTTTAATGTTTGTTATATGCTAGTTTAATTGATAGAAAGCTATACTGTTGTGAATATTACATGGGTGCTTTGATTGGTTGCAGGATCTGGATTTGGAGACGGTGAAGAAGGGCTTATACTCTGCCGCTTGGTGTTCTCCATAGGATCTGTCTTCCACAAAGACATAATCATTCTGACTCTTGCTTTGTCAATTATATATTAGTATGAACATGCATGTAGTACCTTTGGAACTTTACAACTAATCTTACAGTCTACCTCGGGAACCAGAAAGCCCTAAGAGGGATACCCAATAACCACCACCCAAGCATATTACCCTATCGCAATAATAAAAAAAATTCTTAAAAAAAATAAAAAATGGGGCACCTCGTGCCCTGGGCAAACCAAGGATGATTATGGGAATTGGCTTCACCTTCCCAGGGCCCAAAGAAACTTAGGCTTGGGTGAGCGGAGGGTGGGAGTTGCGTGGAATTGACCTCTCCTACCTAGGGCTCGTGGGGTCTTGGGTCTGGGTGTGGGGGGTGAGCTGCATGTTGCCTCCAGCCCAGGCCAGAAGCCTTGCGAGCCCTGGGTTGGCAAGGCCTATTCCCAGAATCAACCTTGCCCATAGGGCCTAGGTCCGAGCCAGCAGCGCAGCTGCACCAACTCCCTCCCCCCCACCTAGGTTCAAGGCCCCACAGGCCCTAGACAGGCAAGGGCGATTCCTGGAATTGGCCTTCCCTCTCCTAGGGCCCAAGGTGGTTCAATTTTTTATTTTTAGTTTTATTATTGTTTTTCTTTTCATGGTTTTATTTTATTTTATTTTATTTTAATGTTTTTTTTTCATATTATATATATATATATATATAAATTTAAAATATATATATTTTAATGTTTTTTAATTATTTTTTCTAAATATGACTAGATTCTATTATATGATACAAAAGGTACACTGATACAATTCATCATCCTGACTGGAATTGTTGAGTTAGCCAATTCTGGTGGGAAAGAGAAAATTCAAAAAACAAAAATGGGGATGCCCCTAGGGGGGAAACCAGCCCATAAACCACTCTAGAAAGCCTAATAGTTGCTACCCCTGAAGGGGAAGCCAACATTGAATAGAAATACACAGTATCTAAGTATGTTATGCAGAAAGTAAGAAACATAGAAACTATAATAGAGCTGGAAAAAACAAGAAAAGTAGAAACCATGGCATTGGGCGTTCTGGTTCTTATCATCCTGAATTGGCTGGGGAGGCTTCTCTTCCTCAATGAAGCACCCATAATCGTAGGGGTCATCCTCTGGCTTGGAAAACTGGGGGTCCAGCTCAGGTGTGGAGGTCGAACGAGCCCCTGTAGCTACTGCTTTGCCACCTTCTGCGGAACTGCTGCTACTACCAATGTCTGAGGAATCCTCTGATGGTTTGATGGGGAGAGCCACCATTTTCTGGGGTTACTGAAGGAAGGAGGGTAACAGAGAATATTTACGCATCCTCTTCCTGAAACCCGAACCAGATATCTGAGGTTGAGCTTCAAGAAGGCACAGAGATATGTGGGTTGATAGGTGTTGAGGGTCAAGGACCTCTAGTGAATCCATGTCTAGGGAGAAGTCCACAGAACATTCTGCCAAGGCAGGGATGGGAGGTAGGGAGGTTCAGCCATGAAATTTGCCTCTGCAGCAACGCATGCGGTGGCGTTGAGGCATGGAGGCTGCCATAGTCTGAGAATGCGAGTGAGCTGAGCAAGGAGGGCGAGCAATGAAACTATAAGTAGCGTGGAGCGAATGGGAAGAGGGATTCTGCAGGGCTGCGAGAGGGGTGGAGGCACAACAAGAATTGACAGATCCGGAAGCCAATTTGACACTGAAATGGAGGGAGAAGTGTTGAGATGGGACGACGCCATTGACCATAAATGGCCAAGGCTCTCGGCTACCAGGACGAGCAGGAGTGAATTAACAACGAGAGAATTGAATTACAGTTATGGCGCTGGGCTACGGAGCCATGATGGCATATTTAATGGCACCCACGCCATGGCCATGTGTTGCCTCGTGGCCAGGACAACAACTCGGTGATGGGGAGGCCATGTGGCGTGTTGACCAAGCTCTACGAGGAACCCGCATCTACGATTTTTATGTTTTTTATTATTTTTAATGCTTTTAATTTTGTTATAATGTATTATTTATTTTTTTTAATATTTTTTTTAAATATTCAATCACATATTTTTTCTTTTCTTTTTCTTTTTTTTTCTGGTTAATTTTAAAAAAAATTCTTAAATTATATATATATATAAACTCTTTTTTTAGGTTTTTTTTTAATAAGTTAATTTTGTTAATTTTTTTCTTTTTTCTTTTTGTCATTCATTGATCTGAAAATGAAAGTATTTGTACTGTTGTTCAAAGTATTCATTTCCATTTAATTAAGTGTTCAAAGAGTTTGTCATGTCTTGCAAATTAAAACAAAGTTTTTTGGTAACTGTTTTTGAATTTATGTGTGAGGAAATGTTAATTAAAATTACTATTTAACATCTTGAATCTGAAATACGCAGCAGAATAACTTCACCATAAACACATAGCAACATGATAAGGCATTCCACCCCTCCTGGGCTACATCTGTCGGGTCTAAGGCTCCCAATGGGCATGTCCTTGCTATATTATGATGTTCAAATTGGTTATACAGTGATAAAAAGGCCTAAATAGGGAAAACCAGCTGTGAAAATGAATTTTGAAGGTAGAAATAAGCTAAGAATGACTTTTATTTCACCCAAAACAATGAAGTGTAGCCCAATGCAGCTCCATTTCCCTCATGGCCCTAATGGCTCTCCAAGATTCCCTGAAGAAAAAATGGTTGTAAAACACCTCTATTGGCTCTATAACCTATCCCAATGGCTCTATAATGCTCAAAATAGTTGAAATTGACTAAGATTTTGTCCAAAAAGGTTCAATATTGAAGAAGTTAAGATAAAAAACAGTATTTTGCCCAATGTCACTAAAAAAACTCCACCAATTTTGGGCTAACTGCAGTTAGCAGTGCCAATTTTGGCATAACCGCCGAAATTAGTGGAAGGCGCCAAGTTTGGTCGAGCGATTAGTGTTAAGTTAAATGTTATGGATTGGTGGCATGTGACCACACCAAAACAACTGCCGAAGAAAACACGTTCATCCGTAGCATGAATTGTTTTGAGACGTGGCCACATGTTCGGCCCTAACCGCCGATGAAGCAGTTATGGAAACTGCCAGGTTTAAGAACTGAGGTCTCTGCATTCTGGTCGCATGGAGTCGGGGCTAGACCTTATATTTTTCCGACTATTCAAAACTTTAAATTGAAATATATATCGGATCCATAATCTATTAAGATCCATTTTGTAGCCCGAATGGTTGGGCGCTTGTGGTTGCGGGGATGAGGTCTCGGGTTCAAAACCCGTAGACTTACAAAAAAATTTCCACCCATTTGATTTCTGGCCTGGGGACACGTGGTGGCCTCCGGGTCTACCACATGGCAGCTCATGGTTGGCCCTAATTTGCATAGTCAATCCATTAACGAATCTAGCGCTACCACTTGTCCTCGTCTAATTCGCCCCTATGGAATATTCTAGGGAATATTTTGGTGAATATTTTGAGGAATATTCCTTGGAATATTCTTTTTTTAATATTTCCAAAGTCAAAAAGTCAACTTTGGTCAACTGATTTTTGAAGGTTACTGAAAACTTCAAACCTACATAACTTTCACATACAACGTCGGATTTTATTGTCATTCATGGTGCCAGAATTGCAGCGACGAGGCCTATCCAGTTGTTCAGGTTTCAACCAATTCTGAGAAATTCCATTTTTGAGCATTTTTTCCACTTAATACATGATCACCTAATCACACCTCCCAAATGGGAAGCTTTTGGACCCCAAAAGCTCTCTAATTTATAGAAATTGAAGATGAGGAGACGAATTCTCCACTCTTCCAACCTTGAACCACTGAAATCTTCCTGACTTCATCAAATTGAGCTTCTCATAAAAATATAAATTCTTCCTTGAATCCGTTGACCGACCGTTGCTAACATTGATTGAGTCATGATGCAAATTTTTGAAATTTGCAGAACAGCTACTGAAATTGCAGAATACATATTGTTTCTACAATGGTCAAACTTCAAGGGAGACCGAAAATAAGATTCACCTTGCCAACTATCCTCATGGCGAATTTTTTCCAATTGAGCCATGTACTTGCGTCGAATCCCAACCAAGTTTTCTCGCCATACCAACCTGCCATTCTGAAACCAGCATTGAACCATGCTGAACTTTGCGTCCTCTTTGCTTGCATGCTTTTCCCTTTCTTGGATTCTTGCACCACTTTGCACCGACACTTTGTTATTTGCACCGATTGACACCAAAGGCACTTTCTGCAACATCTTGTCATCTTGTTCCAAAGACGACCTACTTTCAAACTGAAACATATCATCATTTATATCAGAAATAACATGAAAAGGAGGATGTACAAAATATTTTTTCTTAATCATCAACAAAGTCAAATTTTGACTTGAATTAACAAGCCTTTTCAATTTCCCTGCATGGACTAAAGAAGATTCTAGCTTCTTCCGATGTGCTCTCACAATAAACTCTTTACCATCCTTGAACAAATGGTACTTATTCTCATGGAGATGTAAGATTTCTTTTATGTCATATAAATACAGACTACCCAACACAACACCTTATATGTGAAGAGGTACCACATCTAATTCAACCCAATCAACATAATGAGCTGTTATGGCGAAGCGCAACATGCATGTTCTTGAGACTTGTAAATTAGTATCCTTGCAAATCCATCCAAGTGGATATGGCTTTGGATGAGGTATGGTCTCAAGTTTCAGCTTCTTGACTAAGTCTTCTGAGATGAGATTTGCTTGAGACCCACTATCAAATAGTGTGTCTATCTTTGTGTGTTTTGAGATTATCCTTATATGAAATAGCTCTATCCTCCTCTTTTCATTTTGAGCTTCTATGTGACAGTTTAAAGTGCTAGAACTAGGATTTGTTTCATTTACAACGTGTTTCCCCTTTATGTTGTTTAGTACCATGGCTATGCTTTTAGTTTCGTCACCTAATTCAAACCCTAAGTCTTGTTCAATAGTTGCAACAGTTTTTCCCTTTTCTTTGGCCTTATCTTTGTTTTTAAATTTCTCTGGTTTCAGCTCCAGATGAAGCTTCCAGCAATGGTCTTCATCGTGGCTTGTTTTGGAACAGTTTTTACAAAATAACTTTCCTTTTTCTTTCCTAGAGTTTGCATTTCTTTTCCTCCCTTTGCCTTTGAATTCACTATCCATATTCCCGTCAAAAGATTTTTTACCTCTAGCCTCTAAATCGTAGCTTGTACACAAACTTCATCTAGACTAGTAGGACTGAACATAAGGATAGTATGTATAAGGTAATTATGTAAACCACCTATATATTTCAGCAAGGCATCTTGACTATGAAAATAAATTCCAAGTAGTAAATCTCTTCTTCTAAACTCTTGAGTGTAATCTTGAAAACTTTGTCCTTTAAGTTGTCTAAAACTTTGGCAATTCATGATAGCCTTTTGTAAATGAGCTAGTGGATCAAATTTCTGCTTAATTACGGAAATAAATTCAGCCCATGATAAAGTGATCTTACCATGTTTTTTAATTTCATCCTTGGTCTTGGCTTCCCACCATACCAATGCTGCTCCTTCCATTCTTAAAGAGGCTAACTGAATCTTGGTGTCATTTTCATGAAGGTTCTGTATCCTCAAGTAAACTTCCAACTGTCTTATCCAATTGTCAAGTTTCTCTGCATTGACTTCACTATTAAACATAGGCAACTCACATTTAACATCAAACTTTAAAAATGGACTTTTACCAGTGTTTTAGACTTGTAAGTTTGATTCACCGAAGTTGAGGATGATGATGTAAAGGAAGAGGATGAAGATGGGGATGGTGGATCACCATTTCCTTTGTGTCCTTTCTCTGACTTGTCATCACTTTTCTTTCCTCCTGAAGAACCCTCTCCTTTTTTCTGTTTTTTATACCCTTCTCCAACAAGCCTATCATTCCTTTCTTGGTAGAGTATCCTCGCCATCTTAGTCATGTCCAAGAAAGCTTTCTGGAATACCCGTTCTTCTTCCTTGGGATCCATATCTTCAGGAGTTTCTCCCTCTCTTGAAGACATGCTTGAATCTACTTCTATGGCTCTTAGAGGTGGCTCTTTGGCCCTTATTGGTTTTGGATTAGTTTGTGCACTAACCAATTTTCCTTCACCTCTGTTGAGTTTAAGCCTAGTAAGCATCAAAACTTACAAACAATCAACTATATCTTTGCACAAAACAAATGCAGAGTAAAACTATAGCTCTTAATACTCAAATCCTGAGCTCTGATACCATCTGATCTGAAAATGAAATTTTTTGTACTGCTTTTCAAAGTATTCATTTCCATTTAATTAAGTGTGCAAAGAGTTTTTCATGTGTTGCAAATTAAAATAAAGTGTTTTGGTAACTGTTTTTGAATTTATGTGGTAGGGAATGTTAATTAAAATTATTGTTTAACATCTTAAATCTGAAATACACAATATAATAACTTCACCATAAACACACAGCAACATGATGAGGTAGTTTACCCCTCCTGGGTTGCATCTGTCGGGTCCAAGGCTCCCAATGGGCATGTCCTTTCTATATTATGATGCTAAAATTGGTTATACAGTGAGAAAAGGGCCTAAAAAATAAAAACCAGCTGTGAAAATGAATTCAGAAGGCAGAAATAAGCTAAGAATGACTTTTATTTCACCTAAAACAGTGAAGTGTAGCCCAATGCAACCCCATTTCCCTCATGGCCTTGATGGCTCTCCAAGCTTCTCTGAAGAAAAAATGGCAGTAAAACACCTTTTTTGGCTCTACAACCTATTCCAATGGCTCCAGAATGCTCAGAATAGTTGAAATTGAATAATATTTTGTCCAAAAAGGTTCAATATTGAAAAAGTTATGATAAAAAAAGTATTTTGCCCAATGTCACTGAAACAACTCCACCAATTTTGGGCTAACTGCAGTTAGCGGCGCCAATTTTGGCATAACCACCAAAATTAGTGGAAGGTGCCAAGTTTAGTCAAGCGGTTAGTGTTAAGTTAAATGCTATGGATTGGTGGCATGTGAAAACACGTAGCATGAATTGTTTTGAGACATGGCCACATGTTCGGCCCTAATCGCGGATGAAGAAGTTATGGAAACCACTAGGTTTAAGCCCTGAGGTCTCGGAATTCTGGTCGCATGGAGTCGGGGCTAGCCCTTATATTTTTCCGACCATTCAAAACTTTAAGTTGAAATATATATTGGATCCATAATCTATTAAGATCCATTGTGTAGCCCGAATGGTTGGGCGCTTGTGCTTGCGGGGATGAGGTCTCGGGTTCGAAACCCATAGACTTACAAAAATTTTGCTACCCACTTTATTTTTGGCCTGGGGCCACATGGTGACCTCTGGGTCTGCCACTTGGCAACCCATTATTGGCCCAAATTTTCATAGTCAATCCATTAACGAATCCAGCGCTACCACTTGTCCTCGTTTGATTCGCCCCTGTGGAATATTCCAGGGAGTATTTCAAGGAATATTTCGAGGAATATTCTCGAAATATTTCGAGGAATATTCTCAAAATATTCCTTGGAATATTTTTTTTTAATATTTCCAAAGTCAAAAAGTCAACTTTGGTCAACTGATTTTTGAAGGTTACTGAAAACTTCAAACCTGCATAACTTTCACATACGATGTCGGATTTGAGTGTCATTTGCATCGCCAGAATCGCATCGACGAGGCCTATCCGGTCATTTAGGCTTCAACCAATTCTGAGAAATTCCATTTTTTAGCATTTTTTCCACTTAGGACATGATCACCTGATCATATATATATATATATATATATATATATATATATATATATATATATATATATATATATATATATATATATATATATATATATATATATATATATATATATATAACGGTCGTTTAGGCTTCAACCAATTTTGAGAAATTCCATTTTTTAGCATTTTCCACTTAGGACATGATCACGATCATTCATATATATATATATATATATATATATATATATATATATATATATATATATATAACAAACAGATCAAATATATATATTTGATCTGATCTGTTTGTCATGTTTTTTATTCTTTTTATGTTTTAATATATATTTTTGTTTACTTGTTATTATATTTTAAATTTTTTTGTGTTTTTTTTTTTTTTTCTGTTTTAGTTTTTTTTTTTTTCGATGTTTTATTTTTTGTTTTCTTTTGTATTTTTTATTATTTATTTATTTATTATTTTTTTTTATTTTTTTTTTTTTGCAGCGTCCGTGTTGATCATCGACTAGCAACCTGATCCTATTATGTGTTAATTTGATAGTTGATATTAAAGTTTTCGTTGTAATGGATCGAGGTCGCCCCCACAATATGTCAATTTCGTGGTTGGTCTTTAAGTTTTCATTACAATGGGTCAAGTTCGCCTACACAACATGTCAATTTGATGGTTGAT
Source organism: Pinus albicaulis (assembly GCA_034641835.2). NCBI lineage: Eukaryota > Viridiplantae > Streptophyta > Pinopsida > Pinales > Pinaceae > Pinus > Pinus albicaulis. The sequence goes on along the minus strand of CM076584.1, from coordinate 134,000,345 downwards.
TTTTAAATTTTTGTTGCAATGTGTCAAGTTCTCTTAGGATAAGATTTTAAAATCGCTATGCTTTCAACATTTAAAAAATAAATCACTCTTGGTATAATGACTCTTTCATTGCAGTGTTCATTTTTAAAGTTTTTTCAGTCATAAAATTTTTCCATAATGTCATGCTTGAAATATGTTGAAAACTTAACATTTTTTTGTAGTCATCATCTTTGGTTTTAATTCCATAGTTCAAAATTTATCAAAATTTTAAGGTTTTTCTAAGTCATGATATTTTATCTTTAATGCTATGGTTGAAAACAATTATAAGTATTTTTTCTTTAACACCATGGCTAAAAATTGTTGGAATTTTGAGGCTTTTCAGAGACAGGGTATATTATCTTTAATCTCATGCCTGAAAATTGTTGGGATTTTATGGATGTTCAAAAATGTGATATTTTATCTTTAATACCATGCCTGAGAATCGTTGGAATTTTATGGATTTTTGGGGTCATGCTATTTTATCTTTAACGTCATTATTAAAAAATGTTGAAAATTTATCCAAAAAATATGATATTTTAGCATTGACACTTTTCATTTTCTGGGTGTTTTTTGCTCAAAAAAATTGGTTTTCACTATCATTTTAAAAAATGATGAAAATTTACCAAAAACATTGTTGATGAAGCATCAACATTTTTTTTGTTTTTGGGTTATTTTTCAGTTTTTTTGGGGTTTTTTTTTTGCTAGATTTCTCATTTTGAGGTAATAGTTCTTGCTTGATCGGTAACTTTGCTTATTTTCTTTTACTTAATTTATAATAACATTGATAAATTAAATATTAGTTAGCATATTACATTCTAATTTTATATAATTTTATTAAACAAAATTCATTTATCATTTATGTACCAATTACGATACGTTATGACCATTTTTCTTGTGTATTATAATTGTGTATATTTCCTATTTCATGGTATTTTTTTTTTTGTTTTTGTAACACATTTTCAATAACATATTTTTGTACTTTATTTTAACATTTTAGATTTTGATTCATAAATAACATATATATATTACAAATTACTATATCATCATAGCTCGCTAGTGGAATGATCCATAAACTACCGTGGATATTCCACTAGATAGTTCGTCACAATAGATCTGATAATAATATGTTAAAAGAATGGAATTTTACACTATTACAGTTTCATTAAACTTTAAGATCTATATATTTAATTGTAATTAGTGCATACATGCAAATATAAATTATGTATAAAATGAGAGAACGAAAAAATAAGCTCACACACACATAATACACAAGATATGCTCTCTTGGAAAACCTTTCAGGATAAAACCTAGCTGGAAGGTGAGGTTGCTTCGCTCTCTTTCTTTGTATGGAAATATGGTTGTAGGTACAAAGAAGTAATGCATGTGGCCCATGGGCTACTACAAAGCACAAATTCTCTCTGTGTGCTCTACCTCCTATCTCACCTGGCTATCTTTTCTCAGTGATTGAAGAAAATGTTCTTGAAAGAATGGAATGTCTTTTCCTCCTAGTAGCCTGGTTATAACACATCCTGATAGCCTACTAGAGGTTAATTTTGACTACATCAACTCATAACTAGAGTTACAATATAGACTCTTCTAGAGTCTTTTACATCAAAAACATGTGTCTATCCCCTTTTCCATGAATAATGGGGGATGACGCGGCATCCTCCTGAACTATAGGTGTGAAAACAAGGTGGTCAACTTCTGAGTAACATAATGCATACAGACTCTAATTGAAACACTTATTATGTCGTTGGAAATATATCTGTGTGTAGAATAGCATGAAAATTTTCACACTAAATTAGAAATTTTTTACCCCAAAAAATTTTTTTTTGATGCCTAACAACATTCTCAGAAGGTTTCAAACCATGTTTCGCCAAATTGGTTCTCGCCAGTAAAAACAGTCCTATGGGTTGATTCCTCCACATTTTCCACTCTGGATGCATTGAGGTGGATGAAAAACAATATAATTATCCAATTCGAATCAAACCTCCCCATTTTGGCAGGCTTTTGGCCCCAAAAATATTTTACTGAATGAGGTGAGGAATTTTTTCCTCCACCTTCTCCTTGGTGTACCATTTAGCTTTGCCTTGAAGCTGTCCCTTCAACCCAATCTGCCAAAGGTCATGCTGCCCCTATGTTATAGTTCTGTAACTCTTTTGTAAAACTGTATCTTCTGTCAACTCTTCCTGATCATATGGTGCCAAATCCTCCACAGAAGGTAGGACATGTTCCTCTTCCTCATTTAGCATGGAAGGCTCACAGAGTTTCAAATTCTCTACATTCACAACTGAGTAAATACACATATATGGTGGTAAACTGGTTCAATATGAATTATCACCTACATTTTCCAGTATCTCAAAGGGACCATACCTCAGAGCCTTGATTTTCTTATTAGGCCCCTGCAACCTCTCCTTGTTCAACTGTAGACATACTCTATCTCCCACCTTGAATGATTTCTTTGTTTTGTGTTGATCATGCATGGCCTTATACTTCTCTTGTGACTTCTGCAGTTTTTCTTGTACCTATAGATCAATCTGCTTAATCTTCCCTATAAATTTTTCAACCCTCAAAGCATCTCTTCTAAGATATTCCCTCACTCCTCCTTATTGCCCATATGGAAATATCCAAATGTTAAGGTGGAAAGTATCCAAAACAAGTCTCAAATGGGGAATTTCCTATAGAAATGTGGACTGCTCTATTGTAATAATGTTGTATATATATATATATATATATATATATATATATATATATATATATATATATATATATATATATATATATGTATATATATGTATATATATATATGTATATATATATGTATATATATATATGTATATATATATGTATATATATATATATATATATATATATATATATATATATATATATATATATATATATATATATCATATTTTCATCCCAAGTCTTCGGATGCTTCTGGTTGTATTCCCTCAGAATTTGCACCAAATTTCTATTGACTACTTATGTCTGCCCATCTGTGTGTGGATGTAATGTTGTAGATCTCTTCAACTTCATGTCATTCTCCCACAATTTAATCCAGAATGCACTGAGAAATTTTGTATCCTTGTTTGAAATTATGCTCACTGGTATCCCAAAGTGCACCCAAACTTGTCCAAAGAACAAGTTTGTTCCTTCTTTCCCGCTGATGGTATTTTTAAAAGGCATCAGAACACACATCTTTATGAACATGTCAACTACCACAAACTATTAGTCATGTCCCTTCCTAGTTAGCATTAAATTCCATGGAAATGCTTTCCCAAGGACAAGTAGGTACAGGTAAGGTATGATATAGACCATGTTTTGTGTTGATAGGCTTGCTAGTAAAAAAACACATGCATCCTCTTATGAACCTAGCTACATTCTCTTACATCTTGGGCCAATACCAATACCTATGCAAGTTAGCCACGGTCTTCCCTACACCAAAGTGCCATGCAACCTTGGAGGCGTGAGCCTCTCTGATTAGCTACAATCACTCACATTTATGAACACATAGCTTATCCATATCATAGAGTAACCCATCTTAGAGATGGAATTCAACCATTCTATCGCCATCGTGCACATGAATCTGACTCTACAACTGCTAATACACCTCCTTAAAGTCCTGATTTTCTAAATATGCCTCTCTATATGCATCATGGGTGAATGGCTCCATGTGCATAAGAGTCCCCAAAGTTGTGATCTTTTACGTGGGCGGCCTTCACAACATGTTAGCCAACTTTTTTGTGTTTCCCTTCTTATACTTAATCACCAAATGAAACTGTTGTAAAAACCCCATCCACTTGTAATTTCTGGTATGTTATAGCTTACTCTGGGATTACAAGTATTGTAACAGCTCATGATCTGTTTGGATTATTGTCTCATTTCCCATTAGATAATGCTTCCATTCGTTCATTCCTTACACCATGGCATATATATCCTTGTCATAGGTAGGTTAGTTTAGAACTACTCCATGAAATACTTCAGAATGGTAGCATATAGACCTTCCTCCCTATATCAAGACAACTCCCATAGCATACCCACTCACATCTGTCTCCACTTCAAAAGACCGCTGCAAGTTTGGTGATGCTAGAACTAGTGCTTGACTGATCTCCTTATTTAACTCCTCGAAATCCCTTTACTGGCCTTTCCCCCACTGAAAAATATTTCCACTTGATTTTATGGTGTGGAGCGGTGCTTCTACCCCTGAAAATGAGGCTATGTATTTCCTCAGGTATTGTGTTTTCCCAATGAAACTCATGACCTTAGAAACATTATTAAGCACCAAATATTTCACTATGGTCTCCATCTTCTAAGGATCTATCTTCGGCTCTCCTCCACTGAACACATATTCCAAATACACCAAAGACTGTTGTGCAAACTCACACTTCTTGAGATTTGTTAGCAGCTAGTGCTTCTTCAATGTTTCCAGCACCTTAGTCAAATGTGAAATATGCTCCTCCCAAGTAGCACTATATACCAATATATCATCCAAATATACAATAACAAATGAATCTATAAAAGGGCACAATAAATCATTCATTAATATCATAAATGTAGTTGGTGCATTACATAGGCCATATGGCATAACTAATCACTCATACAAACTTTTCCTGGTTTTTAAGGAAGTCCTCCATCTATCTTCTTATTTGAATCGAACTTTGTGATATCTAGATTTCAAGTCTAGCCTGGTGAAGTATTTTTATTACTGCAACTGATCCAAAAAATCATCTATCTTGGGCAACGGGTATCTGTTCTTGAGTGTGATTTTCTTCAACACCCTATAATCCTTACACATCCACCAAGTCCCATCCTTATTCAGAAAAATTATGATGGGTGACCCACATGGTGATGTAATTAGTCGAATGACATTGTTTTCTAGTAGTTGCTACAATTGTTTCTTCACATCACTCGCTTCTATAAAAAACTACTTGCATAACCCAATATTTTACAAAGGGGAGCCTGAGAATAGCTATATCTCATGCTCCACTTCCGTCTTAGATGGTAGTCCTTTAGGCTCTCGGAACACATCCATGTATGACTGTATCGAATCCTCCATTTTTTGTTTTTTTTTTTTGGTAAACCCCTCCAAGGATACATATTCTCTTATTGACTCCTCTATAGATTTATTTTCTCTTAAACAAAATAAAACATACTTCTTGCTTGAACTGATCAATTTCCTAGCTTGGTTGACACTTAACAGTGAAATTTTCGACTTGTGTTTGCGCACGTTGATGATGAATGATTTTCCATCCCTGATGAGACGGTACTGGTTAGCTCTCCTCATGAATATTTCATCACTTATGTACATGTATGGAATCCCAAACATGAATACACATACATAAAGAGGAACCAAATCCTGATCTACTTCATTAATAAAATAAGCACTAATAGAAAATCTAATTTTGCACTGTTTTGTTACCTTCAACTACACATCCTTATTTACCAATCCTAGTGGATATGGGTTTGGATGATTACGAAATTCCAGCCCCAACTTCTTGAATATATCTAATGCAATGAGATTTTATTGTGATCCTGAGTCAAACGGAGCATCAGACTTCGTCTTCCTGACCTGTATCTTTATATGGAAGAGTTTGTTCATTTCTTTCTCTTCTTGTTGCTGAAGGCTACTCAAATTCACCTCCTTCCGAATTGATGTACAAATGCTCTTCTCATCCACGTCTGAGTTTCTTTCAAATTTTTTTCTCAAATCAGTGGCCATGAGATTATTCTTTGTATTATCTCTCTTCTTATTCTTCAGGTTTATCTCTGGATGCAACTTCCAAAACTTTTGCTTTGTATGGCCATCAATGTTGTAGTGGTTGCTATGGTTGTTAGGATCTTTGCACTAGTGTATTGTGGCTGCTATATTTTTATATTTTCCCCATTTTTTCTTCTTCTTCCCCTCCTTAGAAGCTTATTTTTTCTCCTTCTGCTTCGATCCACTTGATTGCACTGTTTTCAGGCCTATGTTCTCCAAGTACTATGCCTATACAAAATCCTCATCCACTGATTTGTGCTTGAAAAATATTACTTACTTGCATAGATGGTTATGCAGACCCCCCAAATATTTGAGGAGTACGTCTGGGTTCTTTGGAGAGATACCCAACATTATAGTTGTTAACACTAGAAAATCATACAAGCAGAAGATGAGATTATTGAATGTCAGGAAGAAGGATTTACAGGGCTGAAAGACATTAGATAATCTGGAAAGTATTTAAAAATATCTAAGGTCTGAGGAAAAATCAAATTTGAGCAAGTCATAAATTCTTTTGCACACATAATCCTTCGTGAATAGCTCCTTTGCACTCCTTTTGACTTGAAATGCGCGCAATCCTGGGAGTGGAGAAATTCACTTTCCGGGACCACAAAAAGCACACTCCAGGACAGTGATTTGACACTTGAAGCCGCCTAAGGACAACCACAAAAGCCTCCTCGGACATCATGAGAGCACACAATGGAATATTTGTGGCACACAAAGGAATGATCCCCCTCTCTTGGGTCACCATCCATAATGTACCAAGAGAGGGAAGGAGGATTTGAATTCTCCTATATAAGGCCACCAAGAGATGAAGAACTTGAGAGCACATTGTTATGCTGGCCATAACTTCCCAAGAAATTCCAGCAGTGTGTGCTCCAGAGATGAAGATAAAGGGGACTCGATTGTTGGCCATCCAACAAGTTCAGTCCACCACAGTAGAGAGAGGGAGAGTTTGCACCGAATCAATCTTGGAAGTAAAAACATCCTTACATCGAGACGTAGAACCCATGTTATAAGGGCCCTTTGGCAAGAGGGTTAAAGTTTCATCCTCATTTCCTACCAGCACTCAATAAGAGGGGTCGAAAGAGCCACCATTTGGATTAATGCAGTTGTTTGACTCTATTCAGATATTTTTTTTAATTTTTTTTTAGTTTAGTTTTAGTTTATATATGCATTCTATTTCTCTATCTAGTATGTTTATGATTCTACCTTGTTCCACTAACTTGCTTGACTCCACTTATTTTTCTACCTGTGACCAATAACTTAAGAGGGTAAACCACACCCCTTAATTTGGTGTGATTTTGTACATGTGTGCACCAAACACACTAACACAAGATTGGCGACTCCAGTAACGTTTATTTCCAAGTTTATGTGGTTGTGCCTTTTTGCAGAGACCCTTGTCTTTGCTGTGGAGTGGAGTTGAATTTCCCCCTTTTTATCTTGCAGTCCCTAGTTCATCCCAAGTGACAGACTGAAGCATAACAACTCCAAAAAATTACTTTTGCAGGAATTTGTGTGCTTTTTCCTCCCACAGACGTGCCCAGGGCACGCGTTCAGAGCTGACCCGCGCACAGACATCGCGCCTGTTGTAGCATTTGCGCACAAAAGACAGAATGAGAAATTTCTCCCACATTTCTATCTTTTCCTGCTTGTAAAGTGCTTGGCAGCCCATAATACATCTGCCAACACTATTTGAGGTACCCTGCAGCTTGCTAAAGCTCACTCTTAGCTGCTTTTTGTAGGCTTAGTGTCAGTTTTATTTCAAGTTGATTTTTGAAAAGTTCACACATAGTTTAAGTAGGGGGGAAAATAACTTGCATTCCGAAAAAATTTATGTTTTGCAAATTTAGGTACCAACACACCTAGATAAAATATCCAAATTAAGTGGTCCAAGTCCACGCATGCTTAGCTAGTTTCTTTTTTATAGTGTAAAAGTTATTAGTTTAGTTCAATTTTTGCACTAGGATTTCGGGACCAGGATTGAATTGTCGATAGAAGAGAAAGAAAACTCTGCTGCCTTTGCACCCTTCAGTGATCCTAGGCAAACATATGAAAACTCTCTATTCACAACTCACCATCTCCCTTTAGTTGATCACATAGATTAACTAGGAAAAATAGAAAGCGGCCCATATCTGCACATGTTTTTCTTTTGAGCAAGGAACAATACAACATAGTTTAATAGGGGATTTTGAAAAGGATCATCGCATATCCACACGTTCAAACTATGCGCTTTTCCACTTTTTTCTCACACAAATCCACCCACTAAGCAAAGCAAAGACACCTAAAACTAACTTAACCAAACTCACTAAATTCTCCCCACAGGGGCCACAAAATAATTTATAGTTTAAGTTAGGATCAAGGGCGTAGGCATCCAATAAGCCACCTTGATCATTATTCATCTTGAAACATATAAGTTTACTATTTAAGGAGATTTAAATCCACCTATCAACCCACGGAAAAGAAAACTCGAGCGCGACAGAGACCCATTTTAGAGGGGGTTAGGCTTAGGCATAGTGTATACGATATCAGTTGGGGCTACCTGACCCAGCTGATACTCGGTACTGTTAGTTGACTTACCAAGAAGCCCAAGACTCAAACGCTCACGTGGGACAGTGGTACTTAGTTTCCAAACCTAGGGCATCCTTTCCATATAGGTGACGGTTCAAGCAAGCACTAAGTCCTCTACCCTTACCTTGGTGGATTTTCTTCGGTTGACTGGAGGCGTCGCCATCTCTTATGAGACGTTGTGCCAGCACTCACAAGATATCTTCTTAAGGCCAATTTACATTTGATTGTGTGAGGACGAATAGGTCTTCTAGGATTTGAGTATCATACGCAAACAAACAAAAACCACTTTTTTGATTGCTTGATCACATAGAATTAATTTAAAGGGAAAAATAATTTTATTTTCGCTTTGTTTTATGTATGCGATCGGAATTTTGCTTTCCAACAAGCCATATTGGGCCTCATTTGGAAACCTAGAAGGCCTCCAAAAGAGGCCCTGAAGACATAGGGCGCAAATGACACTAGGTTGGCACAAATGCACAATGGATGGCGCAAATGTCAAATTTGCTAATTTTTTCAAATTTTCTCTCAAGTTTTGACTTTTATTCAGAAAATCATCTTTCAACTCATGTAATTCATCATGGTAAAATGTAATTATGTCTAAGATTACTTACCTAGGGTAGATTCGTTGTGTTAAAGTCATTTATGAGTCATGATGAATCAGTTGAATGTAATGAGGAGTGAGTCACTTGGACCATCCTACACTTCAGTTTTTAGTTTAGAAATTAGTGGATCTCTTCCTCACCTCATGGATTCGACCCCTAAGGATGAGTGAAGCTTGTTTTGATGTCTATTTAGCCCCTTTCTTCACACTAGTGAAGGGTTGGAATCAGTTTGATGTTTGCTAGTTGATCAAGGAAACTTTGAACTCAGTTTGGCCAGCTAATAAAGAGGAGTTGCAACTACTTTTTGGGATACTTGTGGTATTGAATGCCTATCATTGTCTTTTCTTCAGTATCATATGTTTGAATTTATTTTATCCATGTTCCCTTCATTTCTATGTTATGATCTCTTACAAGTTAGATAATCAGAATACATGTTTGCACATGCTCTGTTTTGGGTAATTGATCATATTTTGTCCACTTTCATATGTCTGAGAAAAATACATCTCGTATGCTTTTCTTAGCTTTCTTTCAGCTTCAACACCATTCCGTAACAATCCTCTTCAAGTGATAAGCATTGTACCTACCCTGCCCCATTGATCCCTACAACCCTAACTCATTTTCCCTTACCTAGATTTCCTTGACCTAATTCATTCATCCAGTGATTTCCTAGCCAAATCAAATTAAAAAACAACCCCTGCACTCTATATCTAGCCTAAAAACCTTAATTTCTACAGCCCTCCTGGTTTTGACCTTTTTGGAGAGAGCCCTCTCCGACTTGATAGGGCTAGCTATCAAGTCAAAAGCTTGGTCTGTGGTTACCTCTATTGGGATTCCTTCTTTAGCCTTAGGAATCTGGAGGAGTGATAACATCTTGGCACCATTTCCGATGAATAAAGAGACAAACATTTCCCTAGGTGTACGACAAATATCCATTGTAAAATGATCCCTTGGATGATGGGATCGAGTTTCATAAGGCTGATTTCATAATTGCAGTTCCTCAAAAGAAGATTTGGCTTCTCGAAGAAGGTATACCAGGTCTAATCCTGATCCAAATCCATTTTCTCTTGTCGAAGATCCTGAAATAATACTAGGGAGGCAAAGATCTTAGCCAGTTTCAAGCTCTTCAGAATCTCCTCCTCAAAATTTGGTAAGATCTTTCTCATTACCTTCTGATTTGGTAGCTCCTACAAAATTTAGTATTTGATACCAAACTTGAGTTATCACTGTTTAGAACCAAATCTGAGACTGATTATAATACAGTAGTCCATGAACCTTATATATTAGAGTTAAATCCATCATTAGTTGAAGCTGCAAACGAGACTGATGTTAAAATCTAGAGACAATATTACAAGCTAGAAAATTTAGCCAATACCCTAAGTTACACTAATGAAAAATCCTATATTCAATACCAACAAAAAACCCTTCATATCCCTGAAGTTTCCCAAATAGTTACTGTTTCATCATCCATCCCATTATCATCTCAACTTCCCCCTCAAGGACCTCCTTAGATCAATCCGTCCCTCATTCCACCCCCTCCACCACATTCAGTAGGAATTATGGCTCGTTTTGGACCTTTAGTTATCCCTAGTAATCTTGCTGATCTACCTTTAGGATATGGCCAAATTCTTCCCCTTTTCAATGAAAACTCTGAAATCATTGCCCGTTAGCACATGGAAAAAATCACAACCTTCATAGATCTTGAGGAGTTAGATGTAGATGATGCCAAGATGTGAATCATCGCACAAATTTTTTCAAGTGAAGTCAAAGTTTGGTTCCGTGCCCTATCAACCAATTCTATTAGGACTCCTGCTGAACTAACTGATGCTTTCTTAGCCAAGTGGGATGAGAAGAAAAACCATTTACAAATCCTTGCTGAATATGATTCCTTGAAGCACAATCCCAATGTATCAGTGCCTGATTACAATTCCTGATACCTCAGAAATTATAATTCCATTACACGTGAAATGAAACCACCTCCTAGTTTAACCCTTCTGCGTTATCCCAATGCTTTTGATCCATATAGGGCCTACTCATTAAGAGAAAGAAATCCCACTATCCTTGAAGAAATGATCAAAAATTCAGCGAGTGTTCAGGCTAATATTTTGATTTAAAAAGATTAAAACTGAATGCAAAGTGACTATCAAAGAGGAACCTTCCACTTCATCAGATACTAAATTTGATGCTTTTCTTAAAACCATGGAGAGAATGGTTAATAGGATTTCTATTTAAGATAGAAAAATGGAGCCACAAATCAAAAATACAAACTTTCGAGGCCAGCAGCAACAACCTTAGTTTCGGATAAATTATAGAGAGAAAAGAGCTCCTGAAACAACAACATCAGCAAATCAGAAGACCACTTCAACAAAAATATTCTCAGAGTAATGAAGAGGAAGAACCAACAGTAAAGGATAACCTTCTTTTCACTGCCGATGGTCAGCCCATATTTCTCACCAAGGATGAAGAATATGTGGAAAAAAAATGTTCGCCTAATAACACTGTTACCGATGAAATAGGTAACCTGACCTCAAAACGGGAACTCTAGCCAAAAAAGACTCAAAAAACATGAAAAAACACCCCAAAAACAAAAAAAGTGTATTCCAGAATGCACTTGGTTTTTTTTTAAGGTCAAATTTCAACATTTTATAAAATTATGCTAAAACCAAAATTGTTTCTTGAAAAAAGGATTGAAAAAACACCGTCAAAACAAAACCAGTTGATGCTGGAATAACAAAAAAAAAAAAAATTGTAACATATTTTTCGACATTTTTAAAAATAGAAATAACATTTTTTAATTTCTTTTTAAAATTCAAACATTAAAATAAACCTAAAATTTAAGAAAAAAATAAATTTAAAAAACAAAAACATTTTAAAGCTTAAAATTTAAAAATATATAGGAATAAAAAAATAAAAGTAAAAAGAAAATAAAAATTTTAATTCAAACATTAAAAAAACCTAAAATTTAAGAAAATAAATAATTTAAAGATTAAAATTTCAAAATATATAGAAATAAAAAAAATAAAAATAAAAAAAAAGAAGAAGAGAGAAGAGAAAAAGAAAAAATTAAAAAATAAAAAAAATTATAAAAAATAAAATATAGAAATTAAATTTAAAAAAGAAAAAGAAAGTGTTTATTAAATTAAATAATAATAATAATAATAATAATTTTAAAATAAAAAATTAAATTTAAAGAAATATATTAAATTTTAATAAATTTAAAACTTAAAAAAAAAATACATTATTTAAATTAAAAGTAAAAAAAGGAAAAATTAATTTTAAAAAAATGAAAAAAAATACAATAAATAAATTAAATTTTAAAAAAATATATTAAAAAAAAAAAAAAATTTAAAAAATAAATTAAATTTCAATTATAAAAAATAATATATATATATATATATATATATATATATAAACTTAAATTAAAAATATATATATTAGATTTTATTAAATTTTAAAAAAAATGTTAATATTAAAATAACCAATTAAATTTAAAAAAGAAAAATATTAAAAAACATTTACATTATGGATCACAGAAGCTTAGATTCCAAAAATTAAAAAACATTGTTAAAATAAAAAGTTAAAAAAACTTTACAAATCAATTAAAAATGAAAAATTGAAAAAATTAAATTAAATAAATATATTAAATAAAACAAATAAAAAAAAAACAAATTTATTTGAAAAAAAAAAAAAAAAAAAAAAAAAATCTAATTTTAAATACACAATTTTAATTGAAATAAAAAAAAAATAAAAATTTTATGTAATTAAAAAAAAATAATAATAATAAATTCAAAAATTCAAAAAAAAATTTATTAAATTCTAATAAATTTAAAAAAAAAATACAAAATTTATTAAATTTTAAAAAATTAAATGAAAAAACTAAACATAAAATTTAATAATAATAATAAAATATGAAAAAACAAAAAAACAAAACAAAACAAAACAAAATTTAATAAAAATTATTAACAAAATTTAGAAAAAAAAATTAAAAACAAAAAAAATAATAAAATTAAAAAAAATTAAAACAAATTAAATTTCAAATAAAAATAAATAAATAAATAAATTTTTTGAATTTAAAAATAAATAAATTAAAATATATATATATATATATATATATATATATTAAAAACTAAAAAATAAAAATAAAAAAAAATGATTGTGGTGGCGCCGTCAATCGGCCTCCCGCGGCAAGAGGGTGAATCCCGGGATCGGCCTCCCACGGCGGGAGGGCGATTCCCGGAATCGGCCTCCTGCCCAAGTGGCGGTGGAGGTCGGCCACTGGGCAGGCGGGGGGCTGCATGCAGCCTCCCCACCCTCCAAGCAGCCGGCCTCCGCCGCCACCTAGTTGGGAGGCCGACTGGCGGCGCCACCACGATCAAAAAATTATTTTATTTTTTTAATTTTTAATATTTTTAATATTGTTTTTTTATTTGATTTTAAAAAAAAAAAAAAATTAAACTCAAAACATTTAAATTATTTTTTTTTAATTCAAATTTTTTGTTTTAAATTTAATTTGTTTTAATTTTTCTTTTTTTTTTCTTTTTTTTTTAATTTAATATTTTAGATTAATTATTTTTTAAAATTTAAAATTTATTAAATTTTAATTTAATTAAATTTTTTTTTTTTTATTCTTTAGTTTATTTAGTTTTTCATTTTTAAAACTTATAAATTATTTCATTTAAAAAAAAAAAACAGTAAATTTATTGATACTTGTTTTTTAATTATTTGCACGTGGTTTTTTTCATTTTTTTTTGTTTTTTAATGATAGTTTTTTTTATTTTAATTTTCTTTTTCAATTTTAAATTTTATTTTTTATTTTATTTTTATTTTTTTTCTCTCTTAATTTTAAAATTTGTATTTTTTTTTCTTATTATTATTATTTTTTTAATTTAAATTTTTAAATTTAATTTTTTCTTTTTTGTATTTTATTTTTTTTATCTAAATTTTAATTTTGTAATTTAAATTTTTTTTAAATTTTTTTTTTTTTAATTATATGGTTTTTTTTAATAACTTAGAAAAAAGAGTTTTTGATGTTTTTTTGGGTTAATTTTTTTTTTTTCTTTAAATTATGTGTTTTTTTTTTCAAATTTTGTCATTTCCTTTGATATAATTTTCAAATATTTTTGTTTTTTTTATTTATTTTTGTTTAAATTTTTTTATTTTTACGAGCTATTTTTGTTTTTTTTTACATTTTTATTGGGTTTTTTTTTATTGTTTTTATGTATTTTTTTTATCTAAGTTTTGTGTTTTATTACCAACATGAAAATCACCACTCTAAAAAAAAAAGGTTGATGCAGCATCAATACGTTTCAAAATTAGCATGAAAATCACTAATATTTTAAAACAAATATTCATACTTCATAAATAAAAATATTAGAGTGTAAAAAATGTGCACAAAAAAAAGGGTGATTTTGCATCACCACTTTTCAAAATCGGGTGCTTTTTATGCTACCACTAAAAAAGTAGGTAACAGTGCGGTTATCTATTTCATTGGTAACAGTGTTTAATGATAAAAATTTCATAATGGCAAATGATCATGAGTTAGAAGTGGAATTTGATGACTATCAAAGAAGATACCTAAATGCATTGAGTTCCCAGCAAAGGCAGTATACCTTGAGAAGTCGTGATGTTCCAATAACTCCACCTTCGAAGAAGACAGTTCAGTAGAAAGAAGCACCACCAAAACAAGTTCAAAATAAGGGTAAAGAGATTGTAGCTCTGAATCAGAACAAAAGCAATCAGCCTTCTACAAGTGCACCTATTAAAGAAAGAGATATTCCAAGAAAAGAAGTTGCACCGAAAGATCATGTTGAGAAAAGGGATGTTATTATAAAATAGGTAGATAAAACTATACCTTTTAATTTAGAGTCAGAAATTTCTAAGTTAAAGGTGTCTATCCCTCTTACTGAATTGGTCAAAATTGAAAAATACAAATCCCATGAAGTCAAAACCTTGAAATTTGATCCTTTATCCGACATGGTTAATGTAGAAGATGATCAGGCCGAGTTAATATTTGGTCCTGCCATTGATGGTCAGTCTAAAGATAGTGAGGTCCCACCATTTTACCTGAGCCTTAAAGTCCATCAGTGCATCCTTCGTAACACTATGTTAGACTCCGGGGCCTCCCACAACCTCATTCCGAAAGCTATCATGGATAAGCTTGGCCTTGACATAACCCGCCCATATCATGATCTATATCCTTTCAATTTTGGTCGTGTCCATTGTTTGGGTCTAATCAAATATCTAGTTGTCTCGCTAGAGCAGATCACAGCCAAAAATGTCCTTATGGACGTGGTAGTTTATGATATTCCACCACGTTTCGGTATGCTGTTGTCAAGAACCTGGGGGGCTAAATTGAGAGGTACACTGTAGTTGGACTTTACTTATGCCATTATTCCTGTCTTCGTTCAAATGAGAGAACTATACCATGAGACTAAAATTAAATACATGATCACAAACAACGAAAGGTCTAATAATCATCCTATCAACGTTGTACATACAGACTTAGAGTCCTTTATATTGTACAATGATTTTGGATTAAATGATGTAGATTGTCAATTAGTATAAATCAAGGATGGTCTTGAAGTTTTAGGTTTCATTAGAACAATATTAGAAAAAGAGAAAGATAATCTTCCTACTATATCCGAACAACCATCAGAGAAGGTAGATGAAAGTTCATAACAACATAAAGAATCAAATCAGAAAATTGTGTCAAATGAGAGTCAAGAGTTTCAACACCTTGAAGAAGAAGATGGTCATTGGAGCATGGATTTTGATGGTTCTTTTGGCAAATACGGGGTTACCATTGGTTTATGGATCCACAACCTATTTCAACAGAAAAATAAGGTCCCAAATAATGTGAGGTTGTGTTCCTACAAACTACTGTTTGATTGTACGAATAATGAGGTTGAATATGAAGCGCTCATTACCAGTTTGAAAATTATGAAAAAATTGGGAGCTAGGAGAATTGCAGTCTACGGTGATTCAGAGCTAGTGATTAAACAAATCAAAGGTGAGTATCAAGCTAATTACCCAAGGATGAGGCAATATAGAAATGCAGCACTTGACATTTTAAGAATATTTTCAGAATATACACTTAAAGTAGTGTCGAGATTGCAGAACTTGATGGCTAATTCATTAGCCACTGCTACAAGTAATTTCAGATCTACAATGTTTTCAAATAAAAATTTTGATATTCATATAAAGCATAGGTCCACCATTCCAGATAACTTCAAATTTTGGCAAGTTTTTTGGGACGATAAACAAGTGAAATTTTTCCTTCAAAGTGAAGGTGAGTTTAAGAACTGTTCTATGGACGAAGTGTACGACAAGGATGACCAAGTTATTGAGGCCAATTAGATTGACATATTTCAGCTTAAGGACACTAACATTCCAAAAGGTCTCATACCTTTGGAAGAGTTATTTGATCAAGATGACGTGGCGAGAAAAACCAACTTTGGTCCCCACAGAAAAAGGTGTAGAAGATGTTAATATTGGAACAACGGAGCAACCAAAGTTCATCAAGCTTTCAAAGTCTTTGCCACCATAGGTAAAGCCTAGATATGTTGATTTTTTTACTGATTTTTCTGATGTGTTTTCTTGGGATTACTCAGATCTAAAGGTGTACAATAAAGATATCATTCAACACACCATCCCAATCAAGCCAAACAAAAATCCTTTTAGACAGAAGCTCTAGAGAATAAACCCAAACTTGTTTTTGTCCGTTGAGAAGGAGGTAAACAAGCTCTATAAGGCAAGCATCATTGTTCCAGTCAAATTTTTGGATTGGATATCCAATTTGGTTCCAGTGCAGAAGATGATCGGTGAAATTCGACTATATATAGATTTCAGAAATCTGAACAAAGTGTCGTTGAAAGAAAATTACTCGCTGCCCAAAATGGACCACATAATTCAATGTGTTGTAGGAGCCAGCAGGATTTCATTGTTGGATGGTTACTCAGGCTACAATCAGATCCTTGTGCATGAAGAGGACCAGGATAAGACAACATTCACTACACCACGGGGTACCTTTAAATATGCCAAGATGTCGTTCAGTTTAAAGAATGTCGGGGCCACTTTCCAGCGTGCCCTGGACATAGATTTTGGTAATGAAAAACATGTCTTCCTTGTTTTTTATTTAGATGATCTGACTGTTTATTAAAATTCAGATGATGAGCATTTACACCATTTGAGAGTTGTGTTCCAACGATGTAGAAAATTTGGGATTTCCATTAATCTTAAAAAGTGCCTATTTTCTATGGAACAAGGTAATATGTTGGGTCACATCATCTCAAAA
Organism: Pinus albicaulis; assembly: GCA_034641835.2. Classification (NCBI taxonomy): domain Eukaryota; kingdom Viridiplantae; phylum Streptophyta; class Pinopsida; order Pinales; family Pinaceae; genus Pinus; species Pinus albicaulis. Next base: position 133,983,106 of record CM076584.1, on the reverse strand, counting down.
GATGGGATCCGGATAGATCCTGCTAGAGTTGAAGCAATAAAACAAATTTATTTCCATACAAACAAGAAGGAAATTCAAGAGTTCAACGGTAGGATGAATTTCCTACGTAAGTTCATTCCCAACTTAGCAGAACATCTTAAAGAATTAACTAACATGCTGAAGAAAGAAAATGAGGTCAAATGGTCTGAAAATGCTCGTAAGTCATTCAGCTCGATAAAATTTACTTTTACCACTACTCCAGTGTTGAAAATTCCTGATTATTCACTAGATTTCATTATATTTTCTTTTGCTTATGAGCATACTTTCGCAGCGGTGCTTATGCAGAAAAAATATGGGACAGAGCTGCCAATAGCATTCTTTAGTCACACAATAAGGGATGCATCCCTCTGATACAACATAATCAAGAAACAGGCCTTGGCCTTGGTCAAATCACTTCAGGACTTCTGTGTTTATATTCTGCACTCACATATTTTGGCATAGGTTCCAAATGCAGTGGTTAAATAAGTACTAATGCAAACAGATCCAGAAGGAAGAAGATGTAGGTGGATAGCAGCACTCTTAGAGTATGACCATGAGATCAAGCTGACCAAGCTGATCAAAGGGCAAGGCTTAGCCGAGCTCATGGCTGAGTCTAATCTACATGCACTTGACATCAATCTCATATCGGCACTATCCGATGACGAAGAAGGTGTAAGTCTTGTTCAGGTATCTGATCTATTTTCATCATCTCCATGGTATGCTGATATTATTTATGTTTTACAAAACTTGAACCCTCCTCCATACATGTCAAAGAGTAAGAGCAGGTCCTTGAAGCTTAAGGCTTCGAAATATTGCATATTAGATAATGCACTCTACTAGAAGGATCCTGGAGGAGTGTTGCTCAATTTCTTAGTTGAAAATGAGTCCAAAGAAGTAATGAAGTATTTCCACAAGGGAGATTGTGGAGGTCATTTGTACTGGAAAACCATGGCCAACAAAGTACTAAGAGTAGGTTACTATTGGCCTACATTGTTTGTAGATTTGTACAAGATGGCCATGAACTACCATGAATGCCAACTTTTCCAAGGTAAATGTAATCTTCTTCCTTTACCATTACAACCCATTTTAGTTGAAGCTCCCTTCCAGCAGCGTGGCTTGGATTTTATCGGTGATATACATCCACCCTCATTCGCTCAACATAGATGGATACTTACCGCTATAGGCTATTTCACAAAGTGGATAGAAGCAATCCCAACTAGGCAAGTTACACACTCAATTATAATTCAGTTTCTAGAAGCTAACATCTTGTCTCAGTTTGGTTGTCCTTTAAATATCAACACGAATAACGTTGTAGCCTTCAAATCAAAGAAGATTACATAATTCTGTGATAAGTATAACATTAAATTGGGTCATTATACAACATATTATCCACAGGGAAATGGATTGGTAGAGTCTTCCAACAAGTCTTTGATAAGCATAATAAAAAAGATGTTGGAGGCGAATAAAAAGAATTGGCACAAGAAGCTAATTAATGCACTATGGGCAGATCAAGTAACTTAGCAAGAGATCCATTGGCATGTCTCCATTTCAAGTAGTTTACGGTGTGGATACAGTTTTCCCTACTTCATTGGCTGTCCTAGTCATGAAGATTTTACAAGAAGCTAGAAGTGAATAAAATGACATACAACGCAGAATAAACCAAATGATTCACTTGTAGCAGACAAGGGAAGAAGTGTTTCAGAACACTTCTAAACTCCATGATGAGATCAAGAAAATCTATGAAAGAAAAACCAAGCAAGATGATTTCAAGATCGATGATGTAGTACTTCGTTGGGATGCCAGGAATGAAGACAAAGATAAGCATGGGAAGTTTGATAATTTATGGAAAGGTCCTTTTAAGGTTGCAGCTTCTCGTGGACAAAATGCATATCTCTAGGAAGAAATGGATGGGAAAAGTTTCTTAGGAGGGCCAGTTAATGCTAGGCCCCTGAAGCACTATCTCTTTTGATCTAAAATTATGAAAAAAGAAACTCATCCTCATTGTATATATCAGTTGATATTCCTACAAGTGTGAAGTGGAAAAGCATTGGAGTTCGGAGCCTGAAGTGAAGGCCATGGAGCTTCATTGAGTTTCTACTATTTCAATTTAAGTTTGCGCAAGAGTAAGCTCAGTTTTGAGTCTTTATTTCAGTCAAGTTCAGTTAGTTTCAATCAGTTTGAGTTATTTTTACTTGATCGTATTGGCCTAATGGAAGAGGCACTGATATGCAAAATTCAGAGATCTGTGGTTCTTGACACCTCTTTTAGAGTTTCCATCCCCAATAAGGCCAATGTTAGTGTCAGAATATGAATTATGCCATTTTCCATCAAAATCACTCTTTTCATTCTCATTTTAGTGTCCCACTCTCAAATTTTTATATCATTCCATTAGGTCATGCTAAAAATTGTTTCGCTGGTAGTAGTCCTACTCAATAAAACCTCACTCTCCCTCAAAAACTCACATGTGTTGGCTCACCTTCATGTCTTTTTAACCATGATAACACTTTTGAAAAGCTCATTTCACCATGTCTTATCACAGTCAAAGTCAATCATGGAAGTCAAGTCATTCAAGGTCCCATTAGGTCATTAGGTTTCAAGGTTCATGGTCCAAAAGTACCATTTCATCCCAATAAAGTCAACAAAATGTGTGAGAGTGATTCAATAAACATTTCATTTTCATCTACAAAATATTATCAGCATAAAAATATGATATTAAAAAATTTGATTTTGATTTTTATGATTTTCATATCAAAATGTCATTTTGATTTGAAAACATAGATATAATTTATTTTTTAATTTTCTATGTAATTTTATGTTTTCTATATGTAATAATTTCAATCCCTAGATGCCAACTCAAAAACCACATGCCAAACTAAAAGAGAGAATTTTCAAACTCAAGCAACATCATCTTGCAAGAGAGAAAATTCAGATGAAAAGGGTAATCAACAAATGTTTCAGAAAAGTGAAAAAAGACATTAGAAAAGTGGGTTTTCAAATTCAAATTCAAATTTACTTTGCTATTAATGACTAAAGACATCAAAATCAAACTCATTTTCCTCTTCTAAAGATCAAGCTGGCACTCCAAGAGCCAAAAATTTCGAAATTTTGACCAAAATTGGAAAATGAGCAGAAATTGAGGGTGCAAATCCTAAAACGAGGGCGCAAATCAGTTCTGGAGGGCGCAAATTTTCTGGAGGGTGAAAATCAGTGCAAGAGGGCGCATATTTTAAGGAGGGCGCAAATGTGTTGAACAAGGCGCAAATCAGCTGCTTAGGGCGCAAATGTGCTGGAAGGGCGCAAATCAGTGACTGAGGGAGAAAATACATTGTTGAGGGCGCAAATACATTGTTGAGGGCGCAAATACGTTGCTGATGGCGAAAATGACCAGCAAGCTTAGCAAAGCATCCAAATTATCATAATTTCCTTCCAAAGCTCCTCCACTCATTCATTCACCTCTAGCAATCCAGTAAGAGGCATTTTCCATCAGAATCACCTTCTTAAAGATATGTGTTCAAGTTTGCAATTGAAGTTGTAATTTGGTCTTTTCTTGAAGTAAAACCCTATTGTTTCCCCTTGCACCCATAATTCCCAAAATTACACTTCCCTTACACTCCATACTATCCCTACAATCTTGAAATTCATTCCCTAAAACCCCGTTATCATAAACCATATCCCTAAGTTACTAATTCCTAAAACCCTAAGCCCAAGGTGCTATTTTATACCTAGGCTCCTAAAACCCAATTTCCATCACTCTTTCATTCCTATTCCCTTACATATTCCTGATATCCCTCAACATTACTCCCTATCCCCTCCCCATATCACAGATTATTATCAAAAGATCTCCATCAGTTTTCCTTCCCCATCTCCTTTTCCTATTTCCTTCCCTAATCCCTAGGGTTTTAAACAAAACCAACATGGCAACAAAAGAGGAATACACATCGGTCACTAAAGCAGATGAAACAGAATTAAGGAGGTCAAAGAGAGGAGGAAGAGTGCTCAGACTTGAGCCTGCTAACACCAAAGAACTTCTAGCCTCTCCATTGACTGTCACATGCTTTAAACATGTTGGTTGCTATGAATTTTGTGAAAAAGTCTGTAGGGTTAAACACCAACCCATGCTAACTAGATTATTCATATCACGACTTCATGACAATCAAGTTAAATTAGTTGGGGTCACTTTTAACTTATCTATTGTTGTCATTTCAGATGCTACAGGGATCCCTAAGGTTGGGGAGAAATGGTTCAAGAAAGGCCGATTGAAGAAACATGATTATGACTTCTTCCTCAAACCAAGACATCAAAATCAAACAAGGAGATTCCTCCCTTTTTCACACCTCTTGGACAGATATGCACCTATGATGAATATTTTAATGAGATATTTTTCATGTGAAGGCATATTTTCAAGGCTCTATTCCTATCACATCTGACTCTTGATGCACTTCACTAGGGTAAGGATGTTTAACATTCCCTATTATCTTTTCCGGAGTATAGAGAAGATGGCATACATTTCCTAGAAGAAGGAATATGAGCAGCAAATGAAAAGCCTATTCCATCATTCCCTCATAAAAATCGTAGTCCTTCACCATCTTAATCAACTGAACCATTAGGGGAATTTTGAGGTATAAAATGGGCCTCCTAACGAACTTATAAAATAATAGCAAAAATAATAAAATAAAATTTGATGACATCATAAAATTTTAGAGGGAAAAAAGAAAAAAATATTCTTTCAACTTGTATTTTCAACTTATCTCCCAAAGTTTTTACTCAAATTTCGAGCGGGAGTACTCGTTGGATGCAAAAATTAATTCCTCGTCCAAGGAGTATGTTGCATACTTTCGATGGACCTTGCTACACGAAAAATGAGAAATACATGAAAAACATGATTGCAATCACGTTTTTTCATGTATTTCTAATTTTTCGCATAACAAACTCCATCAAAAGTATGAAACATGGGTAATCCTTGGATAAGTAATTAAATTTTGCATCTAACGAGTAATCCCGCTCGAAATTTGAGTAAAAACTTTGGGAGATAAGTTGAAAATACGAGTTGAAAAAGTAGTTTTATTATTTTATTATTTTTTAATATTTTTACCCTTTTACTTAAAAAATGGTGAATCATCCCCCATGGTTGACATCATCATATTGAATCCTATTGGTTATTATAAAGTTTATTTTGGTTGTACATTTTTCTTAGGAGGCCCATTTTAGACCTCAAAATTCCCCTAATGATTGCTTGGAGTACCTTCATAGCCAATGATATCTTCATTGAGCCATCCATTCAACATGCACAACATGTCCCTTAATCATCTCAACCCATGACCCACTCATTTTCATCAGATTAGTCCCCTTCACCTCCTTCATCTCCATCTCATCATGATTTTAGGTCACCTAGCAGGATAGATGACATTGAGCCTAAGTGGGTGAGTTTGGTTGAGGTTGAGCCATTGCCAAAAACCTACCAAAGAGGCTATAGGCATGTGTTTTCTTCACTTGGAGTGAAATCAGCCATGCCTTCAACATCAACACATCATGTGGATAAAGGTAAAGAGAAGGTCATTGAGCTAGTCATTCATGATGAGGAGGAAAACCATGAAACTGAGCAATAATTTCAGATTGTTGACCTAGAGAAAGATGAAGAGAAAAAAATCACAAATGCAGCAATCAAAGGTAAGGATGCCAATATTAGTGAGCTACAGACTAATCTTGACAGGGCTATATATGTTATAAACTTTCTTGAGAAAGAAAATGAGCAGTTGAAAACCAAGCAAGTCATTGATGAGGTGAAGTACTCCACTGCTCAAAGAGAGGCTCAAAAGGCCAAAGTCATGTTAAATGAAGCATTGGAGAAGTATGGCTTGCTTGATGAGGAAGAAGAACAGATACCAAGGTAGAGACCTAGAACTAGAGGGTTGAAAAGAGCTCTAGCTCTAGAGAGATAAAGGGAAGTTGAGCTTGCTGACCAGCTAAACCTAAATGAGCATCTTGCCATAGAAATCAATTAGAACAGGGAACCATGGCTTGATAGATCCAACCAAAACTTGGAGACGTTGCTAGAAAAGGAAAATAAATACTATGAATTGTTAAGGAAGAAGGTCAAACTCCATGCCAAAAACGAGAAATTTGCATTGTCCAAGCTCAAAAGAGCCAATGCCAAAATTGAAGAGTTGACCAAGGAGGAGGAGAAGAAGTTGGACATCCTTGTTGAGGCTTCCCTACAAGCTTAGACACATCATCCTCAACCTTTCCAACAATTTTGAGGCATTTTCCAACTTTTTGTCAAATTTTGGAAATCTCTGTGTTTTTTGAGGCAATAAATTAGCAGAAAATTAGGCATTTACGCAGTGCCTTAGGCGCTACGCAAACAATTGGCACACCTTTTGAGGAGAAGAAAGGCACCATTGGATTCCTAATGACTCATACATCTCATAAAACCATTTTTTCATCCTTGGTTTGAATTTTTTATGGGTAAAAAGCCAAAAAAACCACCTAAAAATGACCTTTCTACCCCTTTTTTTACCTTGGCTCTGCGAAAATACCAGGCTTGGGAGATTGACATTTTGAGGGGTCAAATGACCTCCATTTTCAAAACTTAAGGTGAAAGAGGACAGGCAGGGCTTTCCAACAAGCCATATTGGGCCTCATTTGGACACCAGGAAGGCCTCCAAAATTGGTCCTGAAGACAGAGGGCGCAAATGACACTAGGATGGCGCAAATGCACAGTGGATGGCGCAAATGTCAAATTTGCTAATTTTCTCAAATTTTATCTCAATTTTTGACTTTTCTTCAGAAAATAATCTTTATACTCATGTAATTCATCATGGTAAAATGTAATTATGTCTAAGATTACTTACCTAGGGTATATTCATTGGGTTAAAGTCATTTATGAGTCATGATGAATTAGTTGAATGTAATGAGGAGTGAGTCACTTGGATCATCCTACACTTCAATTTTCAGTTCAACAATTAGTGGATCTCTTCCTAACCTCATGGATTCAACCCCTGAGTATGAGTGAAGCTTGTTTTTATGTCTATTTAGCCCCTTTCTTCACACTAGTGAAGGGTTGGAATCAGTTTGATGTTTGCTAGTTGATCAAGGAAACTTTGTACTCAGTTTGGCCAGCTAATAAAGAGGAGTTGTAGCTACTTTTTGGGATACTTGTGGTATTGAATGTATATCATTTTCTTTTATTTAGTATCATTATTTTGAATGTATTGTATCCATGTTCACTTCATTTCTATGTTATGATCTCTTACAAGTTAGATAATCAGAATACATGTTTTCACATGCTCTGTTTTGGGCAATTGATCATATTTTGTCCACTTTCATCTGTGTGAGAAAAATACATCTCTAATGCTTTTCTTAGCTTTATTTCAGCTTCAACACCATTCCATAACAATCATCTTCAAGTGATAAGCATTTTACCTACCTTGCCCCATTGATCCCTGCAACCCTAGCTCATTTGCCCTGAACTAGCTTTCCTTGACCTAATTCCTTCATCCAATGATTTCCCAACCAAATCAAATTCAAAAAAAAAACCCACACTCTATATCTAGCCTAAAAACCTTAATTTCTCTAGCCCTCCTATCTATGACTTTTTGGAGAGATCCCTCTCCGACTTGATAGGGCTAGCTATCAAGTCAAAAGCTTGGTATGTGGTTACCTCTGTTGGGATTCCTTCTTCAGCGTTAGGAATCTGGCGGAGTGATAATAGATAGTGTATCACTCTGATATGCCACTAGATTCTCCTGTTGAGTAAGAATTGCCCCAATGGCATAGTCAGAGGCATCTCTCTCGATCTCAAATGGTTTTTGAAATTCTGGTAATGTGAGAACTGAGGCAGAGCAGAGGTGATGTTTCAACTCTTTGAACGCCTTCTGTTGAGATTCAGACCAAAATAATTTTTCTTTCACTCTTCCCTTGGTGACTTGACTCAAGGGCCAAGTGATATGAGAGAATCCCAACATGAACCTGCGATAGAAATTAGCAAGACCTAAAAATATTTGGAGCTCTGTTAAAGTGGTTGGGGCTGGCCAATCCCGAATGAATTGGATCTTGGCTAGATCCAAATGCACCCCCTGCTCATCAATAATGTATCCCATATATTTAATCTGGGTCATGCCAAAAGTGCACTTCTCCACACAAATTTTGTTTCCGTAGTGTTTGGAGGACCTATCAGATGTGGTGGAGGTGCTCTTCCCAAGTCTGGCTGAAGATCGGGATGTCATCCAGGTACACTACTACAAATGAGTTGTTGAATGGCCGCAATATGTTTTCCATCAGCCTCATGAAGGTTGTAGGAGCATTGTTCCACCCGAAAGTCATGACCAGCCATTCGTACAGGCCCTCCTTGGCTTTGAAGGTAGCCTTCCACACATTAGAGGGTTAGATTAGTACCTGGTGATACTCGGAATTCAAGTCGATCTTATTGAAATATTTTCCCCCCTTGAGTTGTTCCAGAAGTTCATCAATCTGTGGGATTAGATAGATATTCTGGACAATGATCTTGTTCGGCGTGCGATAGTTAATACAGAGTCTCCAAGTCCCATCCTTCTTCTGCACCAACACGATTGCGTGTTAGCCTCACTCTCATGTTAGCAAAACAATTCTAAGTCCAAAATAATTAAATTAATTAAATCATGAAAGTTAGGATTTATTCCTACTTTTCTAGATTGAGTTTGTTCCTCATAGTTTGGAGTCAATTTAGGTCTAGTTGGTTGAGATATTCTCTCCAACTAGTTAGGCTCCTAGATTAGTGTATGGTTGAGATATTTTCTCAACCAAAGAGTCCAAGATATGTGCACTATCTTAAGACAAAATTCCTCATTTATTTATATGTATCATAAACATTATTTTAATAATGAGAATGTGAGAGTACAATGAGGCTCTCAGGACTTTTCTGCTACTTCTCTGCCTCTAGTAAATTATGTGAGTTTTGTTTAATATCCTTCATTTGGCCTTTTCCACCATGTAATATTCAAACAACAATCACACAAGTTAAAATATATAGCAAGCGAGCGTGGATTCTATTATTCAATTATTCAAGTGAGTGCGAAACAAGAAAAACAAGTTTCACCAAGAAAGAGATCAAGAAAATTCCAAATAAAGCAAGCGTGATAAACTAAATCAAGCCACCGCGATAAACTCAATCAAGTGAGCCAGTACAAGCAAGCTTGTCAAAATGGGCAAAGGGGAAAAACGTCTTCAAAGTGAAAAGCTGGAAATTAAAGAGTTGAAAGAGTGCAATCATGAGTTACATAACACAGTTGAAATACTGGAAGGGAATTTGAAGCAGAATAAAAAATTAATCGATCAAATGATCATAACATTAGAAGCATCGAAAGACTTTCAAATTGATCTTGAAATGAAAGAAAAACTCATTAGCGCACTCCAAACAAAATTAAGTGAAAAACAAGATCTACTTGATGAACAGTGCACAGAGAAGGTAGATGCAAGTTGTGACACCGAAGACCTCATCCAAACAACAAATGAAATTTGTGATACAAGTAACATTATTCAGCATATTGATGAAGGTTGTGACACAGAAGAACTAATCAACCAGATTGATGCAAGTTGCGACACAAGTGATCTCATCCATTCGGTTGTACTACTACATAATGCAGCTAGTAGTAATGAGATTTAAGTAAACAAATTGATGCAGCATGTGAAACAGATGAATCATTAATAGAAATGGTTGATGCTCAATGTGATACAGATGATTTAATCAATCCAGCTCAGCATATCAACAGCAACAGTAGGTGTGAAGAACAACAACCAAATGATATTTCCAAGAAAGTGATCAGACCTTGGGAAGAAATATCCTTCAGCAAAGATCGACATGGCCTAGGTTACAAAAAAGACAACAGTTTGTATGTTCTAGATTTCTCAAAACTAGTTTGTAAGTGTCGATTTTCTAGACAGTGATCAGAATATGGTTAAATGTAACCACTGTAAGTGAAATGGCCATATGGAGAGTAAATACTTTGACCTCCATCCTTGTCACAATTGTGGCGAGAAAAATCATTCATCAGAAATATATTGCAAGTGAAATCAACCACCCATGGTGAAGATCAATTATGCATGGATTGATCCTTGGAAGTGGTCATCTACAGTAAAAAATTGTCTATTTTTTACCAAAAGATTCAGTCACACATGAAAACAATGTTTCCAGTACAATGAAGATAGTGAAAATCTCCTACACTTGAAGTGGGGAGTTCCAAAATCAAATTTTGATGCTCTCTCCTTTTAGATGACAAAGGGTGGGAAATGATAATAATTGAATTGAAGGTTGTTAGACTGAAAGTTTCGACAACATATACAAAGTAGCAGTGAGAAGTTTTCGACAACATCAATAAAAGCAACATTCAGTTGTTTTTGACATCATCATCCAGTGGGTGATCATCATCAATAGCCAGTGGGCGGTTTCAACATCAGCAAATTCACTAGTGGGTGTTCTCAATATTTTGTCAGTGGACAAGAAAATTCGCCAGTGGGCATCATCAACATTTTTTCTGTGGAAAAATGATTTTGATTGCAAGCAAAGGACAAATGGATTCTTTTGCAGCTTAGCACGTCATGGATTTGTCAAGAAAAATTCAGAGATGAATCAAATTTGAAGCCAACTCATGTTCTCTTCATATTGACGTTTTTTCGGCATCTAGCTTTGGCAATTTTTTTCAAGTAGTGTTTTTTAGGATCAACAACTTCAACATGATAACTTGGAAGATGGTTCCTAGTTCTTATTTTGGACTTCTGATTGGGGGGGGGATGTTAGCCTCACTCTCATGTGAATAAAACAATTCTAAGTCCAAAATAATTAAATTAATTAAATCATGAAAGCTAGGATTTATTCCTAATTTTCTAGATTGAGTTTGTTCCTCATAGTTAGGAGTCAGTTTAGGTCTAGTTGGTTGACAGATTCTCTACAACTATTTAGGCTCATATATTATTGTGTGGTTGAGATATTTGCTCAACCAATTTGTCCAAGATAGACCAACTATCTTGAGACAAACTTCCTCATGTATTTATATCTGTATAATTTTCATTATTTGTACATTACATTACATTATGAGAGGAATACATTAGGGCTGAGGCCTTTTCCGCCAATTCTCTGTCTCCGGTAAATTATGTGATTTTTGGTTAATATCCTTCATCGGGCTCTTATGTAGGTTTTAACCCTGTACATAAATTATCTGCAAACGAATTCTTAAAAAATAGAAAATAAACAATAGCGAGAGCATAAAACATAAAACAAATATACACAAAGATTTTTCCCCTGAATCTGAAATTGGGACTACCAGCTTGATTTTTCATTATGCTCCTTTTAGTGTTACAAAAAATAAATATACATGTTGAATCATTCATAAACCCTAATCCATTAACCCTATATTAGAATTTAACCGCAGTTCCCTTGACTGAGTCTAAAAAATACTAGGGAATGAAAACCATCATGCCCCAAAACCATGTGTAGGTCTGCCATCCTAAAATAGGGTCCAAAAAAATTTTCTCGGGGCATTGCCCGGACTCCATGCAAGGGGCTACCCGGCCCCTGCAAATTGCTAGACAAGGGGGCTTCTGCCCCCCCCCTGTTACCCCTCTGCTACACCCGACACAACGAACATGGGGGGCTTTCACCCCCCTTGTGACCCCCCCACGTGTGCAAAAATTCATGGAAAAAATATCAGATACCCAACAGTGTTCCACTTGGGGCCACAGGATATCTCAGTCATTATTCCAGCCCTACAACATCCATTTTTTCTCTACACTAAGATAGATTTTGAGTGCTAACAGACTTCGTCAATGCATATGCTCCATTCTTCAAAGTGTCCACCTTTACCAGCAACACCTTTTTATCCTCAACCATATCTCTCAAAAAGTGATTTTGAACATCAATGTGCTTTTTCTTTGAATGATAAACAGGGTTCTTAGCCAAGAAAATTTCACTTTGGCTATCACAGTCTATCCTTATAGCTCGCTGCACCGACCCCATACTTGAACACAATCTCTGCAACCAAATTGCTTTCTTGTTGTTGTAGATTCTGATTCATCCTCCTTTAGATCAAACTCTATCTTCTCAAGTTCGTTTGGTAGGACTTCATATTTAACAACATCTTTCACCTCCGTAAACACCACATCTGGGATGTACACAACCTTCCCTGTTTCTAGGTTCCAAAGCTTGTAACCTTTTAAACCATCCTTATACCTAATACAGATGTACCTTTCAAATTTATTATCCAACTTGGTCCTTTTCTCTTTTGGAACATGTACATATGCATCACATCCAAATACCCTCATATGTGAAAGAGAGGGTTTCTTTCTAGTCCATACCTCATGTGGAGTCTTATCCTCCAACGCTGATGAAGGTGATTTGTTAACTAGGTAACATGTAGTCTCCACTACCTCTGCCCAAATTCTTGTCCTAACCCGATACCATTGAGCCTGCTTCTTGCCTTTTTCATCAATGTTCCGTTCATTATTTCTGCAACTCCATTTTGTTGAGGTGTGTATGGATTATTCTTCTGCCATGCTATGCCACACTTCTTATAGAACTCTTCAAATTCATTCTTGTAGAACTCTCCGCCATGATCTATCCTCAACAGCTTTATCTTCTTCTCTGTCTGGTTTTCCACCAGAGCCTTAAATTCTTTAAAGCTATCAAAGACTTCAGATTTCTTCCTCAAGAAATATATCCATGTATTCCTTGAGAATTCATCTATGAATGAAACATAGTACACAGAATTTCCCAGTGACGGAACTGAAAAAAGTCCAAACACATCACTTCGCCCTCTTAGCACCAGAAGGAAAACTCACCCGATTCTGATTCCCATATACGCAATGTTCACAGAAATCAAAATCCAAAGAGAAATTAAACATACCTTATACCATACCATTACCATGTAGTATCGAAAGGCTCTTTTTTCCAATACATCCAAGCCTTTGATGACATAGCATGGTCTTTTCTCCAGAGACCGCTAGGATTTCCGCTCCACTTTCAAGAACCATAGAACTATTTCACCCATCAATAAAAATGCTACCCTGAAGCTTGTATAGAGTTCCAATCTGAACTCCCCACATTAATACTAGTTCTCCCCGAACCATCCTGCATGTATATTTCTCGAACATTGATTCTACACCTGCATCATCCATCTTGCTTACAAAAATCAGATTTTTGGCCAATGTAGGAATATTCAGAACACCAAGACGTGTTCTAATCATTCCACCTTGTAGCTTCAGCTTGACTTTTCCACGTTCGACAATTCTGGCCTTCCTATCATCCTCTACGAAGAAATCACCACCATGATACTTCCCATACTCGCAAAACCACTGCCTATGGGGATTGAAGTGAAAGGATGCACCTCAGTCAATCAACCATGCCTCATGATCTACATGTGTATTTGAAGAAGAAGCCAAATACATATCCCCGCCTTCATCTGAGGTGCTTTTTTCCTCTGTACAAGGAGCATCATCAAATCCCTTTCCTTTTTTAGGAGCTTTAAATCTGCAATCCTTTTTGAAGTGCCCTTCCTTTCTGTATTTCCAGCACACCTTTACAGGCTTTCCTAGAGATTTAGATCTCCCTATAGATTTAGATCTCCCACTCAAAAACTTATTTTTGTTTTTGTTTTAGGACCTTCCTCGTACAGATAAGGCATCTCCATTTTGTCCCTCCATATTTCTCCATCTCATTTTCTCCAACATCAAGGCTGATACAATCTCATCAAAATTCAAGGTAATTGTATTGCTACCTATTGCAATAACCAGACTGTCCCACAAATCTGGTAGAGAAAACAACAAACTGATGCAATTATCTTCATTTGAGATTTTAATATCAAAATATGACAACTGAATTACCACAATATTGAAGGCGTTCAGATGCTCTATCACTGAGTCTCCATCCTTCATCCTTAGGTTATACAGCTTTTTCCACAGGAACAATTTATTCACCAGAGACTTAGATTGGTACAAAGTCCCTAACTTGACCAACAAAGTCTTCATCGTAGCTTCCCCAGATACATTCAACAATACTGAATCTGAGATACACAACCGTATTGTGCTCTTTGCATTTTTTATCCAACTTCATCCAGTCTTCATCTAACATTGTTGTTAGTTTAGTACTCGGATCTACCGCGATCCATTGATCTTTATCCACCAATAGATCATCCAATTTGAGCTTCCACAACTCGAAACTTTGACCATTACATTTCTCAATCTCTATCTTTCCACTACTCGCCATCTTCTTTCACCGCAAGAATCGATCCCACAGATCTCCCACTGAACAGGTCTACAACAGGCCCAAGGAAAAAACCCCTCAACAGCAAAGGCATCCCCTTCAAGCCAAAACAAATATGATACCAAATGTAGGTTTTAACTCTGTACAGAAATATCTACAAACAAATTCTTAAAAAAATAAAAATAAACAATAGCGAGAGCATAAAACATAAAACAAATATGCACATATATTTTTCCCCTGGATCCCAAATTGGGACTACTGGCTTGATTTTTCATTATTTTCCTTTTAGTTTTACAACACATATAAATACATGCCGAAGCATTCATAAACCCCAATCCATTAAACCTGGATTAGAACATAACCATAGTTCCCTTGACTAGATCTACAAAATACTAGGGGCCAAAAACCATCATGCCCCAAAACCATGTGCAAACTCATGCACAAAACCATAGGCGGGTTCGCCCACCTAAAATAGGTTCCAAAAAAAACTTCTTGGGGCGTTGCCATGGACCTCGTGCAGGGGGCTACCCACCCCTTGCTAACCCATGGACCTCCCCAATACGCCCGACGCAGAAAACAGGGGGGGCTATCGCCCCTCCAGTGACCCCCCACCCGCTCATGTGACTATTCGTGGAAAGAATATAACACATACCCAACATCCCATAGGGAGATGAACTCAGCCAGATGTGACCTTTCTACAACAATTCATGAATCTGTCTCTTTATTTAATCGTTCTCCAGAACAAAGTGTTGATAGATTGGTCCATTGGGCAACGACACACCTGGGGTAAAATTAATGGGGTGCTTAACCTGACAGTGTAGAGACACCCCTGTGGGTGAGGTGAATATTTCCTCGTACTCCTCCATGACCTTGTCCATTTGTTGTTGTCGTGCGGAGGAACCCTGTGTGGAGGTTGTGGCCATCGTCTTCTTCTTTCCCTGAGGGCAAATCATCAAGAAAACAAATTTCCCGGTTTTGGAAATGAGGTTATTGTATTGTTTTGCAGTAACCAAAGAGATGGCGGCAGGCGGTGCTACCTTTGGTATCCTGTAGAACTTATTTCCCAATGTAACAATAACAACGCGAGGCTGGGAATCATACACAACATGTCGCTTCCACAAGTATGTTTGGCCTAATAATACATCACAAACATCAAGAGGGGAAATGTCACATAATACCTCATCCGTGAAGGGCTTGATGTTGTGGGGAAGGTGAAACTGTTGGTTGACGCAGAGATCGTCTTTGTTGAATCCACCCGATGGTGTACGGTTGCATTTAATTGTCGACAACGGGAGCCAAAAGAACATCATTTCAATAGAGGTCGTGTTTTTGTGGGAAATCAAAGCTGCTTCATGACCTCTATTGAAATGAGGTTCTTTTGGCTCCCACTGTTGAAAATTAAATGCAGTGGGGAACTCTTTACCCACATATGGGAATGGAAGAGGCGCTCCTCCTCCTCTGGATCTTCCGGTTCCTAATTCTGGATCTTCATGGTGGAAACGATGGCGTTGGGCTCCACATAGATAATTTTCTTCCATTTGTCACTCCCCTTGTTGGTTTCTGATTTAGAATCAGAGAGTGCATTCGATTCAGAAGCCTCCAGCTCAACCACCAGTGACTATTTGGCCTGACACTCACTTATGTTGTGAGTGGAGCTCTTATGGAACTCACAACACTTTCCCATGTCCTTATTTGGCTTTACGATGTTGTTATTTGCTTGTGCCTTTGGCAGGTTATCCTATGCCACCCCGCCTTGGTTTTGTCCTTTGTTATGTGGGTTGGGGGTACCTTTCCCTTGCTTCTGATTCACAGATCCCAAGTATCACTTATTTTGTTTGAACTTCTGCTCAATCTTGGCAGCATACCGGTATGCTACACCAAGAGAGGAGATGTTGAGGAACTCCATTTCCCCCTAAATTTATATGTGCAGACAACTACTATACTTCAGCACCAAGTGTTTCTTCAAATCTCTGATACCCAATTTTGTGCGTGGGCTATGGAATAGATTCTTCATCTCATGCACATCTTGATCCCTTTTCTTTTGCAACGTAGTCCATTGTATGAACTTGTCCTCATAGCTCCCCATCAAATAATATTGTTCTTTGATGGCATCTCGAAAAGAATTCCAATTGGGTGTGGCTGAAAACAGAGAGGGTTCCCTCTCGTCCTTTTTCTCGCAGTAGGTTTCCCACCAAACCTTGACAGGGGGGGTGTCTTTTAGGAGTACAAAAGAAATATTTTCTATGTTGTAAAAGTCATGAATCGAGAAATAACCTTATAATAGGTTCAACCATATATCTATGATGTCTACATCTATTTGGCCCTAAAATATGGAAATTTTTAAGTTTACTTGTGCCTTAAAAAGAGTTGCTCCACCAAAGTGGCTTTTGGATGCAGAGGCGCTGCCGGTGGGCAATCGTTGAAGAATATGGGCAAATTTATCCATCATTGTGGGCCTTTATTTCTCAAGGGCCTCCTCAAGCAATATTTTTATAGGATCTCCTACTCCCTCATATTTCCTTTCATCCCCCAGGGGTGGTCGTCTGGGTTTGCGAGGATGATCTTGCAAAGGTTTAACCAGATGAAGCCCTAACTCCTTATACCTAAACCTTGTTGGGGACATGCAAATAAGGATCAAGAAAGAGCAGACCGTTCTGATACCACTGATCCAGACTTATGTAGGAACACAATAAAATACATTAATATACATAAACTAAGAGATTCAACAAAAATAAGACTTCATTTCATTAATATCACATTACTAAAATATGCTTACAGAAAGAATGGAAATAAACTAGCTAGGGCGCTGGTAGCTTATCTCTGAGAAGAGATGTGGCAACTATAGGCCTCTGAACTCTGTTACAATGAGTAAAAAAGGCCTATTTATTATTTAGAAACAATGGAAAACCCTAAACATCCAAAAACCTAACTCTAGGAGATGAAACTCCAAACGATGGGCCCTGTTGGGGTAAATTGGTACATCAATTTCCCAGGGTCGTAACTTTGGCATACGATCTTTGTTTGACGCACATGATACCTCGTTAGAAAGATCCATCTGAGGAATAAAACTGATGACAGAAAATATCTAGTCTTTGACTCATATTTCCCTAAAGTTGGTTTCCCCAAAAAATGTCGTTTATGGACTCAAAACCGCTCAGGAAGTTCAGGACCCGAAAAACTGCCAAAAATAGTAAATTGTGCTACAACTAAGAAAACTGAAAAACTGAAAGAAACATTGGTGGGGGTCCAAGTGGAATAGGTGGGTGGCCACCAATTTCCACCTAGATCATCTGATATTCTATCCTTCTTGGATGGTATCTCGAACTACAATCATATTATTGTAGCACTTGTTGACAAATTAAAGACCACATTCTAAACTCCTTGGGGTACATTTTCATACATGAAAATTCCCTTCGGATTAATAAATGCAGGGGGAACTTTCTAATGTGCCATGGGCATAGATTTTAGAGGTCTTATCAATTAATATATAGTTATATATTTAAAGTATGTTAATTTTTTCTCAAAAAAGAGGTATGTTCATTTTATACACTTAAAAAACGTGTTTGAACGATGTAGAAAATTTGGAATCTCCCTTAATCCTAAAAAAATTACTTTTTGTAGTTACTAAATTAGGAATGTTACTAGGATGTATTGTCTCTAAATATTGAATTAGAATCGATCTTGATAGAATGCAAGAAATTAATGCCTTAACCCCACCAAATTCCAAAAAGGGCATGAAATCTTTCATGTTTAAGATTAATTTGGCTAGAATATTTGTTCCTAGATTTTTCGAAAATGTAAAACCTCTTCCTAATTTAGTAAAGAAAGCTGATGTTTTTAAATCGGGAGAATCACAAAAAAAAAACTGTTAACACTATTAAACATGCTATCACAAAGGCGCCTACGTTAATCAGTCCTGATTTTTCAAAGAGTTTCTTTTGTATACTTTCACCTCAGATTTTGCCTATGATGTTTTTCTCATGCAAAAAGCTAATCCCTACATTGAAATCCTTGTTTTTTTCATGAGCTCCACTATTAAAGGAGTAGAATTAAATTATGCACCAGCGGAAAAATAAGTGTTTGTTGTGCACAAAGCAGTTAAGCATTTTCATTTCTATTTACTTAAATCTAGAAAGTTATAGTCCCATAACCAACAATTAGAAATATTTTCATTCAAATAGAACTCAAGGAAAAAATGGCTCATTGGATGACAACCTTGTAACAAATTGACCTTGAAATTAAACTTGCATAAATTATTAAATGGCAAGGCCTTTGTTAGTTGGTTGTGAAATATATTTATTTTCCTACCAGCCATTCCACTTCTCCTAAGGATTCCTCTCTAAACAATGAAGTATCCTTAATACAAAATGAAGTCTTATGTCAAGATTATGTGTCTAATTTATGGTATAGAGACATTATATTTTACTTGGAAAATGGTACATCCCCCACTCATCTCATTTCAACTCAGAGAAGAGCATTAATTTTAAAATAAACACCTTACCAAATTATTATCAATGTTCTTTTTTTTTAAAATTTATGTCGGGGTGTTACTTCGCTGCCTAGAGTAGGGAGATTCTCTAAAAATAATTTATGAACACCATTTTTTCCTTGTTGGCGAAAATTTTGGTGGAAATACCACCACAAACAAGGTTTTTAGGGTAGGTTATTACTAGCCCACTATGTTTAAGGACACCCATTCACTTGTTAGAAAATGTGAAACCTACATAGACACCGCTGGTATGTTGGAAAACCTAGCCTTTCCCCTACATCATATCACTGTTTAAGTTCCATTTTGATAATGGAGCTTAGAAATTATATGACCTATTAATCCTCCCTAATCACAACAACATAAATTCATTATAGCAACTACATATTATTTTACTAGATGGGTTGCAGCAAAAACTTTGCATGTGGTAAATGTTAACTAAGTCATTAATTTTCTTGAATCTCAAATTGTCACTCATTTTGGTGTTCCTGAGTCATTGTTACTTGATAATGAATCATATTTATCATCTCGTGAGATAGATGCATATGCAATAGAAAAAGGGATAAAATTTAAATATTCAACAAAATATTACCCACAAAGAAGTGGCCTTGTTGAATCACCGCACAAGAATCTACTGAAAATCCTTAAAATAATTGTCTCAGAGAATCATAAAAAATGGCATACTACGTTATTTAATGCATTATGGGTTAATAGGTTCACAACAAAAGCTGATATTGGAAACTAACCCTTTTTCTGGTCTATGAAAAAGAAGCCATATTACAAACCCCCCCCCCCCCTTATCTTTCCTCCTCCTATGCAATTGTCCTAGACTGTCCAAGAAGTTAAGTCATCAACTATGGAAAATAGGATTAATGATTTATTAAAATTAGAAGAGAGACAAATATCTAAAACCAAGTTAAATCAACATCAAAATGATAGTTTGATCACAAATATTCTTCTAACAGGGATTTTGAATTTGGTGTCCTAGTTCTTAAATGGGACAAGGCTCACGAGGACAAAGGGGAACACACCAAGTTTCAGAGATTATGGTTGGGACTGTTCATTGTTAAATAAAATATCAGTATTGACATGTTTCACCTACAGACTTTGGAAGGTAAACCTGAGTCACTCCCAGTCAATGGACATATTTTAAAAATATTCTTTGCATGATCTCCTGCAGGAGACCCTTGTACATATTTCTGTTATATGTTTGAATTTACCTTTTTATTTTGAGTACGTTTTTTCTTTTCTTGGTTTGAATACTTTCCATACTTTTTTTTGTGTTTTATTCTACAGTGAAATCTTCCTCGAAATATTCTTTTCAAGGAATAGATATTAGATGACTTATTGATTTATGTATTAACTGATGAATCAATTCTTTTGCCTCATCTCAATAAAAAATCTTGTCTATTTTTTACTTTTTTTTTTCAGAGACATCTTTATATATACTCTCAACTACATGACTTATTATCTTAGTTCACTATTGTTGAAGAAGAATTCATATTTAGAAGAATAACTAATTTTTAACAACATGATAAATATGAATTTGGAAAGGTAAAGTTTTCACACCATCCTTTGCTCTTAAGGAGCATATTTTCCTCCCCATCTATTAAGTAATTTGTCAAGGGATCAGACTGTAATTCAAAAATATAAAATAAGAAAATTTGAGAGATAGGAGGTCTCATTACAAGTCAACGTACCACAATCATGAGCCCTAAAAAAATTGGCATTACCACGATTGGTCACCAAGGCATGGTAATGGATTTTAGTCATTAGGATGAACAACAAGAGGTCTCATCATGAGCAGGATTGCTCACTTTTATCAGTTATTGTGAGTGGCACTGTCACTATCTGGTCACCAAGCTAGGATAATGACTTTCAATTAATTACTAGGAAAAATCTAAAGAAAATATTTTATTAGCTTTGAACCTATGTCTAATACATGGGATAAAGAAACGTCAATTGGTTAAATGGTGACCCTGCCAAGGCTATGAATGCCTGCTGGAAGCAATGTCTCTACCCGTGGTATTAAAATTATGACTATGCCAACTTCCATAACTTGTTTTTTATCTTTTGAATTTGTCATCTTTATGGATCTTTGTAAATATTTAGTGATTTTCATTTCAATTTATGTAATTTTATAACTATTTAATAAAGGTAATGATGAAAATTAATATTTTTTTCAGATTAAAGGCAAGGAAATTAATCTTTAGTATGTGATACATGGATATAAATTGCGTTTTATTCTTTATCCTTTCATTTTCTTTTTCTTTTCAGGAAGAGAAAAATGGTTTGACCCAGCAAGTCACCAATTGTTGGCAGGACAACCACCTCCACTCTCATTTTGTTAAAAAATGATATGGGCCCCACTTTATTCTTACATTTGGGGTTTTCCATTTGACTTTTGGATTTATGAGGTTTGATACCAATGGTTTCTAATGTACATTTCTTATTTTTATTTTTTTAGATTGTGTGGCATGAACTTGATTGCTTCGCACGAATTTACATTTTTTTTTTTTGCTCGACACTTGTTGTTTCATCTTTCATTGGGAATTAATGAAAAGAAATAAACCTAAGGACTATCATTCTGCATTTACATATGAATGTTAAAAATAACAAGGGCACTCCTGCATTTACATTATATAGCAACATTGTCTTATATATAAAAGTACTTATATATTCCTAATGTTTTGCTTCTCATATTGAAAATTTTGAACCTGATTTGTTTCAGTAGAATTACTTTTTAGAGCATCCATACATGTTGATGTCACTAACTTGTGTGTGTTTGAAGATGATAAGCAGATAATCTATTTTCTACATATGGAGGGTACATTCAAAGATGTAATCATTGATGAGATGACATATGACGAGCATTTACGAGATTTTTCTTAGATTAATAAACGCCTATCACATAATGAAAAAGTAAAATCGATCCCTAAATCTGTTTTAATATTGAAACATTTATATGATTTACATGATGGATTTAAGAAGGTTAAAAACTGCAAGACTAATAGCTCTATCATGGGAATTGAAGTCATAAATTTCGGGTCAAAAGCTAACCCACAATGCATTATTTTAGGAATATATTGTTCCCCGAAGGAAAGGTTAGATTTCATTAATATGTTCAAGAAGTACAAAGATGTATTTTCTTGGACCTATAATGATCTCAAGACCTTTGATCCAAATACCATGTAACATGTTATTCCTATGAAAACCCAAACCATAGCCTTTCAACTGAAACTTAGGAAAATGCATACGAGTTTTGAGCCAACAATCAAAGAGGAATTAAATAAACATTTATCAATAAAAATCATCTTTCTAGTTAAACACACTCAATGGGTCACTAACTTAGTACATGTTTGAAATAAAAATGGTGAAATTTGTCTTTTTTAGATTTTAGGAATTTAAACAGAGCCACTGAAAAAGGTCACTACTTGGTGCCACCCATGGATTAAATTCTCCAGTGTGTATGAGGCTTTGATATGCTATCCTTCCTGGATGGTTTCTCAAACTACAATCATATTATGGCAGCACCTCCTGACCAACAAAAGACCATATTCTAAACTCCTTGTGGTACCTTTGCATACATTAAAATTCCCTTCAGATTAATAAATGCAGGGGGGGCTTTCCAATGTGCCATGGACATAGCTTTTAGAGTTATCATCAATTAATATATAGTTATATATTTAGACAATGGTAATGCTTTCTCAAAATAGAGGTATGATATTTTTTTCACTTAAAAAACGTGTTTGAAAGACGTAGAAAACTTGGAATCTCCCTTAATCCTAAAAAAACTATTTTTGTAGTTACTAAAGGAAAGTTACTATGATGTATTGTCTCTAACGATTGAATTAGAATCGATCCTAATAGAATGCAAGAAATTAATGCTTTAACCCCACCAAATTCCAAAAAGGCCATGCAATATTTCATGGTCAAGATTAATTTGGTTAGAAGATTCGTTCCTAGCTTTTTCGAAATCATAAAACCTCTTCAGGATTTAGTAAAGAAAACTGATTTTTTTAAATGGGGAGAATCACAAAAACAGGCTTTTAGCACTATTAAACAAGAGATCACAAAGGCTCCTACGTTAATCAGTCCTGATTTTTCAAAAGAGTTTCTTTTGTATACTTTCGCCTTAGATTTTTCCTATGATGTTGTGCTCATGCAAAAAGTTGATCCCGACATTGAAATACTTGTTTCTTTCATGAGCTCCACTTTTAAAGGAGTAGAATTAAATTATGAACCAACAGAAAAATAAGTTTTTGTTGTGTACAAAGCATTGAAGCATTTTAATTTCTATTTACTTAAATCTAAGACAAAATTTATAGTCCCATACCCAACAGTTAGAAATATTTTCATTCAAATGGAACTCGAGGGAAAAAGGGCTCATTTGATGACAACCTTGCAATAATTTGACCTTGAAATTAAACCTGCATAAATTATTAAATGTTAGGGCCTTTGTTATTTGGTTTCTAAATCTATTTATTTTTGTAGCAGCCATTCGACTTTTCCCGATGATTCCTCTCTAAACAATGAAGTACCCTTAATACAAAATGAAGTCTTATGTCAAGATTATGAGTCTAATTCATGGTATGCAGACATTATATTTTACTTGGAAAATGGTACAACCCCCAGTCATCTCAATTCAACTCCGAGAAGAGCATTAACATTAAAATAAACTCCTTACTATATTATTATTAATGTTATTTTTCGAAAAAATTATGACAGGGTGTTACTTTGCTGCCTAGAGTAGGGAGATGCTTTAAAAATACTTTATGAACCCCATTTTGGGCCAGTTGGAAAACATTTTGGTGGAGATACCACCAAATACAAGGTTCTGAGGGTGGGTTATTACTAGCCCACTCTGTTTAAGGATGCCCATGCCCTTGATATAAAATGTGAAACCTGCAAAAAGACCGTTGGTATGTTGGAAAACCTAGCCTTTCCCCTAAAGTATATCATTGTTTTAGTTCCCTTTTGATAATGGGGCTTAGAAATTATAGGAAATATTAATCCTTCCTCATCCCAAAAACATAAATTCATTATAATAGCTACATATTCTTTTACTAGATGGGTTGCGGCAACACCTTTGCGTGTGCTAAATGTTAGTTAAGTCATTAATTTTCTTGAATCAAAAATTGTCACTCGTTTTGGTGCTCATAAGTCATTGGTATTTGATAATGAATCATATTTCTCATCTCGTGAGATAGATGCATATTGGCATATAAAAAGGGATAAAATTCAAATATTCAACAAAATATTACCCACAAATAAGTGACCTTGCTGAATCATCAAACAAGAATCTACTGAAAATCCTTAAAAGAATCGTCTCAGAGAATCATAAAAATTGGCATACTATGTTATTTAATGCATTATGGGCTAATAGGGTCACACAAAAAGCTGATATTGGAAATTGTCCCCTTTTCTGGTCTATGGCAAAGAAGCCATGTTACCCCCCCCCCCCAACCCCAATATCTTTCTTCCTTCTATGCAATTGTCCTAGAGTGTCCAAGAAGTTAATTCATCAAATATGGAAAATAAGATTAATGCTTTACTAAAATTAGAAGAAGAGAGACATAGATCTAAAACCAAGTTAAATCAACATAAACAATTGGTAAAACGATGGTTTGATCACAAATATTCTTCCAACAGGATTTTGAATTTGGTGACCTAGTTCTTAAATGGGACAAGGCTCACGAGGACAAAGGGGAACACACCAAGTTTCATAGATTATGGTTGGGACTATTCATTGTTACAGACAATATCGGTCCCAATACGTTTTTCCTGTAGACTTTGGAAGGTCAACATGAGTCACTCCCATTTAATGGACATATTTTAAAAATATTATTTGCATGATATCCTGTGGGAGACCCTTATCTATATTTTTGTTATATGTTTGAATTTACCTTTTTATTTTGAGTATGCTTTTTCTTTTCTTGGTTTGAATGATTTCCATACTTTTTTTTTAATGTTTTATTCTATAGTGAAATCTTCCTCGAAATCATATTTTCAACAAATATTGATTAGACGACTTATTGATTTAAGTATTAACTGATGAATCAATTCTTTCGGCTCATCTCAATAAAAAGTATTTTCATTTTTTTTTCCTTTTTTTTTAGTGATATCTTTATATTTACTCTCAATTACAAGAATTATCTTAGTTCACTATTGTTCAAGAAGAATTCAATAATAGATGATTTTAAAAAACATGATAAATATGAATTTGGAAAGGTAAATTTTTAACACCATCCTTTGCTCTTAAGGAGAAGATTTTCCTCCCCATCTATTAAGTAATCAGTCAAGGGTTAACATTAATTAGAGTGTAATTCAAAAATATAAAATAAGAAAATTTGAGAGATAGAAGGTCTCATTACGAGTCGATGTACCACGATCATGAGCCCTAATAAAAGTGACATTACCAATGCTGGTCACCAAGCCAGGGTAATGGATTTCGGTCATTAGGATGAACAACAAGAGGTCTCATCATGAGATGGCTTGTTCACTTTTGTCAGTTCTTGTTAGTCGCAATGTCACTATCTGCTCACCAAGATGGGATAATCAATTTCAGTTAATTACTACAAAAAATCTAAATAAAATATGTTATTAGCTTTGAACCTATGTCTAATAGATGGGATACAGGCACGACAATTGGTTAAAGGGTAACCCTACTAAGGCTATGAACGCCTATTGGAAGCAATGGCTCTACCCATGGTATTAAATTTATGATTATGCCAACTTCCATAGTTTGTTGTTTATCTTTTGAATCTGTCATCTTTATGGATATTTCTAAATATTTAGTTAGTTTCATTTCAATTTATGTAAGTTGTTAACTATTTAATAAAGGTAATGATGAAAATTAATATTTTTTTGCAGATTGAAGGTAAAGACATTAATATTTACTATGTGATACATGGCTATAAATTGCATTTTATTCCTTTCTCCTTTCATTCTATTTCTTTTCAGACAAATAAAACTGGTTCGACCCAACAAGTCGCCAATTGTTGGTAGGTCAACCACCTCCCCTCTCATTTTGTTAAAAAACGATATGACCCCACTTTATTCTTACATTTGGGGTTTTCAATTTGATTTTTTGTTTAATGAGGTTTGATACCAATGGTTTCTAATGTACATTTATTATGTTTATTTTTTTATATTGTGTGGCATGAACTTGATTGCTTCGCACAAATGTACATTTCTTTTGTTTGCTTTGACACTTTTTGTTTCATATTTCATTTGGAATTCATGAAAAGGAATAACCGTGAGGCATGTCATTCTACATTTACATATGAATCTTAAAAAGAACAAGGTCTCTCTTGAATTTATATTATATAGCAACCTTGTCTTATATTTAAAATTACTTATATCTTCTTAATGTTTATATGAATATGTGCATGGTATTAACTTGTTCTATGGACTATTAAACCTTATGTTTAAACCTATGCTTGGTTCATATATTGTTTTATTTACATATGTTTTTATTTCTATGCTCTGACCTTGATTAATGCACATGATTTAATTTATCGAATCCAATGAATGATGTGAGGTTATGATTATGGTTTGTGTGAATTGAGATATGTTAGTTGAAATTTCTCAATCTGTAATTATAAGGAATGATGCTCTCTAGGTTATGAGATATGGTTTTGGATTTTTTGTTATTGATCAGTGGGAGATATGTACTGCATGTCAAAAATGGATATCTTGATTGATGCCATTTATAACCAATCTACCATTCATCCTCGTTTGTACTTGAGATAATCATACTTTTTGCACCATGCTCTTAACTATTCCCAAAAATCCTCTAGAGTTTCAATCAGACCAACTCTCAGCTGTCTCATTCCCTTCTCTTGGTTGTTCTCTGTTTCAACAATGAGCTAGGGTTTTGATATTATTCTCCTGTTCCATGACTATTCTTTTTTTTTTTCTCTCTAGTCCAACTATAAAACCCTCAGAGTCTAGCCATGGCTCGTGTTATTCGAACTGAAGCTATCACGACCAAAATGGTTGAAGTTTATAATGATTATTAAAAATTATTTCATTATGTTGGCTGGTGGGATTTCCTCTGTCTCTTCCAAGGGTAAAATCAAGGTGTTGTCGAAGCCTTTGATTCTTCGTTTGATGGCCAGAAGTCCCAGGAGGGTGATAGAGAAATATTTGTGGGTGTTGATATTATTTCCAAAGCTACCAATCTCTCGGTCCAAGGGGAGGAATGGTCGAAAAATCATAAAGTTCATGGTATCCCCTGGAAGAAGTTACTTTCAAAAAAAGGTTGTGTTTATAAAGTCAAAGGTATGCATATCACCTACCTCAAACCGAAATGGAAAAACTTAGTTTTGTTCTTGCATCGTTATCTCACTTGTGAGGGAATTTACAACTTAGTATTCATTTATCATATAAGGCTATTTTTGGTGTTTTTAGGCCATACGCTCAATTTTGTTTTCTATTTGCATGGGAGTATAGCTAAAATGTCTCGCACCTTCTAGTAGCAATGAAAAAATGCTAAGAAGTCACTTTTTAACCACGGTATTATTTGCATCTCGGTTAAACATTAGTTTGTTAAACTTGGAGACAATTAGGATATTTTCTTAAGTCAAAATAATTTTGACAAAATTCTCCTTCTTGGAGAATTCGAACCACCTGCTTCTTCTCAGCCTAATTCCCCTATGCATGACTTTTCTTAGTCATGCATTCATGATTTGATGCATTCTGATTTTGGAGAATCATGTCACGAGGTTTATCTTTGTATCACAGAAGATGATAGGGTTGCTAAACCTAAACCTGTGAATTCCCAGATAACCATAAATATGGATGAGAGTGATTTTGTTTGTAAAGGCAAGATAAAGTAGGAAATTAGGAAAAATGGTAAAATGAAACCTTCCACAACTAATCCTTAGCTTGAGTCCTTGTCTCCTAAACCTACATGTCAAGAAACACGTAGTCAATTTAAACATAATTTTGAGTCTCATATTAAGGACAAAATAAGAGGAAGGAATATTTCTAGGTTGAGGAATAGGTGAATGTCTTCCCTTACTAGAGAGATATGTGTTGATCTCAAGGCTAATACAGAGCCCAAGCCTAAGAATTCCAAGCTCGAATTTTCAGGAAATTTTAATGTTTTTGATAATAAAAATGATATGTTGAAAGTGGATATTGATACTCAAAAATTTGCTTCAGAAACCATGTATGATCTCTCGTGGCATCAAAAATTTGTGTTCACTATTTTGGGACTAAATCATTGAATTAAACAACTCATGTGGGAAAATGATCTACTCAAAGCCTCTTGTCGCCTTAAAGAAACACTTAGAGAACATAATTCTACTAGTTCAATTAATAAGTCACAGGTTACTGATACTCACATCGTAATGAAGTCCTCAATGGATAAAGTCACAATTTCCTTGGATCTTGATCATGTGCATGATGGTAAGCAAAGTATTTTATTGATATGTCACAGCTTTTACAAACGGTAAGGTATGTTAAGTTTTTTATTTCATTTGTTGTAATTATAAGGGTGTCATAGATTCAAAGATTTTGTAACTACCCTTTTCTCTTGTTTTTATAGAAATTTGATTTCCTTTTCTTAACTTGTCACAAGTTTTTGTGTTGGCCAAGTAATCGCGTTCGTCTTTCATGGAGCATATACCTATGGGTTATCTTGGTTTTTGTGGATTTTAACAAATAAAATCATGTTAGTTACCTCGTTGATTTTCTTTCATTTGTTGAATATGGTCAACAGGTCGAAAGCATAAAATTATGATTATTTTGTAAAAATAAAACTTTATTTTTGAGTTTATCATGGACATAGTTAGTTTTACAATGGATATAAAAACCCCCTATTTCATAATGAAAAGGGGGTACCCATAGTGCTAGAGAGAGAAGGAGAAATGCTAGAAAAGTAATTGAAACTATGACTGTGGAATTTATATTCATTTTGAATGCATTTACCGAATGGTTTAATTATATTGGTACATCTTCGAGTGAATTGCTTCTCCATGATCATATGAGTATTTTTAATTGTGTTTATTCTTTCTATAGTTAATCTCTAAAAGTTTAAAGGTCATGTTGCTTGAGGAACACCAACTTGGATCGTGGAATGATAGTTATCTTTATGCATTACTTTTCCTTTGCATTAGTTTAATTCTTGTGCATTAAATAGATTGTATAACTCCTATAGTGACAAGTGTCACGAGGTAATACAAATCATAACATTTTGTTGATTTTGATTTCTATGATTTGATTCTGGAAGGTTAGATTCATAAGAGTGTTTTATTCCAACGAGTCAAACTGGAAAATATCCTGAGTTATTTTCTATTTTATCATTATTATCTCACTATTTTTTTGTTGATTTGATTCACTAATGAATGATTGGAACATTGTTATATATAAATTGATAGAGTGACCTTGTTTCTTTCAATATTCTATCTCGACCAAGGATTAATTCTTTTATATAGTTTTATGATTCTTAATGTGTGAAATGCATATATTAATGGATTTTGATCTAGGTTAACTTGGAAGAGATAAATTTTGCTTTTATGTATCTTTATGCCTTTCACTTATATGACATTAGTGAATCATTTAATTTAATTTTTTCACTTATATGACATTATTGAATAATTTAATTTAATTTATAATAGCAGTTATAAATTAAATATTAGTTAACATATTACATTCTATTTTTATATAATTTTATTAATTGAAATTCATTTATTTTTTAGGAACCAGTTACGCTACATTCTGTTTGTTTTTGTTTTGTATTATAATAGTATATATTTCATGTATCGTAGTATTTTATTTCTATTTTTTTAATATATTTCAATAACATATTTTTGTACTTAATTTCAACATTTTAGATTCTTATTTATAAATAAGATATATAAATTATAATTACTATATCGTAATAGCTCGTCGGTGGAACATACAGTCCCTTTCCTCGATAACAATATCGAATTAGATTGATTTCATTTTGTTGTTTCATTCGCATAATTAGATTAATAATTAACTTTTGGTTTAGATTAACCATAAAGTAGTATAACGTTAGTGTTAGGATTACATAATATTAAAATAAGATTAATAATAGTTTAGATTAGAATTAGTTTCTTCCGATTCACTTCTTCGTAAGAAGAAAGGATCCAAGGCTAATGAAGTCGATAAACTTGTCAAGGGTAACTATACCAAATGGCTTGGGCTATTAAAGAGCTTCAATTCAATTCAGGTTATTTCTCCCTTGTTGACTTAGGTGTATAATGTTTGCGTCAACATGCTTATAAAATGACGTATTAGATGAAATAATAATAAAAAAGAAGCATAATGTATATGCTATTTCTAGGCCTCCAATTAGCTAAAGATTAGGATGTCTCCAAGATTTTGATCATAGGTGATTCCCTTATTACTATTCGGCACCTCCAAAAGGGTTCTCTTCTAAAGAACAACCATCTTAATCTCCTTCTAAGGAGAATTAATATCCTTTTGGATTCCTTTTCTCAAAATTCCTATTATCACATCTTAAGAAATCAAAAAAACATGGTGAATGCATAGGCTAACCAAGTTTGTCTCCTTTAAGCAGGACAATTTGTTATCAATGCCTTGTCAAGTTGGAAAGTTATACCATGAGGCCCTATATCTATGAATTCTTCCTTTCTCATAACTTGAAGTTCATTGAATTTATGCACCAAGGGAGGTATATTATGTGGGTCTCTAAATTTTCCCTCGTCAAGTCCCATGTCCCCTCATATATCAACATATTTTCTTATTTAAATTGGCGTCATGGGCCTGTCACCCACCTGTCACCATAGATGATTTGTTTGGTGGTACATGTGGAAGTCATGCACCCATTCACTTCTTACATGTGGCTTCATTTGCAGCTAGACATATCTCCCTTTTCTCTCCTTTCCTCATACCAAACACTTCGATGGTCATGGGATGGGGACATTTATTGTGTTTTGAGGTTAATTCGATCATCAAGGAATGGGAATTTACATGATCTAAGATTTTAATCATGGAAGGAGTCAAAATGATGAGTATGAAGGTCAATGGCTTCTGGAATTTCTTGGCAAGGTGAGGTTGTTTCCCTAGTGGATGGGGGATACACCATGTCCATGCAGTTTTTAGAGGTGAAGTGCATTCTATCAGTTATTTTTTGCTCTATATCAGGAATGTTTTCTACTCTTTAACTTGTTGATTCATGTCCATTTCAGAATCAATCTTCCTTACTCACTTTGTAAGTCATGGGGAATATTTCCTCTATGGATGGTTAGTGTCTTTTTAAAAATTCCATGTTGCCAATTTTGAGGTTCTCTAAGAATTTCTAGTGGTTTTTTCAGCTAAACTAAGGACTCCTTTGCCACCCTTTGAGATTAAAACCTCTCTTCCTCTGGTCATAATCATTTTGGCACTAGAAAAGTGGATGTGTGAGTAGCTTCAAGTACTCTTGAGATTGTAGGATTCCAAGAGGTTTTCTTTCTCTAGTTTAAATTTTAATTCCCTCTCTGTAAATTGTCTAATCCTTCCCTGGTCACATTGTTGGGTTTCTATATTCTTCTTGTCTTTCCTGAAGCACTCCTTATACCCTGGGTATTTTGGCCCTTCCTCATTATTGGTCGTTATTACAATGACAACCTCCCCTCCTCCACTCGTTCCTATTGTGGGCTCTTCCTTCCTTCTTGCTAGACCTTGAGGACCATTATCCCTGCCCTCTTGCAACTTCTTGAATCTGAATTATATTCTCTTCTCCCACTTCCTAAACCTCATGGAGAATTATGGCTTTATTCTAGCTAACACCAGAGGCATCAATGCTTGCAATTCCTGGCGTCATCACCCTATCGATTGGGAAGCCGAAGGTGATGACCTTGAAAGGTGACTTGATCAACAATGGAACATTATCCTTCTTTTACTTGAAGAAATGCAACATCTCAAAGCTAAAGTGAACCAACAAAAAGATGATATTAAGGCCATTTGTTGGCAACTTGTAGAATTTCAATACTAAAGGAATGAATAGGATTAGCGCAACATAGTAAGCACCAATCTCAGTTTCCCATGAGATAAGATGTCAATTGACCCCTCCCTAATTTATGATCACCTTTTGTAAAGTTGTTTTTCTCTTGGTACAATTTTTTCAAGCTTATAGTTGTAGAATAGTTAGCAATATTTATGTATCTAGTAGTTTCTTAGATGATATTTTTGGGTCTCCTTTGTTGTTCTCTCTTGAAAAACCTAAATTTTCGCAAGAAATGTAATATTTATCCTGAGCATTTTTATGCAACTGGGAGTTGCTTTAAGGACAAAATAACTCATTTTTGTTTTTATATATAAATCAAAATATATAATTTTTAAAAAATATAAAACCTTGATAAATTTAATTGATAAAAATATACAAATTAAATATTTACCATAATTTTTTTCCTTAAATTATGCATACCACCCACATGCAGGAGACCAATGAAAGAAAAAGACACATTCGCTTCGATAGAAGTAAAACCGACCTCTTGTTAAGGGATTTAGAGAGGGATTTAGGCCCCATGAATTATAATAATAACATTGATCAAATTTATTACCATTTCACTACTATCCTTTCCAACACCATTAGCAATTTTTCTAATGAGATTCTCTTTAAGCAGTCTAATAGAACTTCAAATCCATGGTATGAAAAAGATTGCAAAATTGCTAGGAAAGCGATCAGAGACGCTCCTAATGAAATCATTAAGCTGCAGAATATCAATATATACAAAAATATCATCAAGATGAATTTAAAATATCATATATTAATAAAAGACAAGATTATCTTCTACACCTTTCTAAATTCGCGCCCAAAATTTTTTGGTGAAATGTTCTTGTCCGTAAAACCAAAGATAACCATTCTATCCCCTTAGAAAACTGGGACAACTATCTTAAGAATTTGTATGACTCTCCAAACACTATGGGCACCACCTTAATCACTCAAATTAAGGAGGATGTATTCTCTCTGGGCGACATTGAGTCTGGTATTAATAAGCTTGAAAATGGGAAAGCTAAAGATATTGAAGGATACCAAGATGAGATCCTTAAAATGGGAATATCTATCGTCATTCCTTATCTCTACAAGCTTCTCAATTTGGTTGTAACGCATGGCTTCCTTGGGCTTTGAACGCAAAGCCTTATTGTACCTATATTTAAAATTGGGGACAAGAGTGTTCCATGTAACTACAGGACCATTATGGTTAGCCATATCCTGGCCAAGCTTTATGGGCTCATTTTGGAGAAGAATCTTAGCCTTTGGCTTGAAATCCATGGAAAAAGAGCTAAAGGACAAGCTGGTTTTAGGAAACATCACTCTACTACTGACCATCTGGTCACTCTTAGAATCATTATGAAGGAATGTCGCAATAGTAAATTCGATCTCTTATGTTTCTTTGTGGACTTTAGAAAAGATTTTGACATTGTTCCTTGAGACAAGCTTTGGGAGAGACTTAAAGAGATCATGGTCCCTCCTAAGCTGAGGATTGTTGTGATCTGTCTCTACGAGAACTGTTACACCATTTTTTGGTCATCTAACCCATTATCGTTAGATGAACCCAAGTACACCATGTAAGACCAATTTTACCCCAAGTAAAATTGCTTTCACCACATTTGTTTACATTTCTTGGTCATATTTAACCCAAAACAAGGTAATCAATTAAATAAATCATTATTTATTTAATTATTTCCTAAGAATAAGTTATTTAAATCACTATTTAAATACTATTCCTAGTTAAATTTGACTAAATCATTTTTTAATAATTAAATAAACCATTATTTATTTAATTATATTCCCCTCATCTCCCTTAAATAATAAATAAATCATTTATTTACTTGTTATTTATAAATAAAGGAATGGACCCAAGTCAAAAACCCTTTTCCCTCCAACAAATATAATAAAATATTCCTAAAGGTTATTCTAGAATGTGATTAATAATATTTTATTCATGCACCAAGTTCTAGAACACCCCAATATTTTGTTATAAATAGAAGCGTTTTCCCCATTCATTAGTCACCTCCATTGCATTAGATCACACCAGATCTACTCTTGGTCACCATTTCCATTTGTTTGCATTTTGAACTCCCATTGAGTTCCATGTTTGTGAGGGTTTTCCACATTAACCAAAGAGAGGAATTTTAGATCTGAAACACTGAGGACTTCCAAGAACCCATCCCACTGAGGAGAACTGGAAAAAACCTTTCTTGTTTTCCTCTCAGTTGCCCCATTCTTTAATATAATATAATATAAGATTCTTTTTATACATTGTTCTTGTCTTGTTCATTGGATGCATGGAGCTATTTTATATCTTGTCTGCTTAATATCTTTTATGCTTAGATCTAATTTTATACAGCAAAATTAAGAATATTTTGCAGCCATATTTGATGTTAGGGCTACTTGATATGCATAGCTAAAGTGATCTTTTACGACGAAAGAATCATACTAACAATTGGTGAATCCACACGGGTTTTCTTTTGCGACCACTGTCGTTTTCTATCTTCATGCATATCCAGCTGTTTCAGACCCTAGGGTTTCTCTTCCATTTTTATTTTTCCTATTTTTTCTCGTTTTTATGCTATTTTTCCCCTCTAAAACCCTCAAACATTCAAATTTCTAACTTATGTGTGTTTCTGGCCTTTTTGCGCAGGAGACCAACATCAGCCGCTGCTGAGACGAAAAAATTTTCTGAAATCTGCCGCCGCCAGACCCGGATCTGCAGGTCGCACTTATCGGCCCAAAAAGTGCGACCTGGCCTTGAGGTCGCACTTATCGGCCCAAAAAGTGCGACCTGGCCTTGAGGTCGCACTTTTCTACCCTAAATCTGCGACCTGGCCTGAAAACAGGCCCAAACCTGCGACCTGCAATTTTTTTTGCAAATCTGCCAGCACTTTTTCTGGGTTTTACTGAAGCTTCTGTCAGGGCTTTCCAGCCTCTGTCTCCACCTATTCAGACCTGTTGCTGATCTATTTCACTCACCTAAGTGGGACTCTTTCCCCTTAGGGCTTTAGTTCCCTCCACTTTTTGTGGGAGAGTTTGTTGCTGTTTTCAGACATCTGAATTTCCAAAAGTTTCATCCTTATTTCAGATCTGATACCTCCTGTTCAGATCCTCACAGGTCAGCTTTTCTTCCCTTTTTATACACTGCCTTTCGCTTTGTTTAGGTTCATCTCTAGGGCCACCTCTTTGAGCCCCCTCTTTTTAGCTGATCTCCTATTTTCTAGCAACAACCTTGCCCCTGCCTCTTTGCCGCTTTCTGCACCACTTTCCAGCAGATTTCTCCATTGGATCCCAGTCCCTCCAGACCTTAAATCTATTTATCTCCTGTTAGCGTGCTCTACCCCTGCTAGACTATTTTTGAGAGACCCACCTTCTTGGGTTCAATTGCTACCTTTTTAGTTGCTCGTTTTCTGTTCTTTCAATCTTATTTACTACAGATTTCTTTTCCATTACGCAGCACACTTTTTCTTTTACTCTCAAAACGTCTGGGTTTAATCAATTAAAATTAATGCACGCCACACATTGACCCTAAGTGAAGAAGAGCCTGGTTAACACCGCCTAGCAAAGACTCTAAAATTAATCGACACTGCACCTCCTTGTCCTTGTCGCGTCTTGCTTTTGCACCTTGCTGCCCTTGTCGGTCTTTCTTCTTCCCGTCATCATTTTGCCTCCAAGGTGTTTATCCCGGCGACTTCTTGGCCTTCACCCTCAGTGTCCGGTTGGTCGACTTCCTCCTTCCCGTCGTCATCGAGTAAGTCCTCCCCGAGTCCGCACTCCGACTCTTCCTCTGATTGTTCGGGTTCTCCCCGTCCTTCTAGTTCTCCCCCCTTTACCTCCACCATGTCTAGTTCTGGACCTAGCCCTAACCCCAGTTCTACTACTGGGTCCGCTTCCAGTGGAACTACTATGGGACCTACCTCGACTGCCCCATTACTTCCGTATATGGCGGGCCTCAGTCTCCCCGACTTCAATTAGCTTATCAATGATCCTATCCGCCATGATGTCAGTTGGCCTGCTATGCCAACCAAGCTCCCCTCCGACATTCCCAAGTTCGAAGGCCTTGCTAGTGAAGATCCCTCCAATCATATCCGATCTTTCCACATGTGGTGCTCCTCTAATTCCATCACCAATGACTCCATTCGTCTTCATTTATTCCAACGAACCCTTACTGGCGAAGCGTCCAAATGGTATGTTGATCAAGCCACCTCTTCCCATACCACTTTTGCAACCATTGCCCAAGCCTTTTTGTCTTATTTCCAGCTCCCTCTCCGATACGACACTGGCACTGAACTATTGACCTCCTTTCATCAATCCTCTTCAACGCGTCTCTCCGCTCATGTCCAGGAGTGGAGACGACGATGAGCGGAGACGACGACGAAGCTTATGCCGTGCTCCCCCCTTTGAAGATCGAGTTTACATGGATTGGTTCCTTCACTCTCTCTTACCTCCCATTGGCAAATATGTCGCCTCCCATTTCCCCCAAACTAAAGAAGCCGCCCTTCAAATCGCCTTAAAATATGACCTTATCTATGCCCAGTCTAGTTATGTTTATACTGTCCTTCCTGATCTCCCCAAGCCCGGGGGCACTAACGCCTCCGGGACCTCTCACTCTACTAATGATATCATCGGAGCCATGTCTCATACCTCTGCTCCACCTCTTATGCCCTATGGTTTTCCTCCCAGCGGGGCCAGCACCTCCAGCAACTTTCCCCATCCCGGTAACATGTATCCAGGCTTTGGCATGCCTCCTCCTTTTGCCCACTCTCCTGCTTACATCAATGTTACCCATTCTCACCCATACCCTTATTCGCCGCCTGGTGTCCCAGCTCCTCCAACATTTGGACCTCCCGCTCCCTTGCCTCCTCTACCCCCACAGCCGCACTTACTACCCCCTCCAGGGCACGTATTTGCGCAACACGGTGCGACTACTCCTCCTCCTTCTCAACGGCGGAGGAGAGGCAATCCATCCGCCTCTGGTAATCGTGGACCCAATCCTTCTAGTATTGACCCTAACATTGCTACCCAGCCCCAGGGCTCCCAACCCAAGAAGTACAGGCCGCTTCGCACAAATAAGCCTTGTTCATGTTGCGGTGTTTTCGGTCACTACACTCACAATTGTCCCCTCTTACCACAAATGCGACAGATGTGGGAGTCTTAGGCCACCATTCGGGGACAACACTCCTCTCCCCCTATCCCCCCCATTACTTCTACCTCTCAGCCCGTTGTGTTTACCGATCCTTTCCCTCAACAAGGATTTGTGGCTACTCAATCCCCTCATGCCCCGGCATCCACTCAACCTTCTCCTTCTGGTTCTTCCGATTACCAGATTCTTATGATGTCCTCTGACCAACCTCTCACTGTTGACCTTAACCTTCAAACTCGGTCTCGTCAATACTCCCCGCCTCCCGTACCGTCTGTCTCCGAGTCCCCATCATCAACTTCTACAGAGCCTCTATCGACACCCAATGGTCCCTTACAACTCCCTCCACCCAAATTTGAGGTTCACACAAAAATTCCTAAGGGTCCATTACGCTGAAATGCTGCCTCTGGTCGGGCTGTCCATTCCTACAACATAGTAGATGATCTGGCGCAATCTCCAGCTGCCATTTCAACACTGGAACTCCTCCAGTCGTGTATTTCTCAAAAGAAAGCTCTACTATCTGCCGTGGGTGCTGTAGATCCTGTTGATGACCTATTAATTGTTTTCGACGCTCGTCAGTCAGACCATCCCCCTCTTCCTCCTTCAATTTCTTTCCAAATCCCTGTCAAAATCTGAAATGCCAATTTCGCTCGATGTATTATTGATGAGGGGGCATCTACCTATGTAATTTCCGCTTCGGTTTGGAAACAACTCGGATCCCCTGAGCTGGACCCTTCCACCATCACCCTCCGTGTGTGGGATGGCCATGCCTCCCAACCCATTGGTCTTTTTCGTAACTGCCCTATCACCCTTGCCGGTAAGACTGTTTGTGTCGACGTTGAAGTTATCGATACCCCTCTCGACTACAACATCCTTTTGGGGCGTAGTTACACCTATGCCATGTCTGCCGTCCCATCCGCAGTCCACCGCAAGATGTTTTTCCCTCATAATGGCAAGATCGTCACCATTGACCAGTTTTTGTATCCTGAATCTAAATCTCAGACCTCACCTGAGTCCACCATTTCTACTGTCACCAATAAGCAAACTGTCGATTCTTTGACCAGTGTCTCCCCTGGCATCTACAAAGACTCCTCTTTGCTTGGCACCTTCCCCGGTCCCCCCCCTCCTCCTATCTCTGATCCTAGCTCGGCGAATGTTTGCATGATGCAATCATCTCAGGCTGCCCTCCCGCAACCTGCTCCGGCTAGTCAGCAACCTCCACCTCATCCGACTCACCCTACTCCTCGCCCTTCTCCTCAGCTGTTTCCAACTCTCCCACCAGGTCCTTCACCTCCCCCTCACACCCCGGAACCTCTTTATCCTCCTGCCTCGGTTCCCTCCAGCCTCCCCCATTTAGGAACCATCCCTCCTGGCCATTACTCCGCTGGTCAAATCCCTTTCCTTGGCCCTCCCCCTGGCGTCTATTCGGTTCCTGTCATGGCCACCCTTTCCCTACCTAATTTAACTTTGGGCATACCGGTATGGTATCTTACTCCTCTAACCAAAACCCCTCCCGGCCACCCTAAACCATACATTGCTGTGACACCAGTTCAACCGATTCCCGTTGCTCCTCCCACCGCTACGGTACCTCTAGCCTCGTCGCACGACCCTCCTCATGCTAAGACTGCTATGAGTAAGAAAAGAAAAACTCATAGGGGGGCATCCCAAGATAAAGCCACCGCTCTCGATCCTACTCCCCCTCCACCCACCAAGCCTTGCGCTTTGTGTGATGTTGTCGGTCACGCCACCCATACTTGTCCTGAGTTGCCCCGTCTCCAACCCATGGTCAAAGTAGCGTTCCCTCAATCGTCAGCCCCGGAAACCTCTGTTTCCTCCGCCCCCATACCCAAGAACCCAAAGTCCCTTCGCACCAACAAACCTGCGCTTTATGTGGTGTCCATGGCCATTATTCTCACCATTGTCCTCACCTCACGCATTACCGCGCCTCTTTAGAGGTCATTCGCGAGTATGAAGTGGAACAGAATCAATCCGCCTCACCCATCCTTGCTCAGTATGCGTCGAGTTTACTCTCCAGCCACCATTGACATCCCTCCCCCTGATGTTGAGATGTCCAAATCTGTTGCTCCTCTCTTGTACCTATCATCATCCGCCCAACCCTCGGAGTACATCCCCTCTGTATCCACTCCGCCTTTTTCCTCTGATCCCCCTTCAGCGCCATTCTTGGGCTCTTCATGTTTTGACCATCTTTTTACTTACTCTTCAGTCATCTCCCCTGATGACCCATTTCTGCACCTTTCCTCCATGAACGATGATCTCAGTAGCTTTGCAGCCTCTTGCGGTTTCCGCCACCTTCCCCTCTCTTCACCTAACCCCGATACTCCCATCCGTCTCTATGATGTACGTCACAACACAAGTCCCCGATCTCCCTCAATTCTCTTATCTTGCGATGTTGTTCCCTCGACCCTCTCGTCCACTCATTACATTGGTTACGCCGATGGCACGAGTCGGTATTCCCGAAACCTCGCCTCAGCCGCCTGGGCCATCTTTACCCCTGTGCATACCCTTGTTCTTGCAAATGGGGTCTGCATTGGCACCACCACCAATAACCAGGCCGAGTATGATGCCGTTCGTGGTCTCTTAGCTGACACTCTCTCCCATCGCATCCTCCATCTGCAAGTTTATTTAGATTCCCTGCTTATTGTCTTACAACTTAATGGCGTCTACCGTGTGCATAATCCTATCCTGTTTAGACAATATTTACGGGTGAGACTTTTGATACGAGAATTTAGATTTATTTCATTCAACCACATACCTAGAAGTCACAATCACTACGTAGATCAGATCGCAAACCATGTTCTAGACTGGCATTTATCACACATAAGACAATAGCATCCACAAAATCCACATAAAACTCATATACATATAACATGTGTTTTAAAGTCCATATACTTTTGAAACATATGACATGCCCATAGCATGTTACAAAAAACACTGCTACAAAAATGGGGGGCACCACTGGCCCCTACATCACTACTAGGGGGCACCACCTGCCCCACACCTAGTCACTCTCCGGAGGATCCCGTGCCAACGTCTCTGCTCCCGCAGCTCGTAGATCATGCACCGTCTGCCCGGCCATCGCCATGCGTCGCATGATCCCTCGCCATTCCGAGGGGAGCCCAATACATAGCTCTATGTATAGGTCGTCTAAATCTTGCCATCCACGCTCCGACACACCGGTCAGCAGCCCCTCACATCTACGACGGAGGTCCTCCACCAGTGCGGCCTTCTCTTCATTCTGTCATGTCCTCGATCCACTTGCGCCTGTAGCACCTGCTGCTGCTGGTCGTCCCATATATCCGGCCGGTTTCACCGGAGCTATATCTACATCCCAAATAATATAAGGATTAGTACCATGAATACTAGTCACAAACTATAAAAAGGAACATAATAGATTAGTTGCTTGTCACTTACCATCCGGTCCCCATACTCGACCAGGTGGCAGCGGCAAGTCCGGATCTCCCCAATAACTCATCCCACTATAAGGATAGTCATATATGTATAACGGCATCTGGTCCCAATGGGCAAAGAAATCTGGTCGAAACACCCTCCCGACTGCCCCTCCTCCTCCTCTACTCAATAGTCGTCCCCACCGACGCATCCGGGGCTCTCTCGGGCCCCCATCAGGCAACTGTATACGAGGTCGTAAGGTCGGGATCTTCTCGAAGAAGAAAGAGTGCAATACTGTCCCATATGCACAATCATGATTCATTTGTCGCTTACATAACAACAATTGTCGTTTCAGCAACACCAACATCATCTGGGCCCACCCATAGTAGGCCCCACCCAACACACTCTCCACAATCATCATCTGCCCTCCAGTGATGTGATGGAGCACCTGACTGCCCAAGAT
Source organism: Pinus albicaulis (assembly GCA_034641835.2). Lineage (NCBI taxonomy): Eukaryota > Viridiplantae > Streptophyta > Pinopsida > Pinales > Pinaceae > Pinus > Pinus albicaulis. The sequence continues at coordinate 133,942,385 of CM076584.1, read as the reverse complement.
CCGCAACACTACTGCGCCCACTGCCCGGGTCTCCAACCTCTCTAGCTCCCCAATAGATATTCGAGTCCCTTTGACTCGGACACTCGGTCAACAATGTCGCTCCACAAACTCCATAATGTTACGCCCCCGTGGTAACACTAGTTGCGTATTTCCCACCATCCCCAACGGTGGGAGACCAGTCAAGAAATACAAGTCCTGGACCGTCAACTCGATCTTGTGACCCTGTACTACAAACGCCTCCTGATCCGGATCACAATAAATGATAATCCGGGCCAACAAGGGCTCTCCAGCCCTCATCAAAGGGTTCTCCAAAAATTTCAGAACCCCATGTCTAGCCAGTGCATGACGGACACCCTGATCCGCCTGGATCTCCGTCCGTAGTGTACCCAAGTCTCTCTCTCTCCACTTTATTCGTATATCTGCCATATCTGCATAAAAACATCACCTTTGTCAGCATCCAGATCAAAAAAACTGCATTATCTTACACCAAAACAGAATTTCAGCCCATAACAACACTGAAACCTCCCATACCTAGCAAGTCACACTTTTTAGGCAAAACCTAGGCCAGGTCGCACTTTTTAGGCCAAAACCTGCATCCCAGGTCGCAACTTTTGCCCCAAAAAGTGCGATCCGACCGTAATGAGGAATTAGGGACAGTTTCTGGAATTTTAAACCCTAATCTGCAATTTCAATCCATCAAAAACAAAGCTTAGGATTAAGCCTCCTACCTGCAACTGACGGATTGCAATTCCAACGGTCGGTTTGTCCGCTACGATCGCCGCAAGATTTAGGGCCTTCTCTTCTCTCCACATTCACCACAGCTCCACAAGCAAATGAATGATTTTGGAGGGAAAACACCCTATGAGAAGAAAACCCCTATTTTTTCTTTCACCCACTGCGACCAAACCGTAGTCCCATTTGACAAACCGTCTACACCGTTGGAAAGCTCTCACCGAGCACTCAAATGGGTGTTTGTTTGTTTTTCATGTTTCCATACTTCACCAGGACACATTTTGTCCATGAAGGACCTTTTCATCTCTCCTCAAAATTGAATTCCTTCACTTACAACACTTGTACCTGGGGGCACCACTTTGCCTCCTTACTTGTCTTTGTTCGTGTTGATTTTCATCATGAGATACCCCCTTGTACTCATGTTTTTATGGTTCCCCATCGGACTGTTACTGTGTGGCAGCACCATCGAGTTACCCTTGTTTAGAGCATCCGAGTTGAGTCATCATCAGTCATGGAGTCTCTCTCGCATCCCTTTTTATCTCGCTATAGTCCTCCATCCTTCATTGCTTGGTCCCCCCCTCGAGTTTCACAGTATGGCCCTCAATCCCATTGTTCCCTATCCCTCTTGATATTGTGTCAGTCGCTGCCAAGCCATCCCTGCTTTTTATGCTCTAACAAGGGAAGTCGTCCATCCGCCACTTAGTATCCCTCATTTTCATCATCATTAGTGTCCATCTGTTCGTCACTCCACTATTTTCTCTCGTGCCTTAGTTTGGGTTCCCTTCTTGCCTCACCCATGGTGGCCCTACTTCTGTCAACATCAGCTCCTTTAATCCATAAGTCAGGTCTAGGGGGCAGTATACCTTGGTTCGAGCTCTTTTCAGCCTGATCGTGATCTATGCACTTGACGGTTCAGTGATGCAGTAGCAGCTATTGGTGATACCCGGGCGTGTGTGAGATGTCTCAACCCTCAGGAGGGGGTGGCCCTGTAGGTAGCCCCCCACATACCCGGATGACTTCTTCATTCCAGCACTTGATGCAGCCCCTCTCATTTGATGATATCGGCCTCAGTCACTTGCAGCACCTCTTCGATTTGCATGTGTCGGTCCGATTTCGCGAGCCCTTCCCCGTGTGTAGGGGGCATTCGGGTATATTAGTATCTCATGTACTACCATATCTTTGTATAAGTCCTGACGATTATTCCAGGCATCACATGTATGTGGGATTCATCATTCTTGATTTCTGGCTCATGATTAGGCTAGCACTGGTTTTACTATCGCGTTCCGTGGCTTTCCGGGCACCTTATTCTTTGTACTATTGTCTCGGCGGACATAGGTATGCCTCCCCCACCGCCTTTCACATTGGTACCACATCATACACTTGAGACTTGTTGCACCTGTAAGTCTCGTCTCCTCAGGGTCTAGTCCTCCACCACTTTAGATTACCTTACATTCCTCTCTTTCATTTCTATCTTACTATTTCGTGATTCCGTTCTTACAACGTACTTCGGTCATACGATTTGCTCCTAACACTCGTATGTTGGGGGGCAATCTGTTACACCATTTTTTGGTCATCTAACCCATTATCGTTAGATGAACCCAATTACACCATGTAAGACCAATTTTACCCCAAGTAAAATCGCTTTCACCACATTTGTTTACATTTCTTGGTCATATTTAACCCAAAACAAGGTAATCAATTAAATAAATCATTATTTATTTAATTATTTCCTAAAAATAAGTTATTTAAATCACTATTTAAATACTATTCCTAGTTAAATTTGACTAAATCATTTTTTAATAATTAAATAAACCATTATTTATTTAATTATATTCCCCTCATCTCCCTTAAATAATAAATAAATCATTTATTTACTTGTTATTTATAAATAAAGGAATGGACCCAAGTCAAAAACCCTTTTCCCTCCAACAAATATAATAAAATATTCCTAAAGAGTGATTCTAGAATGTGATTAATAATATTTTATTCATGCACCAAGTTCTAGAACACCCCAATATTTTGTTATAAATAGAAGGGTTTTCCCCATTCATTAGTCACCTCCATTGCATTAGATCACACTAGATCTGCTCTTGGTCACCATTTCCATTTGTTTGCATTTTGAACTCCCATTGAGTTCCATGTTTGTTAGGGTTTTCCACATTAACCAAAGAGAGGAATTTTAGATCTGAAACATTGAGGACTTCCAAGAACCCATCCCACTGAGGAGAACTGGAAAACACCTTTCTTGTTTTCCTCTCAGCTGCCCCATTCTTTAATAAAAGATGGAGCTATTTTATATCTTTTATGCTTAGATCTAATTTTATGCAGCAAACTTAAGAATATTTTGCAGCCATATTTGATGTTAGGGCTACTTGATATGCATAGCTAAAGTGATCTTTTACGACGAAAGAATCATACTAACAAGAACGTCACTGCCAAGCTTAAGACCAACGCGGGGTGGTCTAAAGACATTAAATGCAATATTCGATTTAAGCAAGGGTGTCCCCTACCCCCTACCCTTTTTGGCATATACATCGATAAGCTAGATGAGTGTCTGGAATCTGTGGGGTGCAAGGGCACCGAGCTTGATGGTGTTCTCATTACCCTTCTCCTTTATGTCGATGATATCGTTCTTCTTGCAAAAATCCATGATGACCTTGACAAGCAGCTCCAGATTTTTCATGAATACTGCTCCAAGATGGGTATAACAGTTAATATCGACAAGGCTAAAGTCATGATCATTAAATCCAAAAATATGACCCATGGTAGTTTTGTGTATAATAACCAGTGCTTAGAGCAGGTTTCTTCTTACAAGTATTTGGGCATTGACTTCCCTCATCATCTCAAGTGAAATTATAGCATCGAGAAAAGGATTATTAGGGTCTGAAAAGCTTATTATGAGCTTGAAAACAATTGTAAGTCGATCAACCTTTACATTTTGAGTAAAAATAGGTTCCTCTTTGAGACCCTTGTCACCCTTTTTGTCTTATAAAGATGTGAATTTTTGGGTTGCAGTATATCGAGAGATTCATGGAGGAAGATTGAGATAATTCAAAAGAAATTCATAACCTACAACCTTAAGATCAAGGGAAATACCCCCTATCATATCCTCTTGATCGAATCTGGTATGTCCCCCATTGAAAGTACGGCTATGTTTAGATATTTGATGTATAAGAAGAAGCTTGACATCATGGAATAAAAAAGGCTCCCTAAAATTGATTCTAATTGTTGTCAAAATGTTCACCTTCACCTCAAGTGTGGTGGCATAAGGATGCCCAGTCCTGACTCAACCATTGGGGAATTAAGGAGGAGCTCAGAATGGGAAGCAAAGATAATATCAAAAATACTATTACCTATGAGTTTAAGGACAAGTTGTGGGAGGATCAGGAGCTGGAGGGTAAAAGGAAGCTAAGATGCTATAAGGAAGTGATCAACCCCACCCTTGATAACCAGAACTATCTCTCTGTGTTGTCCATAAATAAGAAAAAAATGAACATCGTTAAGATAAGAACTAATTCCCACGAGCTTCGGAGTGAGACCGGGAGGTAGTCTATTCCCAAGACCCCTTGGAACGAAAGAATCTGTCAAATTTGTGATTCTAAGCAGGTGGAAGATGAAAATCACTTCCTTTTAGACTGTCTGACTCTTATTCACATTCGCTCTCAATTCCCTACCATCTACCACACTTTTAATATTCTTGACCTATTAAGCCAACCCACCTATGGCGATCTTGGAGCACTTATTTCCTTTCTCTTTGACCATAGAAACAAGAATTTGAAGAATCAAACTTAGATTCGTTCTCCTCTCTTAAGGTCTGATAGACCGCATTGGTATTAACGGATGGCAACCATCATCATCATCATATTATATCCTAAAAAAATAACTTAAATAAAAATTATAAAATATGTAACAATATGCGTTATAAAATTAAAATTAGTATATTTTTATATTTAAAGATGTTAAATTTATATAAATATAAATAATATTATTAAGAACCAACATAGATCTATCTTAATTCGTGAGCTACCAAGCACTAAGAGGAATGGAATCTTTAGAGGTGCAAACCTTTAATTAAATTTTACCTTTAGTTGAATTATGCATTTCCTTTATACTAGATTATAATATCAACAAGATTTTTAAATGATTGAGTAGCTAAGGAATTACACATCTCTCTCATATTAAAAAGTATATATATATATATATATATATATTACTTTGAGTTACTCTATCTTTCTAAATCAAGTTGATACAAAATTAAGATGGAAATTAAAATATTTTATTTGTAGTTGATATAAAAGATTTTTTATATTATCACTTTTTAATTTGTTAAGTATTATTATATTATTTTTAAATCTAAGGCTAAGGGATAAGATTTGTCCCCATACTTGTTTGTAAAGCTTTTTTAGATGCAACTACATGACATCTCCCAATATTAGACTATAGAGAACCTCTAAGAACAACTATATACTATTAAAAATTATAATATTTTAAAATTATAATTTATTATTTTTATACTATTTTTATTGTTAAAGGATAAGTATTTATTATTAATATATTATATTTTAAAATATATATTATTATTATTATCCAATTTTAAGGTCATGCCTAAGCCAAACACCAAATTGATGTGGGACAAGGGACCCACCTTTGGGCAGAGATTTGACTACTAAGTCTAGAATGCATACATTGTTTACTAGTTTATGTGACTCTTGAGATGACTACAAGACTAACCTTGACTACTCATAACTGTCAAAATATCATGCTTGAACCACACCAACCCTATTACCTCTACTCTATGATATATGAAAAATTTTATATATTATTTTTAATATTGTACTTTAAATCTTTATTATGTAATATTTAAAAATATATATTTTATATTTTATTAATTTTATTTTCTTATATTAATATAATGTGTTTTATTATATAATTTTTACTAATATGCTTTTAAAAAAAATCATGTCATAACTTTAATTTTGATCTTTTATATTAGGATAACAAGTTTTTATAATATTATTTTTTTATATTAAAATAATACGTTTTTGTAATATAATTTTGATTTATTATTTTTCTGAAATCAATTTTATAATCGCAAACTATGTGACGGGAACCATATTTTCTTTTCTCAATAATAGGTAAAGATGGTGTTGATTAAGCGGATTTAAATTGTCATGTTATTTTATTTTATGCGTTTTAAGAAAAAAACTATAAATTGAAAATTTAAGTTATTTTAAAATTGTCTAAAATTTTATCAACATAATATTATAGAGAAAAAAATTAAATTTAATTAATTGGAAAATATTATATTTATCCAATACTTTGAATGATAATATCCTTTTCTTTCCGTGTAGAATCTGTCTATACCCCCTTGTCTCATTTATTACGCTTGTCATTTTTAACATGTTTAGAGGTTCTTTGTGACGACTCCAAAGATAAATAGCTGTGAAAATAAGTTGTTAAAAGTGAAACAAAACGAATATTTCAAACAGTTAAACCATTTCCTTGATTTTCTCTAGGAAAATATCTTAATTATGAGGAAATATCAACCTGTACTTTGTGAAAGTAGAATTAAGAGACCAATGCGTTTAAAGCAAAGCTCTACAAGTCCTCATTGGAATTATTGATTTCCCGGTCACAAATTCCAAAGAAACAACGGGAACGCTTTATTGATATTTACTTGGGGAGTTGTCTTTAGTGCGACTTTTTGGAGTTGCAGGGGTTGGAATCTGATGAAAAAAATTGAGGTAAAATTTTGATTTATGTTATTTAAACTGGTTTTTTGACTATATATGGATTCAGCACCCAAAAAAACCCCTTAGGCACTTCGATTGTGCAAGATTATCCATCAAACTTCTATTTTCACTAAATTCCCGCCGGAATTTAGAGAAATTAGACCAGAAAAAACTACCATAAAAACCTTCAAAAAATCACATTATAGACTACTCCATTTAGTTGGATTTTACTTTAAAACATTTCAATCCTCGAAATTACTATCCTTTCATATCTAAACGATGTTTCAGGTTTTGACTGTGTAAAGCATTTATGGTGCGCATATGGGGAAAAATATGGATGTGGAAATTTATTTATATACTATTTATATTTTTTTAATATATTTTGACCAGGTATCTTTTGGAGGCTCAAAAAATTTGGTGGGAGTCCATGAACTCCTCTTGTAGTAGTATTATATTAAGCATTTTGGCTAATTCAAGGATGATTTGGGATTAATTTTCAACCTAGGATGTTGATCTGTGCATAAAGACTCCTTGTACAGCCCAAAATTTCAATGGAAATTAGAACCAGAGAACAGCAAATCAAATTATAAGGGAATAAACGGAGTACAATCTAAATTTAACTTCAAGTAATATATATGAGAATTTCAAGGATCTTCTGAAGAATTCAAGTAATAGATATGAGAATTTCAAGTATCTTCTGAAGGATTCTCCTCTGCTAGAGATACCCTCTACTGGATCTCCGAATTCTAAGCAAATATTGGTGTGTGCACTTACTTTGCTGACATTACACTTGGTCCTCTGTTGCAGAAGCATTTTCTTCTGATATGCCCTTCAAAGGGCCACTGGCTATTCTTTCTTTGGCCTCGCGAAGAGCTTGAATTAGGTCTCGGAGGGCAGTGGGGGGATGGTCAGCCTTCTTCATGAGATGTTCGGTTACATCCGCAGGCGTCATCTGAGCGCCCTCCATTAAATCTTGGATCTCGGAAAAGAGCTCATGGTCTTCAATGGAGAGGTAATTGCGGGCAAGAATCTTGAATGCCCCAAAAGTGCAGAATGAGAGGTGGATGTGTTTGTCCATGCGACCAGACCGTAGAAGCGCGGGATCGAGCCTGTCGATGTGGTTGGTAGTGAAAATGAACAATCTCTCGCTTCCGCAACACGACCACAAACCGTCTGTGAAGTTCAAAACCCCAGAAAGGGTCACTTTACTCTCCTCGTTTTCCTTCTCGTCCGCCTTACCAGGCTCTGACGGCTTGTTCTCTTTCTCGGCATCTGTCTGTGACTTCTTCTTCTTCTTACGGTCTGAGAGATCGAGAGAACAGTCGATATCTTCTATCACGATTATCGATTTGTTGGTGGTTGCGATCAGAAGCTTCCTCAGTGCCGCATTGTTCTTCACTTGGGTGAGCTCCAGGTCGTAGATGTCGTAATCGAGAAAGTTAGCCATGGCAGCAATCATACTGGACTTGCCAGTTCCCGGGGGGCCGTACAGCAAATAACCTCTCTTCCACACCCGCCCAACTTGCTTGTAATACTTCTCTCTCCTCGAGAATCTTTGGAGATCTTCCAGAATATCGTGCTTCAGCTCGGGTTCCAGAGCCAGAGTATCGAAAGTGGCTGGATGATCGAATACAACGGGCGTCCACGCCCTCTTTCGGTATTCATAGTCCGCGTAACTGGATTGATTGATGTAAATCTTTCTGTGGCGGCTTTTAATCTCCAGCGTTTTCGCTTCGGCCATGATATGGGGCAGATACTCATCGAATATCTTTTGCTTGTGTTTCTTGTGAAACGTCAACTCGTAAGAGCGTTTCTCCTCGGAGGTGGAGTCCCAGGAGAAAATGACCTGCTGTTTCGGCTTACTGCTGTGGAAGACCCACCAGAGTTTGATACCCTCATATTCCTCTGCGATCTGCTCGTTTCTGTCCATACTGAAGGTAAACTCCTTTTTATTCTGAGGCTTCTTCACCTTTAATCTCTTTGCAGCCGAAGACGACCTTACGCTCAGGTAAGTCTGGACTGCCTCGTAAACTTCGCTCACCTTCATCCCATCGTTCTCCTCTATGATGACTGAGATATAAGGAGACGCTAACCCTATGAGACGGCGCAGCGATTTTGAAAAGAATTCATAGAAATCGGGGGGAAGGTATTCCTTGGCTATGGTATGTACGAATAGCAAGGAAGCCATGATCGACCCCAAATTGGACCAGATCTCCATTTTTCCTAAAACCAGGAAATCCCCAAATAAAAGATTAAATGCGAGCCAAGTCGATCCTCGTACTTACATGAACTCGGCCTTGCTATTTTGATGGGGCTTCTCGTGGAATATAAAAGAGCCCAGAGCTGAGAAAGTGCATCAGAATTTCTTCTCCCACCATGGTTTCATTTGTTTATTACTCCCTGTAGTTAGTTTATATTTTGGTGAGTTAACCTCTGCGCTAAAGATTTAAGAGTTAAATCGATAGGTTGTTTTTAATAGCTTGGTAATTTAGGGTGTTGAAATTGTACTGGATCACATGCAATGAATTATTTAAAAGGTACGATAACACTGGTGTGTGATTGATATTAATTATTTTTTTCTTGCATTTTTTTTTATTGGGTATCACAACAAAATTTCCCGGGTTTGGCTTGTTTTGCACATGTGATAGACTTTTGATAAACATGTTAATTGGGAACTACTAGCAATTCTTGTATTAAAAGAATTACTAGCAATTACCAAAGTGGTGATGGAGAATTTTAATAGACAAAATTTTGAACTATGTAAATTCAAGATGGAGGATCTTCTAATAAGTGAGTAGTGGGTTGTTGTTGACCCAATATGAAATCTATTGGGTTGAAGATTGGGATGAGTATTGGAGCATTAAGATGTACTCTATAGTCTACTTCCTTCATATGATGTAAGTTCTAAGTTGTTGGGGTGAGGAAATATATGTTAAATGGTATAGGATTGTATTGATTATAAAGGAAGAGGAGAAAGTGAGGGATTGACAATTTAGAAACTTTTGAAAATTTTGAACTCATGGTTGGATTTGTTGACAATATTGTGGAATCAAAATAAGTTAATGAGAACATGTTCACATACTTGGTCATGGAAGTATATGATGCACAAGCATCCTGCTCAAATGTCATTATTTATTTGGGTGATTTATGGGATGATGTTTTTTTAATTATTTTATAAATTATGTACATTTTAAGTAAATTAACAAGAAAATATGAGTGTGAGGTTTATTGTAAATATTCTCTTATAATTGAGAATCTGAGAGGAGTTGTGTTGTTTAGATATCTTAGGAATTACGAACTCCTTAAATAAAAATTAGTTGAGTCAAAGAAGGGATAAGCTATTTTAGGATTTAGTTGAGTCATTTGTGGAGGAAATCATGGATTCAAATTAATCCACAATTATGTATAAATATGAGCTTTGTATGAGGATGGAGAATAGATAGAGAGGATGGAATAGGATAGAGGAAAAAATAAGAGAGTGTAGAGTAGGAATGGTGTCAAAGTATATGTAAAGGGCAATAGCGAAGAGAGCAAACAAATGTAATATTGGCCAAGGAAAAGTTTGACACTGAATTTGATTGTTGTTGTTTATGTAATCATTTGTTTTAATCACTCTATGTTGATTATTTTCTTAAACCTCTATTCCATTGCATATATCTTAAATTTATAGTGGATATTACCAACGAGTTTCATGTGTAAGGCGGTATTGGTCAGAATCAAGTCAAAGCAGGGAATGTCGATCTCAAATAGCTCACGCAACGGAAGCATTGTCTGGCTACGATGTGATCCGACAGATTCATGTTATCACATAACGTTTAATTGAAATTACAGAGCTTCAGATTCTGCAGATAGAAATCCTATGCATATGGTCATGCTTTGAGTATACTGTTGTGTTTATGTGAGATGTATATTAGTTGTTGTTTGTTGGCTTCTTTGAATATTGTGCTAATCGTCAATCTGGAATTCAAAGAACTCGTGAACTCTATTCTTCGGCATACAATTTGATCTGTGCAGTATTGCTACATCATTTTTGGTATCAGAGCTTGCAATCGTGAAGGTGAGCCCGCAATCGTGAAGGTTCTGGCTTCCATTGTTGAGGTGTCATTTAAAGAGGAACGCCCTTCGGATCGTGAAAGAGAACTTCATTTACAAATATACCAACATTCCATGTTGCCTGACATATCAGCATTGAAGCTTTTGAGCAGAGTGCGTGGTGTTCAAGTACAGCTCTTCGTAGTGTTGTAGTGTTTAAACTAGAAAATTGGGATAGTATGTGTGAAAGGACTATGATTGTCATGCTGCTCGATTTATTAATGCTGGAAGTTCTATATTAACGGCATATCCAGACCGTTCAATTTTATTTTTAAACTGGAAATCCAGTAGTCATATATGACAATGCTCACAGTGTGGCAATAAATTGCTTAATCAATTTGACATATACCTGCTAATAAATTTGATGGGCTGGACCGCGGCTGCAAAACTCATGACCATTTTTATTATCTCAACATCAATGAGAATATGTTGAAGTGCTTCTGGACAACCGGCGCCACATATAGCGTTCACGCAGTATTGACTACCATCGAAATTGTCCTTGCGTGATCGTGCATAGACTAGAGACGTATTGCGAAGGAGTTGAAGAGATATTGAGAGTGTTGATTGATCTGCTGCTCTTGTGGATCTATGCACAAGGATTCCTTCCTGACCTGGCTTCTATGCACAAGGACCGTTGCCTAACTTTTCTAGTGTTGGTGATTGATGAAAGGGCACATATCAATTTAATTCTACGTGTTGGCTAACGTACAGTGGGTGCATCTCAAAATTGTGGTATGCTTGTCCATCATTCAAGTACATGTTGGTTTGTTATGTTTACATTTTTGAATTCTTTGAATGTTGAGTGACTCATTACATGAGGGGCGCATTTTGTTTTTTGAGCTATTGAAGAAGTGTTTTGACCTTGTTGTTGAGACTTGTTGGCAGAATTTCTACAGCAAGTGGTGAACCCAATCGTAGTGGAAGAGTGGTGAGCCAGTGTGATTGACAACATAGGCACAGTGATATTGGGTCGACAGAGGTTGTGTTGTAGGGCACGTCAAAGTATGAGACACTATATTGCATATGTTATATATGGATTGAGTGTGTGGGTGTTTCGACTCAAGGAGTGTATGTATGCACTGTGATTGAGCATCAGATAAGAGTATTGTTGGCATTTCAGGTTGATGTGTAGCCAACGAATGGAGCGAAGAATTATACATAGTATGCAATGAAGAGTTGTGAAGAATTCAACTTGTAGTCGTTGATTTGTCGTTGAAGAGTCGATGATCTGTGTATGGATCCAAATGGTAAGGGCGTTGTTTCATAAATCAAATCCGTTGGTTTCCAATATGTATAGTCGACCTACGTGTGCGCATAAGCCAGGTGCGGATTATGCCCTAAAGGCCTTTGACAGAACCTAAGTGTGGGCCTGTGAGAATTGCGTTGTTGTGAGAATTGATTGTGGAGGTGGACACTGTGAACGGTCCATACAAAAAGATAAAATCCATTAAAAAGTGACTGAGCAGGTTGAAGAGGTAAATGGGGGATTTTTTTTAATGTGGAAAAGGTGCCTTGTTTTGAAGTGACTTATAATTATTTTCGCACAACATATATTTAAGATATTACTTCTATATATGGGATGTATATCATAAAGTAGAACTTTTGGGGAAGAGAAATTAAGTGCTCCTTAAATTATATTTTATTGGAGGTCCTTTGAAGTGGATTTTTATGGTATAAGAAGTGGGATAATTAATGTAATAGTGTTAAAGTTGAAGTAAAGATTTTTATATCATGAAGTAAAAGGAGTCTAGTACATTATGTTGAGGTCAACTTTAATTGTTTTTTTTTAAGAAGATTTTTTCAAAATTGAAGCAATTGGTTAATCAAGTGAGTTTGTCAAGACAATTAAAGTCTTTGCACAAGTTGAGTGTTGCTTTTAATGAAGGGTTGATGTCAAGTCTGGAGTCAAAAAGTCTTAAACTAATTCAAAGGTTTGAATGTAATTGGGTACATGATTGGCAGAGCCCAACACCCAAAGAGTTTGGTCATTGTAATAAAAAAATACTACAGATATTGTTTGCAACAAAGAGGAGCAAGAGAGTTGCCCAGAAGATGATTCTAGGACAGAGAACCAAAATATACCAAGAGTTCAAGCGCAGGAAAAGAGCTTACATTGTTGGATGGTAAGTATGAAGGCTTGCTGAAAAGGGGATTGAGTGCAATCCATAAGTGAACAGATGAAGTTCACAAAGGAGGAGGAGATGACTGTTGATAGTCATTTCAGAGGTTCTGAGGAAGACCACAACAGACGAAAGAAGAAGGAAGATGAAGGCAAATGGCATATGAAAGCAGTTGACTGATGGAGAATATGAGAGGGAGAAGACTGAGATAGCAGTTCATCTTGAGTTATTGATGGAATTGTTGCAGAGAAATAAGAAAGACCAGAGACATGGTTGGACCATAAGGAAGAAAGTGAAATTGCAGAGACTACAAGAAAAGAGGAATCAACAGGTAAATATGCAATTAACAGAAGAGCTGAGAAAGCTTGATCAGATGATGAGTGTGAAATTGAGATGTGAAGAACTCAGAGAAGCTAAGTTGGAAATGGAAGTTTCCATTTGTGGACCAGAACAAGGTGAAATTATGGGTGAAGAGGATAATGAGAAAGATCTCATGAACTATTGGAATAGTTCAGAACAATTTGAAGATATGTTAACAAGGGAAGCGGATGAGGCTATGAAGCCTTGTATTTTTAAATCTCATAGTTTGTATGTGTTTTCAGGATGTGCAGAAGATGATGGACAGTCTGGTGAAACTGTCACAAAGATGAATAAAGCTCTTGAGGTGAAGTATGATGGAGAATGCCTTTTAGAGGAGGAAGGTAATGATTTATTGCAACATAGATAATTCATAGATGAATTGTTGTTTGGTGTAAGACAGCCAGTTGAAGTTGTTTGGAGCAGAAGCATAATGAAAATGTCATAGTGATATTCCAAGAAGGTAAACAAATGAATTTGTTTAATGAAATTGATGAAATAATTTTGCAATGTGATGATACAGAAAATAGGATAAATCAAAAGAATTTTCAGAAGAAGAATGAAACTAGGAATGAAGGTTGTGATGGAATGTTGGAAAGATTTCACATGGAAATAGAGTTCTTGGAAAGATGGCTCAAGGAACCTGAAGGAGAAATGAAGCTTGCAGAACCTGATAAATAAAATATTGCAATTACCGTGCATGATAAGGATGAAATGTCTCTAACATTTATAAAGTTAAGTGAATTCTTTAACTCTTTAATTAATAATGTGGTTGTAGGTACATAAGACAACATTAATAAACATGATTTTGAAATTAGAGAAATTGAGCAGAAAGTATTTGAAGATGAGATGAAAGATCAGGAGCAGCAAGAAATTTATGTCCTTAGAGACATAAAGGAAACAAAAGTATTAATCCAACAGAATAAAGATGAAAGCAACCATCAATTCAAAAGAGGATCTGTTGAAGTCTAGAAAGTCTATGATGGGAGATTGTGATTGAAGCATCAAAAGAGGCCAAAAGGTCTTTTATTTTCAAAACTAATAATTTGTTGATGAATGCAGGTACAACATCGGATGAGAAATTTGTTACTATAGGGACAGTCAATGACTATAGTTGTGATCAAGGAGAAGTTCTTGATTATTCTTCATTACAGAAAATTGAGTGTTCAGTGCAATTGGAGACAGAAGCATCTGACAAAGAGATAGAGACTGAAGAAGATAAGACCAGAGAAATTGTAAGAGGAGAAGACACTACAGAAAAAATCAATCATATTGATGTAATTGACAAAGAGGAATTACTCCGAGGAATTAGCAATAGTAATTGTTGTAAAGGCCGATGGAATCTGATTGACAGAGTGAGTGATGTTGGTGATGGTGAGCTTTCTGATTTAGCTCTTATTAAATTCAAGACTACCGAGTCAGCTAATAAACCTATGAATGTTGATGTAAAGCCAGTTCGAGATTCTTTCAAAGCCTGGAGACTAGAAGAATGGGTATCAGTGTTTCTACACAAGTTTGTATTTCCCGAAATAAAGATGGTGTGCTATGGAAAACTGAGAGTTACATTCAATAGTGTTCTGAAAATACTATTCTGGGAATTATGTGCAAAATTACAAAATGGAGTTGATACTTTAAAAGACCGGTGGCAAAACAGAGTTTGGAATCTTGGAGGTAGCAAGTCAATGAGACTTGTCGCTGTTGAATTATTACAGAAAAGTGACAGACCTCATAGAGAGGAGTCTATGGAAACTTTTCTACATGGGGAGTTTGATGCAGGAGCATCCTACTCAAATGTTATTATTTATTTGGGTGATTTAGGGGGTGATGTTTGTTTTAATTATTTTATAAATTATGTACATTTTAAATAAATTAAGAGGAAAATCTGAGTGTGAGGTTTATTGTAAATATTCTCTTATAATTGAGAATATGAGAGGAGTGGTGTTGTTTAGATATCTTAGGGATTATGAACTCCTTAAATAAAAATTAGTTGAGTCAAAGGAGGGATAAGCTATTTTAGGATTTGGATGAGTCATTTGTGGAAGAAATCATGGATTCAAATTAATCCACAATTATGTATAAATATGAGATTTGGATGAGGATGGAGAATAGATAGAGAGGATCGAATAGGACAGAGGAAAAAAGAAGAGAGCGTAGAGTAGGAATGGTGTGAGAGTGTATGTAAAGGGTGATAGCCGAGAGGGCAAACAAATGTAATATTGGCCAAGGAAAAGTTTGACACTGAATTTGATTGATGTTGTTTATGTAATCATTTCTTTTAATCGCTCTCTGTTGATTATTTGCTTAAACCTCTGTTATGCTGCATATATCTTAAATTTACAGTAGATATTACCAACGAGTTGCATGTGTAAGGCGGTATTGGTCAGAATCAAGTCAAAGCGGGGAATGTCGATCTCAAATAGCTCATGTAGCGGAAGCGTTATCTGGCTATAACGTGATCCGATAGATTCATGTTATCACATAACGTTTAATTGAAATTGAAGAGCTTCAGATTCCGTAGATAGAAATCCTATGCATATGGTCGTGCTTTGAGTATACTGTTGTGTTTATCTGAGATGTATATTAGTTTTTTATTGTTGGCTAATTTGAAGATTGTGCTAATCGTCAATCTGGCATTCAAAGAACTCGTGAACTCTATTCTTTCGCATACAATCTAATATGTGCAGTATTGTTGCATCAGTATATCTAGGTGGAGATCATGCAAAGGTAGTTAGATAGGAGATTCAATGATTTTCAATTAATATGCAATAGCAAGCAGGGGCACACACCTTTGATACAGGGGTTCAAGAGGTTAATGCATAGGAGTAACACTTTGATTTGTTGACTCAAATCGTGTCATTAAGACATGATGCCTTAATAAGAACATGGAGGAGCTATATGGGGTATGATTATGAGTGGCTTTTGTTTTTATGAAGATAGATATACACAATGTTGTCTTAGTTCAAGATTATAGTTAGATTTGTGATGGTTCATGATTATACTAACCATGGCAAATGAAAACGATAAATTAAAAAAATTATTATAATGGAGATGAAATTTTTTATTACATGTAAATGGACATACTTTTATAAGGTTGGTTAAGTATGACATTACCAATAATTTACTATGGTAAAAAGAAACAATAAATTTAAAAAATATAGAATTTATAGAATTGAAAAATATAGATGACATGTAAATGAGAATTACTCATAAAGTATAGAGATATATTTAGGTGATAGGGGGATATGTTGGATTCCTTGGAACTAGATAAATAGACCTTTAGAGAAAGTAGGTATTGGAAGTGAAAAATAAAAACTCACTTAATCAATTTAATTAAAGTGAATAAAAAACCATAATAAATTTATTGATTAATTTTTAAATTTAGTTTTTTTTGGAATAAAATTATATTATTATTAATTATTTTTTATTTTTATTATTATATTTAAAAATAAAAAATTCCTAGAGTTACAATTGAAAATAAATGCAGTAGTCTAATTAGCTTGCTTTTTTGCCATGAAAATCATGGAAATTCCCGCAAGATTCCAATAAAATCTGGTAGGGATTTTTGTAAATTCAAGGTATAGCTATCAAACTTAAGATTTTAGTTGTCTTTAATGTTTTTAATGGTGCTAAAAACATTATTCAAACAATACTACTACAAGATTTCTTAATTTTTTCTGCCCAAATTCCAAATTCCAGATCTCCACAATTCCTCCTTAAACAACTCCAAAATAATTGTAATGCTATCACATTAAATCCCACTTAAATTTATACAACATTTTATAACACACCAATAAAAAGGCAAAGTCAAAGTCGAGTTATAAATAAGTTCCAGTATGACGGCCATATAAATTATTAAATTTGATTAATGGACCTACCATATGAATCTTGAACCTGACTTTTATAAATTATTAAATTTGATTAATGGACCTACTATGTTAATCTTGAACCTGGCATTTAAAAGATATATGACTTTTAAAAGATATACGACTACTAGAAGTGGACGAATTTATTTAATGAATTTATTTAATGAGAGTCCAAATCAAATTCGACCACTCCGTCATTCCTGTCACAACAACCATGTTATTGTCCCATAAACTTAGTGGGTAAGAAAACTCATAAAGAGGGAGATTGGGTTCGAATTTCCAGCTTTTTAGTTTCAAACATGTTTTATGTTTTTTTATTTTTTATTAAAATATGATAATAATTTTAAATAAGATGATAATTATAAAAAATTAAGATTATAATTATATATTTTTATAGATAAATAAATTTAGCATACTAAATTAAAATTAACAATTTGTTAAAACAATTAAGCTACACAAATATGAATATTAAATAAAATAAGGAACACAAAATGGAAGCAAATTTTCTATTTGTACGGCGATTTAATTGTACAGTGCTGCATGCCAAATTACTGGTGGGACAATGAACCCCTTGTCATTTTCCTCCTTATTTATTTGGAATATAAAAGATTCTTGAATGCCCACGAGATTTCGTTAAATTCATTTAGTTTGTTCGTTTGCTCTTGGTTCTTACACGAAATTTCTCACCGACACTGAATTAATTTATTTTCGTTTGTCCTTTTGTGCGCTTATGCGTTGACTCATTTCCAATTTTACTTGCACGTGAAGTATGCTTGTTTTTTAAGTTCATATGTGAAAGGGGAATCGAAGGTGAACTTACTAGTCAAAGTATGCCCAATGTTTTAGTTTGATATTGAAACTGTGTACTATTTAGTTTGATATTGAAACTATGTAGCTTGAACAATTTATAATAAAGAAATGTCTTATTAGTAAGTAGATTTGACACGGTGTAGCTTGAATAATTTATAACAAAGAAATGTCTTCTTAGTAAGTAGATTTGTGTTATTGATTGTTGATTTGAATAGTTTGAATTGGTGCCAAGTGTTTCAGATAGATCAGTGTGCATTCAAGCTTTGCGACCAATTCTTCATTAAGTAATGGAGGGTAGTAGGGTTCACTAGATCAACATTGAAGATTCGGTGCATCCTTAAGTGAGATTGTACATCGAGCCAGAAAGTAATTTTCCATCTGTGTAGATAAAAATGTAGCAACCTATTGAGTCTTCAATTTAGCCTCAATTTTTTTTTTCATAAGTTTTATTAATAAGTTTTTTCACCTTTTGATTTTTCCTTTCTAAATGTTTTGATTTTGGCTTTGATCTCTCGAACACATGAATTATGAATCTTTTATGAATTACAGGAAAGATAAAATAAGCATACTAATAAATTGAGTTTCACTTATGTTATTGGGGTTTACTTGGTTCTTTGCATCAAGTTGTTGTGACTTGTTTGGTTTCATATGATTTAATTTTTACATTTGGATGACGGTTATGATATATTGAATTTTTGTATGAATCAAATTCAGTCAAACTTTAATTGTATATTCTTGCTTCTTACATAAATTGATAATCAATTATTTTTGCATGCTTACTTTCATTATTGGCCACAATTTTGTTGCTTATATTTGGGAAGCATTTGAAGTGGTTTAGCATGTTTCATTGTCATGCAATGCATAGGTTTCCATGCCCTGTCATCATAGGGGATGTGAAAGATGGAAGCATGTTGTCAACTTTCAATCAAAATTCATTCAACAAAGTAGAGAGGTTGGGTGTAGGATTAACATGCACATATACGAGAAGTGTTGCTATGAAATGAAGAAGGAATTATAAATGATGCATGCAAGTATGTGGAATTGCCATTAAGCTATGTCTAATTATGTGAAACCATACACAAGTAGCTTGCAAGATTTCGTCAAGTGATCAATCGATTTAGCACCCAAATTTCCAAGGAAATCATGGTAAGAGTGATATGCAGTGTAGAAATGTGGAAGAAAACCATGATTCCAACCATAAAGATATGAGCTCGATCCTTATCAAAGTAATTTGGACTCATTCATTACAACTAAAGGTATTTAATTGAGTTTTAGAGTGAGATGGTGAATTCAATGGTATTTTCCATCAAAGTGCATTTACTGCCCAAGGACAATATCATTACTAATTAATGTTAGTTTATTGTGTGATAATTTCAAGTATGTTAGTAAGCTATATTGGAAATAATATAACATAGGTAATGATTGTATCAAGAGTGGTCAATTTTGGTGAAGCAAAGTCTGAAATAAGAGCTAAAATTTGGCCTTTGAGGCTTGTTTACAATTATTTTTGAGACCTGGCCAAATTAGTATTGGAACTCTAGAATAGATTATTTTTTTGGTGGGTATACAATCAAAATGAAATTGATAGAACTTCATTATGAGTTCCACAAGTACAAAATCAGAAAGTAAAAATGGGCCATTAACATGAAACTAAAATGGGCCATTTGACCACTCACTAGAAATATTATCATCTCTCACATACATTTGACAACTTGACAATATAAGTGAAGATGAATGAGTTATGTCTTTATGGAATTTAAAAGTTATGGTGTTCTGTTGGTGCTCATTTTAAATATTATTTAATCTTTTGATGAGATATATTTGGGTTTATTTTGAATCCACATTATGAGTTTTAGGTTGAATTATATAAATATACCTTCAATTGGAAATATTTTGGCCTTATCTTGATGTGTAGATGATCTATAAATTGGCATGTGTATTCCATTGGAACAATTCACCACATAGATCTAAGGCTTGTGGCCTGTAACGTTGTTATAGAATATTATCCCCTCTATTTTCCTTTCTAACTTCCCACTCCCAGTGAAGAATGGAACCCCTTCTCATCCTAGTAGCTTGGTATTTAACATTTCCCAATATTCAACTAGGGGTAAGGGTTTGACTTCTTTAACCATCAATTAGAGTTAGGATTTTGGACCTTCTAAAATCTTCTTGAAAATTCAATTATGGATACCTCCATATGTGTGAGTAACGGGGGTTGTGGCATCCACTCATACGAGGGTGGACAACATAGTAGGTCAACGTGTGGAAGGCATATATTTTGCATATGAACTCCAATCGATGTAATTCTTGCATCGTTAGAAAGGTATCTAAGTGTAGATCAAGATCGGGTGATCCTTGCACAAGAAAGATGTTTTTTGGCCCTCGAAAAAATTATTTGATGCTGCAAATGACTCTAGAAGGTTTCAAACCCCAAAATTTCAAGCTTGGATCTATCGTTGAATGACCCTACATTTTAATTCTTCTAATTGTTTTTGCTTTGAAAGCATCAAGATAGATATAAAAAAAAAAATATGATGATCTAATATGGATTGACAAAAGGTTGTGAAGGAAATATCATCTTGCAGACTTGACATGGTCATTAATGAGCTAGAGAATCCTCTCACCTACTCAACATCTATTTAGACTTGAAAATTAGCACATGAAGTAGATAATCTATAGTGATCAATTGAGAAATGAGAGTTTAGTATATTTATAGTGTTTTCCTTCAGGTTTCAACATTGTTCAATGAGCCAAAAGGAAAATAACTGAAATTTGTGTCTTATTAATTTCCCAACCCATTGTTTTCCCTAAATAAAATTGAAATATTGATTTGAGAGGCCAAGAAATCCCAAATTTCATGATTAGCCCATAAGTGTTGAACTAGATGAAGTTTTCCATAAATAATGTCTAGACAAGAGACCAAATTTGTTATTTCTGATTAAAGAGAGGCTAAAAATTTGAGTTCAAAGGCTAAAAAACCTTTAAACTTAGTTGTTTTCCTTAAGAATGATGGATAACTAAGTTGAGAGGCTAGGCGAGCCTTGAGTCTATTTATATGATTCCTTTTCCCTCCAACCCAATAAATTTCCCCAAAGAGGAAAATAAGCGGATTAGACATCTAAATTGTATCTCCAACTAAATGAGTTACTTCTTTGGGTTCCAACCTCAATAATTAGAAATTCCTAAGGTCCTATTTTTTGTTTCCTTATGTAACACTTAGTTACTACCTTGGTAGTCTAAGTTAAAACCCCATAAATGTAGTGGACAACCTCCTTCTTCATTCTTTTCTCTCTTTCAGTGTGGATGGGCTCCCTCTTTAATGTTGGGTTATAAGTGACATTAATTCATATTTTTCTTATAGATATAAGGTTCTTTGAAACCATTACATCTAGCCAGCCACATAGGTATCACCCTAGAAAAGTGCATGTCAATTCTACCAAGTCGATAATGTTTATTCACTCATATAAATATGTTACATTAGTTGGGTATGTATTATATTTCTATGTTTAGGCTTCGATGTAATTCTTCTAGATCCACCACAATGAGTACTTTGGGTCAAACTTTTGAACCAGTAAGTGTGGTTCATCATCACGACAATGATAAGATATAACAACCCTCATTAAAAATCCATGTAAAAAAATATAAGACCAATGTCATGGGACATGTATTCCAAGCTGAATGGTGGAAAAAAAATCCTAGTGGGTGTCACTTTGGTTTATTATGGCTAAATAAAATTGGAAAAGGAAATGGAAAAGGCTTTGGAAAGGCAAAGAGGCATTATTGGCATTTTATTTATGAAAATAAAGGAAAATATGAGAAAGGGAGGTGAAAGGTCATAGGTTGCATGTGAGGAGGAAAATGAAGGAAAATAATGGAAAATGAAGAAAATAAAGACCTCGGTGATAAAAAATCTTCTGAGAATCAGTTGGAAACCTTTTGTCAGTTTTATGGTGGAGCTCTCTTCTATTTTCTCTCTCATACTCTTGGGCACTTAGATTTTCTTGGAGCACTCTAGGAGATGTGTGGCATACTTGGGATTTGGAGCAAGAAGGCAAAGGAAAAGTAAGAAAGCGCAAGAGGACATCAGAATCAACGACTATAGGTAGATTTATTTGCAGGTATCGAGTTGCATGTATGGTTTCCTTGCTAGTTTTGGCATGCATGTTACATGCATGTGATTTCTTGGTTACGATCTATAATTGGCATGGATGATTGTCTGGATTGATAATGGTTTTGCTTAGCCTTGCCATTTTCCTAGATAGCCATGGTATTGTGGGTTTCTTTCCTTTTGTTTCCGGTTGGTTCTCATTTCCTTTGGTTATGGGTTGAATTATTAATTCCTGGAGCATTGGTTGGAAAAACTCTTTTGAGCCCTGAAACAACTTGGGTTGAGTGACTAGTCCTAGAGCATTGATTGGAAAAACACTCTCGAGACCTTGGTGGGATGAGTTACTAGTCCTGGAGCCTTGGTTGGAAAAACACTTTGGAGCCTTGAAACAACTTGGGTTGAGTTACTAGTCCTATAGCCTTGGTTGGACAAATACTTTGGAGCCCTTGGTGGGTTGAGTTACTAGTCCTAGAGCCTTGATTGGACAAACGCTCTGGAGCCTGACAAAAACTGTGGGTTTAGCTAGTCTTAGAGCCTTGGTTGGAACAAACGATCTGGATCCCTTGACAACTTGGGTAGAGACCGATCTGGTGATGCTTAGTGATGTCCGACCGTGAGGTGGAATCACTTGTTGAGGGTTGAGGTGTTTGGCCTATGGAAGTCCTGGTTTGGTTTTGATTGATGTGTTTTATGATATCCCACATTCATTCTTGGAATATGGCACATGGGTGACTGGCTGAAGAAAAATTTGGTTCAGCCAAGTCTATGGTTGCGTGGTACGTGGAAGTCCCTAACTTGGCTGCATTTTGCTTATCACAATAAGAGCTATTTTCCTCTTGTATTAATGGGTAAATATGCTTGTTATTATGTGGATTATATGGTTGTTATATACTTGTCATTTATGTTGTTTATATGTTGGTTATGAATGTTTTTTATGATAGTGATGATGTATGGCTCTCATTGTGTTTTGAATTGTAAATGTATCAATAATGAATCTATGACCTAATAGAGGATAATTCAGTTATTTTGATGAGGCAACAATGCTTCTTAGTGATTCTCGGATAAGTATGATAACCTTTATGCTTAGATCTGTTGTTTAAACTTGTAGATTACATATTCGTGACATGTTTGACGAAATTCCTGTCATGGCTAGGAGAGGTCTAGTCAAGTCCTGGTTCAAGCGATTGCATTTACATCGTTATTCCATTGTTATCTTTTGTTTCTGGAAGTGTCATGGATTTCTAGGTAGTGACCTGAGTTCTGGGCTTAAAAAAGTGGCACAAAAATCAGGGTCGTAGGAACAAAACTACCTGGAAAAGTCCCTAGTGGCATGCATCCCCATGCTTTGCGAGTGACTGGAGGTTTCCAGTCATACTCTTGCCCATATCAAGGGAGCGACTGGGGGATTGATTCACTAAAAGGTCAGTTTGTCTTAGGGGCTAGCATCCTGGAACATTTGGATGGATCCTGGGTGTCCTGTAGTGCATAAGGTTTATGTTGTTTTGTTCCGTCGATTCCACTTCCTTAACTAACACATAGGGAGTTAAATCATATCATAGTAACTCTTCATCACATGTTTACCTTGGTTGGCCAGTTACTTGGGTAGATGTGGGAGGAGTTCCTTATGTAATGGAAAGTTACCAAGATTTCCTATTCTTGTTGTTGCTTGCTTCGCTCTCGAGAGAGACAAGCCAACCTCATAGGTATTTGTCTTTGGTAATGTGTTTGATCTTGACTTGCTTCGACTCTCTTTGTTTTGCGGGGCTTGCCAACTCCCCCCTCTGTCAAAAATATAATCTTGTAGCTTTTCTTGTACACTCGCCTGACTACTAGGCTTCCTCGTTGCACCATCTTTTAGAAGCCATGAATTGGGTTTTTCTTCTTGCAGCGAGCCTCTTGATGATGGAAACTAGCCACCTATTCTCTCAAAAATCACTCCAAGTAAATTCCATATGTTCTCCCTCATATTTGTAGCACACAGAATAATGACCATCATGCACTTAGGTTTCCTGGCGAGCTTGTTTACCTCCTCCCAAGGACAATTCACTTGATCCAAAGTTATGTAGAAATGAAACATAATAAAGATATAAACATAAACATAGAGATTTATTTTCATTAATATCAAAGAATTGATTAAATATGCTTACATACAAAATGGAAATCAACTAGCTCGTGTGATGATAACTTATTTCCGAGAAGAGATGTGGCAGCTACATGCCTCTAAACTTTGTTATAATGAGGTTCATGGGTCTTTTTATTATTGAACAACAAAGAGAAACCCTAAACAACCAAAACCCTAACCCTAGGAGATGGAACACCAAGATTTTGTGGGCCCCATTGGGGTTAGTTGGGTGACCAACTTCCTGGGGTTGTAACTTGGTCATATGATCTTCATTTGGTGTGTATGATACCTCGTTAGAAAGGTCTCTTTGAGTACTATAATATTTACAACGCCTGCCATTACTCGCCGGTTGCAACTCTAAAAAAGACGTGGTATAAGTGGTCAAAACAACTCTAGAAGTTTAGGATCGGAAAACTGCTAAGAATAGTAAATTATGCAATAATCAAGAAAACTAATGAAACAACTTGAAGGTCCAAGTGGAATAAGCGGGTGGCCATCAATATCCACCTGGATCATTACTTGTGCCATGTTCTATGGACTAACGTCTCGAGCTTGTGATATTAAGACTCCCCATAAGTGGGATGCCATGCTCCCCAATCAATGCGCTAGGTGGAGAAAATGCATCCCACCACCCCTACAACAACCCTCACCCTTGTTCCAAACATGTCACCCTATATAGGCAAATGAAATGCTAAGTTTTAAATATAATTTCCTCTAAATTTAAAATTAAATTGAATTTAAAAATAACTAATTTGAATATTATTTCCTTCAAGGTAAAATGGGTATAGACTCCCCTTTCTAATTTATTAAACTTGGTTTTTTTTTAACATGTTTACACGATCCTTGTAACGATTTAAAATCTGAGTTACCAACGACAACATAACTCGTTAAAAGTGTTAACAAGGAAAATATCCTGAATATTAGACAATTTCCTTTATTTTTCCATAATTTTGATAAAATATCTACCTCTATTCGGTGAAAGGAGAAGAAACGCCTTTGCAACTACCGATTTTCATTACTGTTTTTCCCGTCACAAATTCCATAACAAACTTTCAATTGTTTTCACATTTAGCAAATTACCGTCGGAAACGCTTTATCAGATTTAGCTCGATTCCACTTTTCAATTTTCAATACTCGAAATTAGAATCCTTCCATTTCTAAAGCGGTTTCAAGTTTTAGAGTGTAAAGAAATTAAGGTGCGCATATGAGTGTGAGTAAAGTATGGATGACAAATTTTTTATATATATTTTATGTTCTGATATTTTATTAAGAGTAATTTGGGTGAGTTATAGTGTGAAATTTTTTATAATCAATTACATAATGCTGTTCTGGCTGGAAATTTGTGTATTTTGTTTAAAAAACTAGATGTCTCTCATAAACACTTTATCCATTTTCACTAACAAAAAACTTTATGCTTTGAAACTTGTGTATTTTGTTTCAAGAATGAGATGTTTCTAATAAACATTTTATCCATTTTCACTAACAAAAAAACAGTTTACCCAATTTCACTAACAAAAAATTTAAGTGAAATTAAAAAAACTAAATTTATTATCTATGGGGTCTTGGTTAAACGGTGATGAGGCGGGCTGTTATAGTACTCATCACAGGTTCAATTCCCTTTTCCGATCGGGGTGATGTATGAGATATATTATTGAACCTTACATTAGCCTGTTGAACCTCTTTGTAACTTAAACAAAAAATTCTCATTAATATAAATATTTTTTCTCCTTTTTTAAAATAAAGATAATAACAATAATAAATTTAATATAATTATATTTACTCAACACTTTCACTATTAAAACAATTTTCAAAATTATCCAAAATCAATATAAATACAAAAATCAACGCCCAAAGGTGAAAAGAAAACGCTCACATAAAACTCATATTCAAATATCTATCTCATATTACCTACCATTTGGAATTGCTAGTCCTAACATACAAAGGTAAATTTTCGAATTATATCTTATAATTATACATTTGAATTAGACACTTCAACTCTAACGGGAAAAAAGCTGATATAAATATAATAGACAGAAACACTAAGATAAAACTATGTAATTTAGCAAAAACTGCCAGTATAATGATTCTGCTTAATAGCGAAGTACTCACACATAAGATTTGAGATCCAAGTCTCCCAAGTTTATAAATATGTGGCAGAGTTGATTATATGATATAAAGAAAATTGTTATGAAGTGCACTGATTATATCATAACAAAGTATATGTTTTAGAAGTGCACTCTAATAGATTCCATGGCCTCTCTGGGTAATGAGATGCTAATCTAAGTGTTCCAGTCAGAGAAGGGGATCCAGTTGATATGACAATTTTCATTATTTGTGGTCGTTTGGAAAGTGCGACACCAAATGGAGGAAGAACTGGATTTTTTAATAGTCGCTTTCTTCAACAAGGAGATTTCTATGGTGAAGAACTGCTGACATGGGCTTTGGATCCCAAGTCTGGTGCAAATCTTCCATCTTCTACCAGAATTATAAAATATCTAATTGAGGTAGAAGCATTTGCTTTAAGAGCAGAGGATTTGAAGTTTGTTGCAACTCAATTCAGACCTCTGTATAGCCGACATGTTCAACATAATTTTCATTTCTACTCCCAATAGTGGTGAACATGGGCTGCTTGTTTCATCCAAGCAGCATGGCGTCGTTAATATAAAAAGAAAAATGAATTTCTTCACCATAAAGAGGAAAACAAATTTCAGGTAGCCCTGTCAGGGAGCAATGGAAATGCTTCTCCCAGTCTTGGAGCAACTATATATGCATCTCGTTTTGTGCTCACAGACAAAGCAATATGCAATGTCCAGCAAGGACCACCCCATTGATTAAGCTCCAAAATCTAGACTCAGAGTAATAAGGCCATGTCGGCTCATGGTTATGAAAATTAGCATAGGGGTTTATGTTCATATAAATTCGGCCTTTCAACATAAGTATCGCCAAAAGAAAAATAGGTGTGGTGGGAGCTGTCACATAATTAAATCGAGTTAAGAACAGATATAATAGTTTGTTTCGAATGTCTAGGAGTGTGAAAATGGATGCGTTGCTGGATGTTGATTGGGATGAGGAAAGCTCGGTGGTTTGAATTGACCAAATATTTGAAAGAGAATATTTTAGCATGGTTGCCCCTACAATCTCTCCCTAGATTTTCAATGGCATGCAATCACTGGAATGCCATCCTTTCTTGCTCCAAATTTATAACTAATGAATGGGCCACTGTGGTTCCTATTACCTAACCGTAATCCGTTGCTTATTCTCTGCACATTTAACTCAAAACTGCCTTCGATGACATACTCTTTCTTCACACAAACTTGGAGAAACTCTTTTTCCTTTAACTTTCTGCAATGAGAGGAAGATGACAGAAACGAAAGATTTAATGTTAGTTACCAAGGATCTGTTGGAGGCCTATTTCTGGTTGGTGCTTGTGATCACTTTCATTTCACTACTTATCATTTCTTCAATCCTCTCACTAGAACATCTTTATAGCTTCCCACCATGTTATTAATTCAGAAAGTCATTGTCATAGGAATGTGTAAAAATGATATTCCTACCTTGATTGCAAATTCCAATAATATTTCAGAATTTAACAATAATGAAAATGAATTAGACAACACTATAGTGGCCGTGGGCAGATCGCACAGGGAGAATGTGGATATTTTGGAAATCTATGATTTCTCTGAAAATTGTTAGAGGATAGCGGGGAAATTGCCCAGGAATGTGAAGCTAATGCGCATTGCTTATGAGAGTGGGAGACAGTGGAAGATGGATCTTCTGCAACTGATTCTTCTATAGTCTAGCAATCAATACTGACGCCCCTCATCGTGAATGATGGAGCATTATAGGTTTTAACATTGCAGATGGGACATCAAATTTTTCATCGCCACCATTTGAGACGCTGAACCTTACACCCATTGGGTGACCTCAGCTGCTCACCTGCGGGTCGAGGGTTCTACTCACCAGAGGTATATCAGATAATTAGGGAATTTCAAATACTGTGGGTCTATGTTTCATTCAAGTTCATCTTTATGGGCTGAGATTACCAGGATGCCGACATTGATGTTAAATAGAATTTCTCCTATTGGGCGTTTTGATAGTGTAGGAGTGGAGGATTGTGTATGTTTCATAGTATACACAGACATGCCCAAAAGAGAGACGGTTGTAGAAATTTACAACTTGAGTCAAAATTCATGGGGATGGCTTCCCAACTATCCCATGAGTCCGAGAGGATGTCTTATTAGTGGTTTTTTTTATTAGCAAGTAACAGTCTATCTAGTAGCAGGATTTAGGGGTTTTTAGTACTTGTTTGTTTGTTCATTCGTTGAGGAATATTCTTTTGCTTAGTCCTTACTCCTGACTCCTGAGCACTGAGGAATGGCTCTTTCTGAGGAATGTCTCTTTCGTTGTAGGTTGCAACTTGCAAGTGTTCTTTCTCCAATGGGATGAAAAAAGAATTTTTTTTGTGCTAAAGCCTAAGTCACAACTTGGCAAGGAAAAATATCAGGGTTCAGTGTTGAGCATGAACCTGCCATTATGATGGTTGTTGGCTTGGGGTTGGCAGTGGGCAGTGCAGTCAATCAAAACTCAACAACCTCTCCCTTGCCATCAATCTCCTTCAATGCTGCAACAACTTTTAGGGTTTGAAGTGAAGTTTTGGACAATGAAACTGTAAAAAGGAAAAAAACCTGAGTCTAGACTCCAGTCATGACTGAGTCACCAACTCACCGAGTCACCACCAGTCCACCACTGACTTGTCACGCGTTACTGAGTACTTAGAAATTTTTAAAAATGTGATGGGCGCTGACATGCTACAGCCCTTCTAGAGGCATTTTATAATATTAATCATTTTTTTTTAAACTAGTAAAAATCCAAATTTAAATTTTTTCTGAGTGGTAAATTCCTTCAAGTACTTCTCTGACGTGCTAGAAGCACTTTAAAGAGCTCTGACATGTTCAATTTTGACCCCTAAACTTGCAATGAAAGCTCTAGAAAGCAACTTTATGTGGGAGTTGTTTACTCTTAGAACCTTATCCCCTACATCCGAACATTTCTATCGTAAAAATTAAAACTTAATAAAAAGAGAACAAAACATTATCACATACACTCCGTACACATTTTATATTTACTTACGGAAAAATCATTTTATATTTATTTACGAAAAAATCAATCCATAAAATATTATAATTTTCAAGAGTATAAGATTCGGGAGAAAAAGATGAGTGGTAAAAAATGAACAAAGCTCATTTGAGAGGTTTACGCTGATTATTATAAAAATGAGAACATAATAATTAAATTATTAATTTAATTTTTGTTAATATAATTTTAAAATTTTAACTTCAACAAAATTTTAAAATATTAACAATTTTTAAATCAACCAATAATTTTTATAAATTATCAATATCGACTCTATATTTCATCCTATATCTATAAATGTTGAATCTTTAACGGTAAATACAAAAGTTAAATCAAATCACAATTTAACTGGCTAAAAAAAAAACTTTATTCCCAGGTAAGAAAAAAGGTACAATAAATTAATGCAGAAAACATATCCTGTCACATCTTTAGGTGGCTCTCTAATAATTCTCCTAACTCGCTTAAAGGAAGTGGAGTTGTTGAACTCAGCGGAGGTCAGGTTGACCATGACAAGACAACCAGGAAGAGTAGATAACATTTGTTCACTCATGGACTCCACCGAAGATATTTGGAATGCTACAGGAATCCGACCAGTTATCTTTTAGAGGCTCCAAAGATGAAGTGGGAGTCCATTAACGCTTCCGGCACGAGTATTATCCTGAGCATTTTGGCTATGATTACAATTATTTATGGATGATTTGGGATTAATTTTCGATCTGGTATGTTGATCCGTGTATAAATCAATCCCAAATCATACATAAATTGCAATTCAGTCAATTTACTCGAAAGTAGAACCAGAGAAAAACGGAGTACAATATAAATTTAAATTTAACTTCAAGTAGTAATTGGAATGAAAATTTCAAGTATCTTCTGCTGAATTCTGCTCTGCTGTTGAGAACCTCTACTGGATCTCCGAATTCTAAGCAAATATTGTTGTGTGCGCATAAGTTACACTTGGTCCTCTGTCGCAGAAGCAGTTTCTTCTGATATGCCCTTCAAAGCGGCAGTAGCTATTCTTTCTTTGGCCTCGCGAAGAGCTTGAATTAGGTCTCGGAGGGCAGAGGTGGGATGGTCAGCCTTCTTCATGAGATATTCGGTTACATCCGCAGGTGTCATCTGAGCCGCCTCCATTAAATCTTGGATCTCGGGAAAGAGCTCATGGTCTGCAATGGAGAGATAATTTTGGGCAAGAATCTTGAATGCCCCGAAAGTGCAGAATGAGAGGAGAATGTGTTTATCCATGCGACCAGACCGGAGAAGCGCGGGGTCGAGCCTGTCGATGTGGTTGGTGGTGAAGACGAACAATCTCTCGCTTCCGCAACACGACCACAAACCGTCTGTGAAGTTCAAAACCCCCGAAAGGGTCACTTTGCTGTCCTCGTTTTCATTCTCATCGGGCTTACCAGGCTCCGACGGCTTTTTGTCCTTCTCGGCATCTGTACTCTGTGGCTTCTTCTTTTTCTTGCGGTCCGAGAGATCGAGAGAACAGTCGATGTCTTCTATCACGATAATGGACTTGTTGGTGGTAGCGATGAGAAGCTTCCTCAGTTCCGTGTTGTTCTTGACTTGGGTGAGCTCCAGGTCGTAGATATCGTAATCGAGAAAGTTAGCCATGGCTGCAATCATGCTCGACTTGCCCGTTCCAGGAGGGCCATACAGCAAATAACCCCTCTTCCACGCCCGCCCAACTTGCCTGTAGTACGTCTCTCTCCTCGAGAATCTTTGGAGGTCTTCCAGAATATCCTGCTTCACCTCTGGTTCCAGAGCCAGAGTATCGAAAGTGGCTGGATGATCGAATACAACGGGCGTCCACGCCCTGTTCCGGTATTCATAGTCCTTGGAATTGGATTGATTGATGTAAATCTTTCTGTAGCGGCTTCTAATCTCCAGCGCTTTAGCTTCAGCCATGATATGGGGAAGATACTGATCGAATATCTTTTGCTTGTGTTTCTTGTGAAACATCAATTCGTAAGAGCGTTTCTCATCGGAAGAGTTCCGGCGGAACATGATCTGTTGTTTTCGCTCACTGCTGTGGAAGACCCACCACAGTTTGATACCCTCATATTCATCTGCGATCTGCTCGTTTCTGTCCATGCTGAACGTAAACTCCTTGTTATTCTGAGGCTTCTTCAGCTTTAATCTCTTTGCAGCCGAAGACGACTTTACGCTCAGGTAAGTCTGCACGGCCTCATAAACTTCGCTCACCTTCATCCCATCGTTCTCCTCTATCACAACTGAGATGTTTGAAGACACTATCCCTATAACCCTGCGCATCCATTTTGAAAATATATCGTAGAATTCTGGAGGCAGGTATTGTTTGGCCATGGTTTGTATGAATAGCAGGGAAGCCATGATCGACCCCAAATTCGACCAGATCTCCATTTTCAGGAAACCAGGAAACCCCCAAAAGAAAATGTTAAAGATGAAGTAACTCGAGCCTCTTAATCGGATGAACTCGGCTTGCCTATTTTTGAATGGGCCTTCGAGTGGAATATAAAGGAGAAAAGAGAAAAGAGAAAAGAGCTAAGAGCTAAGAAAGTGCATTGAAATTTCTTCTTCCACCATGGACCATTTTCATTGCTTAATTACTACCACGTGGTATGTAGGTTATACCTAAATTCGTTGAAGAGTCAAATGGTTAAATAAATAATTGTAGTTTTAGGGTCGATAGTCTTGTGAGTTTACAATACTAAAATTGTTAATCACATGTAATGCAAATGGTTTGGGAATATTTTTTACTAATTTGTTCAGATTTTACTCTTGAGTCGTGACGGCTTATTTGTCCTAGTGAGAAATTTATTGGTTGGTTTTTTATTATTTAATTTTTCCAATATAAAATAATATAAAATAATGTGTGTATGATTAATGTGGATATTATTGTTATTAATTAATCAACAATATCATAGTAATGTATATTAAGCATCAAAGTATTTATTTTATGTCTAGGTTTTTTTTTTTAATAATCTGTAGCGATTTCAAAAGTTATTCATTGAATTTTTTTCATGTAAATGGAATACAATTATATTTTAGTAAATTTAGTTAAAGTTTTCAGAATTCATGGATTTAATTGATAAACATTTCTTTATATTTTTATTTTTATTTTTATATTTTAGAAATAAAATATTCTTGTACTTAAAAAGAAGCAAATAAGCAAATAGCTTTTTGGTTTTCAGCCGAACAAAAGAGATAGTATCACAATTTTTAAAATGAAATAATAATTTGTGTACTTCAGTCGTTTTTATAGTTTTTTTTTGGTTTAAATATAAAGTGAAATTGTAATTATATTATTTAAAATATATTTTCAATAAATACGATTAATATGTATTTTTAAAAATTTATTAAATTTAATAAAATTATTTAAAAAACATAATGAGAAAAATAAAAAATAAAATAAAATAAATAAATAAATAAATATTACACTGCAATATAATAAATTTTACTGTTATACACAAAATTTTATTGTTCCAGCGGAATAAGAAGGAGCTGAGAATTTAAAGGGAAACTTCCTTTGGACAGCGATTTAATTGCAGCTTGCTGCATAATGAGCCATTTGTTATTTTCCTCCCATTTTGTTTGGAATGTGAAAGATTCTTGAAATTTTATTAAATTCATTTCGTTTGTCGGTTGGTCATTTGCTCTCACACGAAATTTCCTTCACAGATACGGAAATTAGTCATTTGCTCTCACACGAAATTTCCTTCACAGATACGGAAATTAGTCATTTGCTCTCACACGAAATTTCCTTCACAGATACAGAATTAATTTCCGTTTGTCCTTTGCTCTCGTGCCCTTGTCCGTTGATCCTTTCTAATTTTACATGCACGTGAAGTATGATTGTTTTCGAATTTCATGTGTGAATGGAGAAAGGAGGTGAACTTCTTGGTCAAAGTATGCCCAATATTTTACTTTGGGTTCAATATTTTAGTTTAGTAACTTTATGTAAAGAAAATCTCTACCACATGATAGTGTTCGTTTGCATAGTTATTAAATTTCAATGTGAGTTCGAATTCTATTAAATACAATTTTTTTTGGGAGTATAATTTAGATTTAATAATCAAAATCTGCTTTATGGACGTGGGTTTTTGTCTTATAAACAAGGGGCAAGTTCTTTGTCTTATAGTAATAATAATAATTTTATTTTTTAATTTAAAAAATTACTAATCTCATCCATATATATAATTTTAATAATTAAATTTAACCACACCAAAATAAACACCATATAATATATTACATATAAATTTAATTATATACATATAATTAATTTTAATTATATATATATATATATTTTTTGTGTAGCATATGATTAACTTTAACTTCAACTTACACCAACTTAATAGAATAAGAGGAAGGGATATTTTTTATCAAATATTTACAAAAGATTTTGATTTTTTTTTTTTTTTTTTAATAAATATTGTTAGAAAATATTTCTAGAAAGTGTGATACTTCATTACGAGTCTAGCCAATCCCTCACAACCTACTACTTATGATTGTTGTTTTGCTATATGTTTGTGTCTACTATCGACCCATCACTTGACCTGCTGCAAAATTGATGATGTTGGGGATCACCTGTTTTAACCAGATCAAAGGGAAATGTAGAGCAATTTTTTGACCATATTGAATTGAATTTGTTGTATTAATGGCTGAACCGAACCGATTTGGTGAATTTTCGAATTATTCAGCCCAATTTGTCCAAACTTGGTAACTATGGTCGTTTGAATAGATATTTTAGAATGTGTCCAAAATTAATAGCTACAGGTAGGGATAGAATTTGGTGGGTAAATTCATCATTATGGGGTGATTTGTTTGTTAAATATAGTAAAAACAATATTCCTAATCCATCAATCTTTTTTGTTAAATTTATTTAATAAGATATTAGAGTAGGTTTGAAATTTATTAGAGGAAAATTTAGCCTAAGAGTGGCTTCCTAAGAAAAAACAATAAAATAATAGAAAAATAATAAGATAAGAGTTATGAATATTAGAGGGAAAAGAAGAAACTATTTTTTTTTTTAATTGTATTTT
This sequence comes from Pinus albicaulis, assembly GCA_034641835.2. Lineage (NCBI taxonomy): Eukaryota > Viridiplantae > Streptophyta > Pinopsida > Pinales > Pinaceae > Pinus > Pinus albicaulis. The sequence continues at coordinate 133,908,295 of CM076584.1, read as the reverse complement.
TGGCTTATTTCCTCGCAGGTTTACTCAAATTTCAAGTGTAGACACTTATTGAATTCGAAATTTCAAGCGTAGACATCCAATGAATACCCATTATGCATACTTTTGAGAAGACCCACATTGATAAAAATTGAAGATACATTGAAAAAAATGTTCGTTCTCAAAAGTATGCATAATGGATACTTGTTGGATGCAAAATTTAATTCCACATCCAACGAGTGTGTACACTTGAAAATTGAGTAAACATACAAGGAGATAAGCCAAAAATATAATTAAAAAAATAGTTTTTGATATTTTCCTACAAAATATTTACATGTACCTCTTTTTAAATTTAAAATATTTTGACTGGTTTACATATTATGTACGTGAAATTTTCAAGGACACTTTTAGGCTGAAATTTACTCTAATGCATACTTTCACTATAAGATGTCTACTGGAGCCAACCACCCATTCTCCAAAGTGCTAACAAACTATAATTAGCAATTTCTCCTAAAGAAGTAATAAGAACATTGTAAAGTGAAATTTGTCTCGTTTAGTTAAAATATATTAAAACACAAAAGGATGTGTAGCCACAACTTTAATGGCATTGTTGTCATGATTTTTGTGTAATGCAATGATGCTCACTAAAGGCTTTTTATAGATTAGAACTTGATTGCATGATGCATAGGGAACTCCAGTGAGATTTGAACTTTGACAATCTAATATAGTAATGTGAACAATGTAGTAGAGTAATTTGAGGGTGAAATCTAATAATAATTTGAACAATGTAATGTAGGTTGAACAAATGCATCATTGTATAGTGCTTATATATAGTTTAGAATGTGTAGCCGTGGTCTGTGAAATTTTCTGAAAGTTACTTTATGCAGAAATCTACTGTTAGATATGGTTACAATTCTCCTACTTAAAAAATTTAGTTATTAATGCTGAAATATTCAGATTAACATCGAAGTAAACACATAACATACTTTCATCGATTCAAATCTAAAATAGAAAATTACATGCACAATAGACAAAGTGACACACAAGATTTTTTAGACAATTGTCCCCGAAAAAACCCAATGCGGGAAAATTGGTCTTCTGGCTGCTGAAGCGTTTATATTATTAAGTAGTTTTATGAATACAACAAATCTGGGCACCTTACTGGTTAACTCGATAGAGAAAAATATAGATCTACAACTAACCTGCTATTCTGAGACCAAGAGACTCACTAATCCACACCCTCAAATGGGATTTACAAGACTCGGCCAATTTCTGGCCCTAGACACCTCAACGTTGCCCCTGAAGCCCCTGCGTCAACCCTTTTAGCCTCTGCACTGGCCTGGAGAGGGCTGTGTAACCCCAGAATGGGTGACACAGACCCTACGCTGCCTTACAAGGGTCTCTGCATAACCCTGGAGGGTCCCCTGCTGTCCAATGCTGCCCCAGAAGGGATTGCGTAGCACTTGCGTAGCCAAAGCTGCCCTTTGCGCTGCGCAGCTGCTGCGTAACTGCTGTTGCTACCTCTGCTTCTCCGCGCTGCCTTTGGATGCTTCTCTCTACCTCTTGTTGATTCTTGGCACTAGGATCAGACCATCCCCTTAGCCAACACTACCCTTCTTTGTAGCTGAAACACTTCTGAAAATTATTAGCAAACCTTGCCCTAGAATTTCAGCTTAGTCTCAGTTCTCTGCCTCCATGTTTATGTTCTCCAACTAACCCCAAGCCTTTCCTTTGTACTTTCTCGTTGGGAAACCAACGACCATGATCAGATTTTGAATCGATGGTTTAGATTAAAAGAAAGCTTGATCCGTGTGACTTAAGACAATTTCATCACATGTTTTAATGAATTACCTTTAATAATTAAATTTTCCTAAGCTAGACTTAGGATCCTTATTTAAAATTATTAATTACTTAATTATCTCCTAAACTGGATCCCTTTCTGGGTCTTGGAAATCTCATGTACTCTAGTCCCTCCACAAATTTTGGGAGCTAGAGCACATTCGATGCTACCCTAACACTCAAGAAAACTCAACAATCTCTCTTAGCAAGGAATGTGCTCTAGTACAACTCTGCTTCTCCCCGAAGCTCTGCACTGATCTCTAGTGTGGGTCTCTATGCTGATGTTGGACCTACCACCCTTCACCACTGCATTGATGCTGCCATTTTGTATTGCTGCCTATGACATTGTCACTGCCACTTCTACATCTGTATTGCATCTCCCTCTCAATATGTTGCATTCGTTCTGCCATCTACTGCACTGCAACTTCAGTTTTTGAGAGAAAGAATTGAAGCTCCTGCCCAATATTTGACAGACAAGTCAATTGGGCTGCATCCTCATCACTGAAGCTCCATAAGCTGCTGATTTGTGCTGACATTGAAGTATGATGCACAGCTACAGCTCTGAACTGCGTAAGCAGACTCCCTCTACACTACTGATGTCACATCAGCCCCTTGTGCTGAAATATCTCACGCTGCTGTTGTGCTACAATGTCCTCCTGAAGCCTCCATGATGTTGCAGCTCTGTTGTGCGTTGCTGAAGTCACATCATCCCCTATGTTGTTGGTGCTATGCTACTGCAATATCTGCATTGTGCTTCTCCATTCAGCCTTTAGCTCCACCCATGCTTCATCTATGATTCTCTACACCAACTGCTCCACTTGTCTCGCTACTATCTTAAGGCTCTCGTAGCTCGGATGCGATCTAAGAGATGAGTTTCTCAAGGATCACACCCCCACTCTGTAGCTGCTCTACAGATCTATGTCTCCCCAATTTCTTGATTCATGAGTGCTCATGGCTATGTCATCTTTTGACCCATTGTCCGCCACAACAACCTTGGAAGTAGAAGCTTCCTTGTCCTTCTTCTTTTGTGGACAAGTGTTGGCGAAATGTCCTAGTTCACCGCACTGGAAACACTTGATCTTGATAGATCACACTTCTTCTTCCCTTGCTGCCTCTTTGATGCCAAGGCTGCATCGTCTTCCACTTCCTTTTTCACCTTACTTGACCTTGTGTTGTACTGCTTCTCGGTGAATCTGTGGAGTTCTTCTTGACGAAGGATTTCCCACATATTATCCTAGTCGGGAAGGTCGGCTCTGGCCAAGACACTTTGGACAAAGGTTTCCTACTCTTCTATGAACGCATTGAGTGTAGTATTTACCATCACATCATCCTCCACATTTTCTCCCATGACAGACAACTGATCTATGATCGTCTGTAATCTGAAAAGGAAGGGCTCTATTTCTTCTCCCTTGGTCATCATGAATGACTACAACTAATTCTGCAGAAGCATTTTCCTCTAGACGTACTTCCCCTCATATAGGGTTGTTAAGGCTTTCCACATCTCATTAGTTGTTTTCTTTTCAACTATATGTGGAACTATATGGTCCTTAACCCCATCCATTATGAAAAGTTTGGCATGTGCCACAAATTCCTCATGCTTCTTCAAGAGATCTACATAAGTCAGCGTGGCCAAGACTTTTTTTGCATGGTCTCTTAAACTGCATGCCTCCATGAATACCAGGATTCTGGCCTTCTATATTGGAAAGTTGGACATGCCGTCCAACCTATCCTAATCACGTAGTCCGTGAGGTGCCATTTGCTCAGATATACTCTGTCGGAACAGATCTTCCTCTCCCCGCTTTTCTACTGAAGCTCGAATCTAGGGTCCTTGGTGAAAAGGCACCCTCTGCTCCCTTTGACAATTAATTTCCTCTCTTGGAAATCTGTCAAATCAACAACGAAACAAATCTCCTCGATCCACTGATTGATATGCATATTTATTTGGTTAGAAACCCTCTGAGAAGCTGATATCCTCCCGCTCATTGTCACCTAGTGCTTAGGCTACATTCTGAATCTTTAGAAATTTCACCCCACCAACAACTTCTGAAGTTCTGCAGCTCTTCTTCCAACACTTCTGAATCAGACATCTTTAGATCTGCGTCATCGTAGTTTCCCTCTGCATGTGCAGACATTCCTAGCGTTGCCTCTGCGCAGTAAGTACGTGGGCCTCTGTGGAGACTGTGTAGGACTGCATCACCATAAACTATGTGTGGCTCTACTTCCTCTGAAACTGTGTTGTCCCTTCAGATATGAATTTCTACTGTTGTTGCTACTCTCTCTGCTGTTTTCTACAACAAGATTCTTCAGTCTTCTGCTAGTGACCCTGCTAGATCTGCAATCACTCTGATACCATGTGAAAATTTTAGAAAGTTAATTTATGTAGAAATATATTGTTAGATATGGTTATACTTCTCCTACTTAAACAACTTATTAATGCTGAAATCTTTAGATTAACATTGAAGTAAACACATAACATAATTTCACCGATTCAGATCTAAAACAGAAAAGTACATGCACAATAGACAAAGTGACACACAATATTTTATGGACAACTATCCCTAGAAAAAACCAATGTGGGAAAAATGGTCTTCTGGCTGCTAGAGGGTTTATATTATTAAGTAGTTTTTTGAATACACAAATTTGGGCACCTTATTGGTTAACCTGATAGAGAAAAATATAGATATGTAACTAACCTACTATTTTTAGACCAAGAGTATGATTGATCCACACCCTCAAATGGGATTTACAAGACTCAGCCAATTTCTGGCCCTAGACACCTTAGTGTTGACCGTGAAGCCCGTTCAGGCTTTGCATGCCTCTATGCTAGCTTGTAGAGGGTTGCGTAACCCCAGAATGGGTGACGTAGACCCTACACTGCCCTAGAAGGGTCTCTGCGTAAACTTGGAGGGTCCCCTGCTGCTCTGCGCTGACCCAGAAGGGACTATGTAGCACTTGCGTAGCTGAAGCTGCCCTCTGCACTGCACAGCTACTGCGTAACTGCTGTTGTTGCCTCTGCTTCACTGCGCTGCCTCTAGATGCTGCTCTCTACCTCTTTGATTTAGGTGGATACTGGTGGCCACCCGCCTATTCCACTTGGGGCCCCACCATTGTCTCTTTTAGTTTTTCAGTTTCAGCACAACTTACTATTTTTAGCAGTTTTCCGGGACCTGAACTTACGAAGCCGTTTTGAGGCCCTAAACGATGTTTTTTGGGAAAACCAGGAGCAGCATGGGTTATTGGACCTATGTTTCCCACACTAAAATTTGTAGTCCTCGAATTGATCTTTCTAATGAGGTATGGTGTGCGTCAAACGGATATCGTATGCCAAAGTTACGTCCCCAGAAAGTTAAAACACCCATTTACCCAAACGGGGCCTATAGTTTTGGCGCTTTATCTCCTAGGGTTGGGGTTTTGGATGTTTATGGTTTTCCATTGTTTCTAAATAATAAATAGGGCCTCGAGCTTCATTGTAACAAAGTTCAAAGGCCTGTAGTCGCCACATCTCTTCTCATAGATACGCTACCAGCGCCCTAGCTAGTTTATTTCCATTCTGTCTGTAAGCAAATTTTAGTTCTTTGATATTAATGAAATGAAGTGTTATTTCTATTGCATCTTTTTATTTATGGTTATATGTGTATTCTATTGTGCTCCTGCATAAATCTGGATCAATGGTATCAGAGGGGTTTGTTTTTTTCTCGATCCTTCTTTGCATGTCCCCAACGAGGTCGGGGTATAAGGAGTTAGGGCTAGATCTGGTTGAGCCTTTGCAAGATCAGCCTTGCAAACCCCGATGGCCGCCCATGGGGGAAGAAAAGAAAGATGAGGGAGCAGGAGATCTTATCAAAATATTTCTCGAGGAGACCCTCGAAAAACAAAGGAATGCGATGACGGATAATTTCCCCAGATCCTTCAACAACTACCCACTAGTGGCACATCTGCATCCAACAGCCACTCTGGAGGCGCGACTCCCTTTAAGGTAAAAGTAAACTTTGACATTCCCATATTTGAGGTTCAAATAGATGCAAATGCCGTAGATATATGGTTGAATCTATTAAAATGATATTTCTCGGTTCATGACTCTTCCGACCAAGAGAAGATTATTTTTGAACTCCTCAAATCTACCCCCCATGTCAAGGACTGGTGAGAGACCTACTATGAGAAAAAGGACGAGACAGAACCCTCTCTATTCTCAGCCGTACCCACTTGGAATTCTTTCCGAGATGTCATCAAGGAACAATAATATCCCGTGGGGAGCTATGAGGACAAGTACATACAATGGACCACGATGCGGCAACAAAGGGATCAAGATGTGCATGAGTTGACAAATCTGTTCCATATCCTGTGCAAAAAGTTGGGTATCAAAGATTCAGAGAAACATTTGGTGCTAAAGTATTGCAGTTGTCTACACAGATACATTAAGGAGGAAATGGAGTTCCTCGACATCTCCTTGCTTGGTACGACATACCAGTATGCTGCCAAGATTGAGCATAAATTCAAACAGAAGAAGAGAGACTTTGGATCTGCAAATCAAAAGCAAGGGAAAGGTACCCCCAAACCGAAGAATAAAGGACAAAGCCAAGGCATGGCGGCACAAGACAACCTGCCAAAACCACAAGCAAAGAACAACACCACGAAGCCAAAGAAAGACATGAAAAAGTGGTGTGAGTTCCATAGGAGCTCCACTCACAACACATGTGAGTGTCGGGCCAATCAGTCGTTGGTGGCCGAGATGGGCTTGTGAATCAGATGCATGCTCCGACTCTGAATCAGAACTTGACAAGGGGAATGACAAAGGGAAATAGATTATTGATGTAGAGCCCAACACCATTGTTGCCACTGCGAAGATCTAGAAGGAGGAACCGAAAGATCCAGAGGAGGAGGAGTGTCTCTTCCACTCCTAGATGTGGGTAAAGGGTTCCCTGCTACAGTTCATTGTTGAAAATGGGAGCCAAAAGAACCTCATTTCAGCAAACGCCGTGAAGCGGTTGGGCTTGCTGATCACACCACACCCACAATCATACACCATCGGGTGGCTTCACCAAGGACGGGATCTCCGTGTCAGCCAACAGTGCTGCCTTCCCTACAGCATCAAGCCCTTCACAGATGAGGTATTATGTGACATTGCTCCTCTTGATGTTTTTGATGTATTATTAGGCCAGCCATACTTGTGGAAGTGACATGCTGTGTATGAGTCCCCGCCTCAGGCTATTATTGTTACTTTGGGAAATAAGTTGTATAGGATATCAGAGGTACCACTGCCTACCGCTATCTCTTTAGTTACTGCAAAACAATGAAGTAAGCTCATTTCCCAAACCAGGAAATTTGTTTTCCCGATGATTCGCCCCCAGGGCAAGAAGAACACTGTGGTCACGGCCTCCAGATAGGGCTCCTTTGCATGACAAAAACAAATGGACAAAGTTGTGGAGGAGTACGGGGACATCTTGACCTCACCCACATGGGTGCCTCTGCACTGTCAGGTCAAGCACACCATTGATCTGACCCCAGGTGTGCTGCTACCCAAGGGACCGATCTATTGACGCTCTATTCGGGAGAACGATGAAATTAAGAGGCAGATTCAGGAGCTGCTACAGAAAGGTCACATCCGGCCAAGTTCATCGCCTTATGGGAGCCCAATCTTGTTGGTATAGAAGAAGGATGGGACTTGGAAACTCTGTATTGACTATCGGGCGCTTAAAAAGATCACTATCCGGAATAGGTACTCAATCCCACGGATTGATGATCTTCTAGACCAACTCAAATGGGCGAAATATTTCAGCAAGATCGACTTGAATTATGGGTATCACCAGGTACCAATCGAACCCTCCGATGTGTGGAAGATTGCCTTCAAAGCCAAGGAGGGCCTTTTCGAATGGCTGGTCATGCCTTTCGGGTTGACGAATGCTCCGGCAACCTTCATGAGGTTGATGGAAAACATCTTGCGGCCATTCACAAAATCATTTGTAGTGGTGTACTTGGATGACATTCTGATCTTCAACCAAACTTGGGAAGAGCACCTCCACCACATCCGAAAAGTCTTCCAAACACTGCAACAACACAAGTTGTGTGCCAATTTGGAGAAGTGCATTTTTGGCATGACCAAGGTTCAATATCTGGGATACATTATTGATGAAAGGGGGGTGCATGTGGATCCAACCAAGATCAAAGTCATTCGGGATTGGCCAGCCCCAACCACTCTAACAGAGCTTCACAGCTTTTTGGGTCTTGCTAATTTCTATCGCAGGTTCGTGTTGGGCGTTAGCTCCCTGTAATCAGCAAGATTGGAAAAATTCCGACTGCAGGGAGAACATCATTTCAACCACTTTGGGATTCTAGGATCTAGCCCTCCTGAATCCGGAGAGGGATCTCTCCAATAAGTGCAAAGATGGATTTGTCTTTGAAGTTTCAGGTAATGATATTAGGCTAGTTATGAAGGCCGAGGGTTTGTTTTGTTTTTTGGATGGTTGAGCATGATTACTGTTTGAGGTGGAAAGTTCTAAATGCAAAGAGTTTCAAAGGTGAAAAATTTCAAGCAAATAGAACAAGATTTGGCCAGGAAGATAGATAATTGCAGGTTTTAGTCCATTGGGCTATGGAGTCATAATAGGGTTTAATTGAAACAATCAGGTTCAAGAGTGGTTCATGGGGCAAGTCATCTATGTCTAAGGATCTCTTTAAAGTGTGATTTATGGAATGAAATGATACATCAAGAAGAGGAATTTAAACAGATGAAGAACAAAGAGCAGCCTAAGATCTGGTAAGTACTTCTAAACTAGCCAGCTTTTGACAAACACCTAAGAAAAACATAAAATCAATCCAGGATCTGGTAAGTACTTTTAAACTAGAAAACCTTTGATACACTTTCAATATAAAAAAATTTAAAAAAAAGGGAAACTTGAAGGCAACTGTTGGAGTAGAAACTAGTGGGCCGGGCTCACCACAAATCCTCTCCTAGCTCTACTTTACTTGGTTACTTTCAAAACAAACACAAAGATAACACAGAATGGCCTAAGATCTGGTAAGTACTTCTAAACTAGCAAGCTTTTAACACATTCCAAGGGAAACATTTAGACAGTCTTTGGAGATAAAACTAGGACCAGGGCACACCATATCTTCCTTATTTCATCTCTACTTAACATAAACTGAAAATAACATTCAGGAATAATAATTAGCTAAGGCAACAGGATGAGGGAAAGCCAAAATTCCTATGCTTGAACTGAATTAAATCATTCCCAAATAACACAAATTGGAAGAAAACATGTAGATAAAGATTTCAGTCAGAGAAGGGTACTGATATACAGTAGGTCCTAACTCTATGCATGCTGTTCTTTATAAGAGAAAATGAACATAGTGAAAACAAAAATAAAACAACAATTCACAATAAGAAATAACATCACCGTAGAAATAGACCAGGATCCCATAAATCAGCTTGTATTGATGCTCCAAACCAGTTACAGCTTCAAGTCCAATGCTTTAGTTTAGCAATCATCTACACTTCCCAGACTAACTTATCTATTACAAGCAGAGCTCCAAGAGCCAGTGAAAACAATTTACAAGTAGAAATCTCAAGCTCAATTACATTTCAAAGTTCAGCAACCAACTCAACCAACAATTTCTCATCTTCTATAGAAGTATTTATAGAAGAATGAGGAGGTGAGATCTAATAAAAGATCTCTCAAGATAATTAATACAGTCTTAATGGCTTCTTGGCCTTTGAGAGGCTCGATGAAGAAGTTTACAGATGTTCTGTCTGTATTAATTGTTTTACACTTAAGTTTAAGCTTGGTGGAAGATTTTGTTGACTTTTAAGGCTCCGTGTCATGAATGAAATAACTATGCTGATATTTTTTCATTAAATTCCTTTGGCAGAATTAATTCGTTGGCTGCGTTGAGGCAAATATCTGATTTTTCTCAATAAATTCGGCCTCTGTTTGAATGCTTGTGGCTATAGGTGGCACTGTGGTAGCTGAGAGGAATCAATTCGCCTCTGTTGAGGTGGTGGAGGCCTTTCCGTCTGATAAACACTTATGATTTTCTTTAATTGTGTTTTAATTTGGAGGATTAGGCTTTTGATAATCAATCTTAGCCGTAATCCCCAAATTGTCTTCAATCTTCTGTTTTGCTGTGTTCTGTCTTTGACACTAATACTCTTTTAATTTATTTAACTCTGTGCCTTGTTGATGTGCAGGCCGAGTAGGTCTCATATGGCATCAATGCCTCATGAAACATTGACGAGATGTGGAAATTGAACCCATGTATGGCTTCCCTTTGATGAATCGAAGTTGTGAGAATCATCATTCCCAGCCTTCGGCTTTTTCTTCAATATAAGGGAAAAACCATTAATCACCTGCAAAACACAAAACTAATTATGAAATCCTGCATTGTTTGGGTTTTACTACTTTAGAGGGTGCGGGGAGGAGCGTGGCCGTTGGATGGCATCATCCAACGGTGGGGATTCGTTTGTGGGGGTCAAAAAGAGGTGGTTGACGAAACGGTGGGATAGATTAAGTTAGGGCCGTTGATCTGCAGAGATCAACGGTCGGGAGCGATCATGTTTACACAATGCGAAGGGGTCACATTATATTAAAATAGGCGTAAATGCAGAGAAAATAGGTTAAAAACCTTAGGTGGATAAAAATGCATTGAAAAGGCATTCAGGGTTTCTGGATGATCGTAGGCCATTGGATTAGACCAACAAACAAAGATCAACGGTGGAGATTTATCGGAGCCATCACATCGGGGAGAAAGCGATAGGAGGGATAATGGAATTTTCGATGCGATGGCATCGCATCAGAGATTTGTGATATGCGATGGTTTACAAAATGCCAGGGAGAAAATCTAATGCGATGTTCCAAGGACCGTGGGATCATGATATAGATCAACGACGGAAAAAGAATTGGGAATCGGCAATCAGAGATAGGCTAATGCGATGGTGTGATCAGGGGAAGCCGATGCAATGGTGTGATCGGGCCATCGCAATCGGAGGTTGCAAATGGACACAATCAGAAGAGCCTTTACAAAAGTTTCCGATGCGATTGGGCCATCGCAATCGGAGGGGAGGTAATATAAAGTTTGGCACCCGTTTTGTGGGGCTATGGGTTATATGAAATAATAACATGATCGGGGGTTATGAACAAAGGCTAATCGCATCGGAGGTCTCAATTCTAACAAAAAGGCTTGCACACTATGTTTTGTTCCGATGCGATAAAACTCCAAAGGTTTTTAGCACTTGGTTCTTAGTGCTAGGGCATATGGAGGGGAAGTGGTTTAAGACTTAGCTCGAGGGGGCTTAAGTCTGTAATACAAAAACGTATTTTTTATGAAATTTTTCTAAGTTTTCAATGGATTTGGGGGTTTCGGCGGAGTTTAAAACTCTGTAAAGAGGATTTTATGAAGGGGAATTAGGGGAAAATGAAAATAGAGGAAGTTTATAGGAATGAAAGGTGAGAAAAATGGAGGTTAGTTTTTGGAAGTGGAAGGAGGGGAAAAATGGCCTTTGGAGCAGTATTTCCTCAATGAAATCAACAGAATTTCAGAGTTTTAATGGGAACATCAGTGAAGATTTGGACAGAGGCATGAGGCCTTTAAGAGTCTTCAAGAGATAACATTTTTTAGCAATAAAACATGTTTCTTGAAGGCTCCAAAAATGATTTAGCCAGCATTTGATATAAAATTTTTTATAGCTGGCTAATAGTGGCTCCACTTGGGGATGGTGCCTTCTTGAAGGCATCAAGAACTTCAGACTTGCATTCTCTGGGAGGCTGATCAGTGCCTCATCCATTGGGCTGCCTTTCTTTCTTTGGATGATCTTCTTTTACTCTGGAAAAAGTCAGCAGCCATGAAAAACAATGGATCTTTCATCAACAAGCTTTCTACCTACCCAATCCTACAGATCTAACATTTTTTCTTCTTTAGAATGCACTTGGATTGGCAAAATCTTTTACGAAATTTAGTCTTTTGAAAGCAGGAAATATAATCGATTTCTACTCCTTATTTCTCCATGGACTCAGATTAAACAGTTGAGCCCATATGATTCTCTACCTTATCTACTATCTGTTGGGATTAAGTTGTCCAACAAATTTTTATTCTCTACATTCTACAACAGAAATTTAAAAGCATACAAGTCAGGATTGAACGGTCTAACTTGATGCTGATCTATGGCATGAAAAACAAGCTGCACATAGATATTATTTTGTAGAAAATTAAAACAAAAAGGAAGGCTTAGGATCTGAATTTTCAATGCATTTCCTTCATCTTTTTTACAGCTCTGTTTTGACTTTTGTTTGAGCTGTCTTTCCTTTGTCCTCTGGTTCAGATTTTGAGCATGTTTGAACCTTTAATTTCTATCCTAAACTATCTACTGATAAGGCAAGGTTAAACAGTTTGGCAAATCGAATTCACTATGCTATCAGCAGTAAATTCAAAACTAATTAGTCAAGATTATGCTGTTTGACTAACTAGAAGTGTGTTTTTGAGGAGTGGCATTTAAGCTTGCACACTTTTAGAATTTGTTTCTATTTTTTGGTATGGGGCTATACCTTTTTTGTTTTTACAATTTGCCCTCTTTTCTTTCTTTCACTGTTTTTGTATTTTTGATTTTTCTAACTTTGAATGCAATGGTGGATGAAATATTTATAATGAGAAAAAAGATAAAAAGGCTTTCAGAACATAACATGGATCAAGAGAAGTAATGCTTGAGCATGCTGCCATTGACAGGACCCCCAAACAGCTCTGCTCCATTCAACTCTTGTAAGAAAAAGGCATTATTACTAGCAGCTAAATGAATGAGGTAAGGGCCAGACCATAGGTTGTCAAATTTTCCATGCTTTCCCTTGTCTTCCCTCCTTGAGTCCCACTTTAAAACTTTGTCCCCAAACTTGAAATTGTTGGCCTTTGTTCTTTTGTCAAAAAGCTTTTTAATGCTGTCCTGCTTTCGCAATGCTTTGCTGTAAACCTCCTCTCTGGTTTGCTGAAGATGAATTGTTTGTTTTATCCTTCTGATCATGTCATTATCTTCAGTTTGCAACTCTTGAATCAACTTCATAACTGGCACACCAAGGCTGGTTGGAAAGATTGCATCAGTGCCATACACAAGTTGGTAGGGTGACATTCCAATAGATTTCTTCAAAGTCAATCTGTCAGCCCAAAGTGCATGCACAAGCTTTGTGTGCCAAGACTTCTTGTTGTCCTCCAACAATTTCTTGATTATGTTCAATAAAATCTTATTTGAGGATTCTGCAAGTCCATTACCTTGAGGGTAATAGGTCGTGGAATGCCCCAATGTTATCTGATTTCGGTGACAGAATTCAACCATCTTCTTTGATCCAAATGAAGGGATGACTTCTATCCATTTAGTGAATTAGTCTGTGGAAGTGAGAATCCATCTATGTTGGGCAGAAGATGGTGGATGGATTTCTCCTATGAAGTCAAGTCCACACTGTTCAAAAGGGGCTTCAACAGTGATTGGATGTAGAGGCAGGGGTAGAAGTTTTGTTTTTCCTTCAAAAAGTTGACATTTATGATAGGCAATGATCATCTTGTGTATATCAGGAAAAAGAATAGGCCAATAGAAACCATCCCTCAAAATTTTGTTGGCTGTTGTCTTCCAGTACAAATGACCTCCACACTCTCCTTCATGGAACTCGTGCTTAACCTTCTATGCATCATACTCAGGCAAACATTTAAGCAATACACTACTTGCATTTTTCCAATAAAGACATCAATCTATAATGCAATAGTGTACAACTTTTAACTTTAGGAACCTTGCCTTTGTTTTTGTCAAACCATGAGGTGTATTTAAATTAAGAAAAACATAAATAATATCAACATACCAAGAGGAATTCATAAATGGTCTTCAACAATGGGAGTTGAGATTCCTTCTTGGTCATCCAAAGCATCAATCATATTTATATCAAGAACTTCAAAATTTGATTCAGCCATTAATCTAGCTAGACCTTGGCCTTTGATGAGTTTAGTGGGTTTTATCTCTAAATCATATTCAAGAATAATAGCAATCCACTTACCTCTCTTACCATCTGGGTCCTGTGTTAGAATGTCTTTAACAACTGAGTTTGGGACAAAGGCAATGATGTGTGAGTGAAGGATGTATACTCTGAATTCTTTCAAAGCTTTAACCAAAGCAAAAGCTTGCTTCTCCATAATGTTATATTTCATAGGGGCATCCCTCAATGCCTTGCTAAAGAATGTGTAATAGTCATTTTTATTCCTCATACTTCTTTCTATAAAAGGACAATATGTATATCTCATGCAAACGAAAAATATAAAAATCTTTGAAAATCCGGGACTTATTAGAACCTGTTTTGGTTAACGCTTTGTTTCACCGCTCAATGGAATTTTGCTTTCAAGGTCCATTCACCCTCATTTTTCAACATGTTTGTATTTTTCAAGAGCCTGCAATGATTTTGGATGAACCCTTTCAAAAGATCTTCCAATGAAAAGATCATAAATTTTGATGTTTCAGGATGAGAGATTGGTAATATGGCTCTAATCCTCTTTGGATCTATCTTATCAATCTCTTCTCAATATACAAATCAAGAAGCATCTTCTTGAGCCCAATTAGCACTTTTTAGGTTTCAAATTCAAGATATTCAAACTTCTGATTTAAACCTTTCTTAAATGTTCTAAATGCTCTTCATCTGTTTTTGAAAACACAGTGACATCATCAAGGTATATAATGATGAAGTAGCCCAGTTCTTCCGAGAATGCTATGTCCATGGCTCTTTGGAAAGTTTCTCCAACATTCATTAGACCAAAAGGAATTTTCACATACATGAAAGTGCCCCATGGTGTAGTAAAGACTGTCTTTAATTGATCAACAGGGTGAACCAAGATCTGATTGTACCCCGAGTAGCCATCAAGCAAATAAATTCTTCTAGACCCTACCACCCTTTGTAAAATATGATCCATCTTAGGTAAATGGTAGTTTTCCTTTAATGAAGCTTTGTTTAAGTCTCTAAAGTCTATAAAAAGCCTGATCTCTCCAGTTTTCTTCCTAACTGACACCAGATTAGACACCCACTCAGAATATATAATAGAGACAATAATACCAGCTTCATACATTTTTCTGATTTCCTTCTCAACCAAAGGCAGCTGAACAGGGTTTATTCTGTGCAGTTTCTGTTTGAATGGTTTTTGGTTTTCCTTGAGAGGGATTTTGTGATGTATTACTTCAGTGTCATAGGATTTCAGATCTTCGAAACTCCACGCAAAAATATCAGAAAATTATTTAAACAGCTCTATGTATTTGAGTTTAATGTGAGCTGGTAAAGTTTTAGACAGTTTAATCATTTTGGGTTTAAGTTCACTCCCTATATTGCACTCTTCCACTTCAGTCTCTACAGGTTCCAGTTTTGGCTTCTTGGCCACATCGTTAAAATCGAACAACTCTTCTAAAGGGGCCAGACCGCTTGGCAAACTTGCATCTTTAGAGTGTCGAGTTTCTAACTCTGCATTCAATTCTATTTTGTTTTTAAGTTTGCTAGTCAGAAGATTAATATTGACAAGCTCAGGAGACGGTTCTTCTTCGCCAAGAAAATTTTCTTCACTGCAATCTGTCTCATAATCTGAGTCTGAACTGTTTAGTTCGAATTCATTTCTGAACTGCATGAAGTCTTATATTTGTTTGTCTCCGTCAAACACCTGCCAATACTTTTCATTATCAGGAACGACTGGTCTAAATTTTATCTGAGTTGTGCAGTCTTTGGTGTCATATGGCGTTAAGCATGTTCTAGTTGCAAAGGCTAAATTGTGGGAGGAAATATGTCTTTTTCTTGGGACAAAAATAAGTTTGGACTCCTCGAATGTTTTTAAAAGGTCCATGACATCGTTTCGGTAGGCCCTAAGTCTGGGATGATTTGCGCTATACTCCCCATTAACTTGCCTAATGACTAACTTTGAATCCCCATACACATTGATTCTTCTGGCTCCTAACTTCTTCAACAAACGTAAGCCTAAGAGAAGGGATTCATATTCCACCATGTTATTTGAACATTGAAAGTTTAATTTGCAGGAAATGCTTTCTGTGTGGTTGTTTTCAGTGTTGCAAATCCAGACCCTTGCACCAGCATTGTTCCTAGTGCAGGATCCGTCAAAATACATACTCCACAGAGGACTATTTTTGGTTTCATATGTTTGGTGGTTGTCCTCTTCAACTGAAGTGCTTTCGGATGCTTCTTGAATATCAACACTTAGTTGGATTTCTTTCAACACCTCAACCATCTCTCTGTGTTGAGGGTTTTTTTCTTGACTGTCAAGGTTTAAGAGCAATGGACGGATGACTTGTAGCTCAAGACCTGCGTTTTATTTGCCAGAGTTTACGGGTTCAAAAAACTGTTCAGACACTCCTATGTTATCTTCATCCTCCTCTCTATCTGTCATTAAATCAGACAAGGTCACTTGTTTACTAAAAGTTTCATAATTTAAAAGGATAAATGAATCTAGGCCTGTGTCTACAGAATAAAGGGGAGAGTTTTGTGGTCTGTCTTGGCTTGTAACTGTGTATTGCATATGGGACTCCCTATAAAGTCTTTTAGTCTGATTGAAAACAAGGATAGTCGCATAGGTCATGTCCATTTGCATAGTCCCTTGTAACTTAGCCGCCCAAGATCTTTATAATAACATTCCATACTTTGGGGGTACATCAGCCAAAACAATATCCATGACTAAGCATTTGGCTAGAATTTGGGCTAAGTTAACACAGAGGTCTTTGATTAATCCTAAACATTTTACTCTGCTGGAGTCAAAGGAGTAAAGGTCTTTATAAGGTCTGGTGATTTCTAGACCAAGGCTCTCCATTACAGCTTTAGGCATTAAATTATGATAAGCCTCGGAATCGTGCATAGCATTGTGCAAAATTTTTTCATGAACGTTTAAACTTACATAAAAGGGAGGAACAGGTCCCTCTTGATATCTACCTTCAATCTTAGGGCCAAAAATCAGCTCTGGTTGGTCATCATTAAGATTGACTGTGTCCTCATTTTCCTCTATATTTAAAGCCTTCAAAATTTGGGTCCTATATACATTCTAGGCAGCTAACTCAGTCAGGGGAACAAAGATTTTGATCTTTGAAATAACCTGCTCTAGGCTGAAAGGAATTTGGTTCTTTGAAGAACTTGTTTCAGCCTTACTAGCTGCTAGTCTATCAGCAACATCAGCTTGCTGATTTGTTTTATTTACATTTGAAAAAATTGTTTTCACAGGAGTACTAGCTGAAGTGTTAGTACTGCTAAGGTCTGCATTCTATTTTTCATTGTTTTGAGTGCCTTTCTCTGTACATTTATCAAAATTAACAGCCACTGTTTTCTCCCTTTGTTTGACCACTTTAGGCTTGGTGGCAGTGCTGTTTTGTGAAGATTTTTCAGAGGTTTTGTTGTTGGGGGTTTGTTGACTGGTTTTTCTTCTAAGGTCATACTCTCTTTGAGACTCTATGATGACATTTCCATGTCTTGATAATAATTTTCATCATGATCTCTTTTTTCATCATAAGGTGTGTATAGACCTTGTTTTATATCATAATGAATTTCAAAGTCATCATTATCTACCCCCAGCATGTTGATATCATCTTCCTCTGTTATTTCATCTGTTTCCTAAACCTCACTTACATAGTTTTGATGAAAGGGAGGAGTGATCTGTTGATCATATTCCCTAGGTCTATTTGGAGGTTGGTTCCTTCTAAAATTCTGATTCTGGTTCTGGTTTATATTTTGAGGAGCATTTTGGTTTTGACTTGCTTGTGCTCTATCAAGGATGCTCATTTTCTTCATCATCTCCTCCATCATTCTCTCCATCTTTGAGCTGGAAGTAGAGAGTGTATTTTCTTCTCTAAAGGACACTCTCTTCTCATTTTTCATTCTTGCTCTCTTCTCCATTAAGTTTACTTCCACAACAAGAGCTCCTTTTTGCATCTCTTCAAGAGTTGCAGGATCTCTTTCTCTCAGCTGATAGGCCATTTCAGGGTCAAACCCTTCAGGAAACTTGTTTAAATCTGAGCCTTGTGGAGGTTTTAGATCTGGGGAAAGTGCATTATATACACTGTTAAATCTGGTACAATAAGCTTGTACACTTTCCCCCGTGTTTCTATGGAGGTTCTTGTAATAAAAAAGGACTTGGAGAAGATTTTTCTTCACTTCCCATTTGTTTAGAAATGTCTGATGGAAGGTTTGAAGATCATTGATACTATGGGGGGTTAAGCCTTTAAACCATTTTCTTACTTCTCCCCCTATACTTTGAGCAAATAATATAAGCTTGACAAAATCATCATCAATTCATTTCTGTCAAAGTATTCATTCATCTTATCCACATGTTGTGATGCAGTTGTAGCATTTCTAGCATCATATAATGGAATCTTGGACTGATAGTCCTGTGGAAGATTGACTAATGGTACAAAAAGGACTAAGGGAGCATACCATGCTGCCATGATATGTGGTGGGGGTGGATTTACAGGGGGCGGTTTAACAAAAGGAAAGTGGGCTGAAGTGGAGTGATTTGGACAGTGGATGTAGGGTGAGAAGAAGTGGATGGACCAGGAATAGATTTTTGAGCTGATCTCGGATGAGAGACACCTAAGTTATGAAGGAAATGTAAATCAGGAGGTGTTGTTTCTCTGCTACCAGGATGTTCACTTGTTTCAAGAGATGAAAGTGAAGATTTAGAATCTAATTGATCCAAATCATCAAGAGACCTAGTTCTAAAGGGATTTACCAAGTCAACTTGTGATTGTTGTAGAGCTGAAAGATTTTTAGGAACTGAACTAGCTCTCAAGGGTGATCTGAAAATAGTTGATAATTTAATCCTAGGAGACTTCCTACGGATACTTTCTGGGTTTTCAACTATCTTAGGTGGATCACGGTCAGGATAGGCTCTAGTATGAATCTTTCTAGGAGCCACAATGCTGTGATTTTAGACCCAAATAAACAAGAAAAGTTCAACCAGGTATGACAGTCTTTAAAAGGTCAACTAATCTGTTTACACAAAATTTACTCTTACAGTCCTCTAACTGAGTTTGAAATGATATTACAATGATAAGGGTTCTTCCCAGTCGAGTCTTAAGGTATGTTGAGGATTTTGGAGTCGCCAAGTGGAAGTTTTTAGCTCGTAAGGAGGTAAAAATTTTTATGGTCACCACCATGTTGATTGGATACCAATCTGAAATATTTTTGTGTTTTCTGAGTTATTTTTCAGTTGTGTGGTTTCTAAGAATGTCCTAACTTTGTTTCAAAACTTAGCTACGGTTATGAGACAAAGACAATCTACTCTTATGGCTAAGCCAACTGATCTTTCAAGGTTAGATAAAGTCTTATGAGAATCCTAGGGTTTGACCTAGTTTGTCACTGATTCAAACAAGTTTCATCATAATTACCATTTACTTGGTATTGCTTGAAAAGGTTGCTTTTTACTCACAAGGTTTTATGAAGTTTTAAGGGGAACCAGAGATTTTAATTGGGTTCGATCCCCAGCGGAGTCGCCAGAAAAGTTAGGTTGCTGGTGGCTCAGCTGGTTAATATATAAAATTTTCTTTGAACCAAAATTTCTGATATCCTATGATTACCTTAAAATTCAAATTACTCAGAAAGTTCCTCAGCGGGGTCGCCAGAAATGTTAGCTCCCTGTAATCAGCAAGATTGGCAAATGTCCGACTGCAGGGAGAACATTGTTTCAACCACTTTGGGATTATAGGATCTAGCCCTCCTGAATCTGGAGAGGGATCTCTCCAATAAGTGCAAAGATGGATTTGTCTTTGAAGTTTCGGGTAATGATATTAGGCTAGTTATGAAGGCCGAGGGTTTGTTTTTTTTTTTGGATGGTTGAGCATGATTACTGTTTGAGGTGGAAAGTTCTAAATGCAAAGAGTTTCAAAGGTGAGAAGTTGCAAGCAAATAGAACAAGCTTTGGTTATGAAGATAGATAATTGCAGGTTTTAGTCCATTGGGCTATGGAGTCATAATAGGGTTTAATTGAAAAAATTAGGTTCAAGAGTGGTCCATGGGGCAAGTCATCTATGTCTAAGGATCTCTTTAAAGTGTGATTTATGGAATGAAATGATACATCAAGAAGAGGAATTTAAATAGATGAAGAACAAAGAGCAGCCTAAGATCTGGTAAGTACTTCTAAACTAGCCAGCTTTTTACAAACACTTAAGAAAAATAGAAAAGCAATCCAGGATCTGGTAAGTACTTTTAAACTAGCCAGCCTTTGATACACTTTCAATAGAAAAAATTTAAAAAAAAAAGGGAAACTTGAAGGCAACTATTGGAGTAGAAACTAGCAGGCCAGGCTCACCACAAATCCTCGCCTAGCTTTGATTTACTTGGTTACTTTCAAAACAAACACAAAGATAACACATAATGGCCTAAGATCTGGTAAGTACTTCTAAACTAGCCAGCTTTTAACACATTCCAAGGGAAACATTCAGACAGTGTTTGGGGATAAAACTAGGACTAGGGCACATCATATCTTCCTTAGTTCATCTCTACTTAACATAAACTGAAAATAACATTCAGGAATAATAATTAGCTAAGGCAACGGGACGAGGGAACGCCAACATTCCTATGCTTGAACTGAATTAAATCATTCCCAAATAACACAAATTGGAAGAAAACATGTAGATAAATATTTCAGTCAGAGAAGGGTACTGATATACAGTAGGTCCTAACTCTAGGCATGCTGTTCTTTATAAGAGAAAATGAACACAGTGAAAACAAAAATAAAACAAAAATTCACAATAAGAAATAACATCACCGTCGACATAGACCAGTATCCCATAAATCAGCTTGTATTGATGCTCCAAACGAGTTACATCTTCAAGTCCAATGCTTTAGTTTAGCAATCATCTACACTTCCCAGACTAACTTATCTATTACAAGCAGAGCTCCAAGAGCCAGTGAACACTATTTAAAAGTAGAAATCTCAAGCTCAATTACATTTCAAAGTTCAGCAACCAACTCAACCAACAATTTCTCATCTTCTATAGAAGTATTTATAGAAGAATGAGGAGGTGGGATCTAATAAAAGATCTCCCAAGATAATTAATACAGTCTTAATGGCTTCTCGACCTTTGAGGGGCTCGATGAAGAAGTTTACAGATGTTCTGTCTGTGTTAATTGTTTTACACTTAAGTTTAAGCTCGGTGGGAGCTTTTGTTGACTTTTAAGGCTCTGTTTCATGAACGAAATAAATCTGTTGATATTTTTTCATTAAATTCCTTTGGCAAAATTAATTCGTCGGCTGCGTTGAGGCAAATATATGATTTTTCTCAATAACTTCGATCTCTGTTTGAATGCTTGTGGCTACAGGTGGCACTGTGGTAGCTGAGAGGAATCAATTCGCCTCTGTTGAGGCGGTGGAGGCCTTTCTGTCTGATAAACACTTATGTTTATCTTTAATTGTGTTTTAATTTGGAGGATTAGGCTTTTGATAATCAATCTTAGTCGTAATCCCCAAATTGTCTTCAATCTTCTGTTTTACTGTGTTCTGTCTTTGACACTAATACTCTTTTAATTTATTTAACTTTGTGTCTTGTTGATGTGCAGGCTAAGCAGGGCTCGTATGGCATCAATGCCTCATGAAACATTGACGAGATGTGGAAATTGAACCCATGGATGGCTTCCCTTTGATGAATCGAAGGTGTGAGAATCGTCTTTCGCAGCCTTCGGCTTTTTCTTCAATATAATGGAAAAACCATTAATCACCTTCAAAACACAAAACTAATTATAAAATCCTGCTTTGTTTGGGTTTTACTGCTTCAGAGGGTGCGGGGAGGAGCGTGGCCATTGGATGGCATCATCCAACCGTGGGGATTCGTTTGTGGGGGTCAAAAAGAGGCGGTTGACAAAACGGTGGGATAGATTGAGTTAGGGCCGTTGATCTATAGAGATCAATGGTCGGGAGTGATCATGTTTACACAATGCGTGCGAAGGGGTCACATTATATTAAAATAGGCGGAAATGCAGAGAAAATAGGTTAAAAACATTAGGTGGAGAAAAATGCATTGAAAAGGCATTCAGGGTTTCGGGATGATCGTAGGCTGTTGGATTAAACCAACAAACGAAGATCAACGGTGGAGATTTATCGAAGCCATTGCATCGGGGGAGAAAGCGATAGGAGGGATAATGGAATTTCCGATGCGATGGCATCACATCGGAGATTTGCGATATGCGATGGTTTACAAAATGACGGGGAGAAAATCTGATGCGATGTTCCAAGGACTGTGGGATCACGATATAGATCAACGGCGGAAAAAGAATCGGGAATCGGTAATCGAAGATAGGCTGATGCGATGGTGCGATCGAGGGAAGCCAATCCGATGGTGCGATCGGGCCATTAAAATCGGAGGTTTCAAATGGACACAATCGGAAGAGCCTTTACAAAAGTTTCTGATGCGATTGGGCCATCACAATCAGAGGGGAGGTAATATAAAGTTTGGCGCCCGTTTTGCGGGGCTATGGGTTATATGAAATAATAACATGATCAGGGGTTATGAACAAAGGCTAATCGCATCGGAGGTCTCAATTCTAACAAAAAGACTTGCGCACTATGTTTTGTTTCGATGCGACAAACTCAAAATAGTTTTAAAGACTTTTATTCTTCCAGTTCCAGCACATGGAGGAGTGGTTTAAGACCAAACGAGGGGGCTTAAGTCCAGAAGGATAAAAACGAGATTTTTAAGGGAAATCTTTCAAGTTTTCATGATTATAGGGTTTCAAGTGAGTTTAAAACCTTAAAGAGGATTTTATGAAGGGGAATTAGGGGAAAATGAAAATAGAGGAAGTTTATAGGAATGAAAGGGGAGCAAAATGGAGGTTAGTTTTTGGAAGTGGAAGGAGGGGGAAAATTTCCTTTTCAGCAGTATTTCCTCAATGAAATCAGTAGAATTTCAGAGTTTTAATGGGAACAACAGTGAAGATTTGGACAGAGGCATGAGGCCTTTAAGAGTCTTCAAGAGATAACATTTTTTAGCAATAAAACTTGTTTCTTGAAGGCTCCAAAAATGATTTAGCCAGCATTTGATATAACAAATTTTATAGCTGGCTAACAGTGGCTCCACTTGGGGATGGTGCCTTCTTGAAGGCATCAAGAACTTCAGACTTTCATTCTCTGGGAGGCTGATCATTGCCTCATCCATTGGGTTGCCTTTATTTCTTTGGATGATCTTCTTTTACTCTGGAAAAAGTTAGCAGCCATGAAAAACAATGCATCTTTCATCGACAAGCTTTCTACCTACCCAATCCTACAGATCTAACATTTTTTCTTCTTTAGAATGCACTTGGATTGGCAAACTCTTTTACAACATTTTATTCTTTTGAAAGTAGGAAATCTAATCTATTTCTACTCCTTATTTCTCCATGGACTCAGATTAAACAGTTGAGCCCATATGATTCTCTACCTAATCTACTATCTGTTGGGATTAAACTGTCCAACATATTTTTATTCTCTACATTCTACAACATAAATTTAAAAGCATACAAGTTAGGATTGAATGGTCTAACTTGATGCTGATCTATGGCATGAAAAACAAGCTGCACATATATATTATTTTGCAGAAAATTAAAACAAAATGGAAGGCTTAGGATCTAAATTTTCAATGCATTTCCTTCATCTTTTTTACAACTTTGTTTTGACTTTTGTTTGAGCTGTATTTCCTTTGTCCTCTGGTTCAGATTTTGAGCATGTTTGAACCTTGATTGATCCTTCTGATCATGTCATTATCTTCAGTTTTCAACTCTTGAATCAACTTCATAGCTGGCACAACATGGCTGGTCGGAAAGATTGCATCAGTGCCATACACAAGTTGGTAGGGTGACATTCCAATAGATTTCTTCAAAGTCAATCTATCAGCCCAAAGTGCATGCACAAGATTTGTGTGCCAAGACTTCTTGTTGTCCTCCAAAAGTTTCTTGATTATGTTCACTAAACTCTTATTTGAGGATTCTGCAAGTCCATTACCTTGAGGGTAATAGGCCGTGGAATGCCCCAATGTTATCTAATATCGGTGATAGAATTCAAACATCTTCTTTGATCCAAATGAAGGGATGACTTCTATCCATTTAGTGAAGTAGTCTGTGGCAGTGGGAATCCATCTATGTTGGGCAGAATATGGTGGATGGATTTCTCCTATGAAGTCAAGTCCACACTGTTGAAAAGGGTCTTCAACAGTGATTGGATGTAGAGGTAGGGGTAGCAGTTTTCTTTTGCCTTCAAAAAGTTGACATTTATGACAGGCAATGATCATCTTGTGTATATCAGGAAAAAGAGTAGGCCAATAGAAACCAGCCCTCAAAATTTTGTTAGCTGTTGTCTTCCAATACAAATGACCTCCATACTCTCCTTCATGGAACTCGTGCTTAACCTTCTCTGCATCATACTCAGGAAAACATTTAAGCAATACACTACTTGCATTTTTCCAATAAAGACATCAATCTATAATGCAATAGTGTACAACTTTTAAATTTAGGAACCTTGCCTTTGTTTTTGTCAAACCAGGAGCTGCATTTAAATTAAGCAAAACATGAATAATATCAGCATACCAAGAGGAATTCATAAAATGGTCTTCAACAATAGGAGTTGAGAATCCTTCTTGGTCATCCAAAGCATCAATCATATTAATATCAAGAACTTCAAAATTGGATTCAGCCATTAATCTAGCTAGACCTTGGCCTTTGATGAGTTTAGTGGGTTTTATCTCTAAATCATATTCAAGAATAACAACAATCCACTTACCTCTCTTACCATCTGGGTCCTGTGTTAGAATGTCTTTAAAAACTGAGTTTGGGACAAAGGCAATGATGTGTGAGTGAAGGATGTATACTCTAAAGTCTTTTAAAGCTTTAACCAAAGCAAAAGCTTGCTTCTCCATAATGTTATATTTCAGAGGGGCATCCCTCAATGCCTTGCTAAAGAATGCAATAGGATGCTCTTGTCCCTGTGGATTTTTCTGTAAAAGGACAACAACTATGGTATGTTCTAATGCAAACGAAAAAATATAAAAATCTTTTGAAAAATCAAGACTTATTAGAACCGGTGTTTTGGTTAATGCTTGTTTCACCAGTTCAAAGGACTTCTTTGCTTTCAAGGTCCATTTCATCCCTTGCTCCTTTTTCAACATGTTTGTGATATTTCTAAGGAGCTCAGCTAAGTTGGGGATGAAAATTCTCAAAAAGTTAATCTTCCCAATGAAAGATTGCAACTCCTTGATGTTTCGAGGATGAGAGATTTGCAATATGGCCTCAATCCTCTTTGGATCTATCTTAATACCCTCTTCTGAAATAATGTGCCCAAGAAGTTTACCTTCTTGGAGACCAAATAGTGTCTTCTTAGGGTTTAAAGATATTCCAAAGTTTTTGCATTTCTCAAAAACCTTTCTTAAATGTTCTAAGTGCTCTTCATCTGTTTTTGAAAACACAGTGACATCATCAAGGTATGTAATGATGAAGTAGCCTAGTTCTTCCGAGAAAGGCATTTTCACATACATGAAAGTGCCCCATGGTGTAGTAAAGGCTGTCTTTAATTGATCAGCAGGGTGAACCAAGATCTGATTGTACCCCGAGTAGCCATCAAGCAAAGAAATTCTTCTAGACCCTACCACCCTTTGTAAAATATGATCCATCTTAGGTAAAGGGTAGTTGTCCTTTAATGAATATTTGTTTAAGTCTCTAAAGTCTATACAAAGCCTGATCTCTCTAGTTTTCTTCCTAACTGACACCAGATTAGACACCCACTCAGAATATCTAATAGGGACAATAATACCAGCTTCATACATTTTTCTGATTTCCTTCTCAACCAAAGGCAGCTGAACATGGTTTATTCTGTGCAGTTTCTGTTTGAATGGTTTTTGGTTTTCCTTGAGAGGGATTTTGTGCTGTATTATTTCAGTGTCATAGGATTTCAGATCTTCGTAACTCCATGCAAAAACATCAGAAAATTCTTTAAACAGCTCTATGTATTTGAGTTTAATGTGAGCTGATAAAGTTTTAGACAGTTTAATCATTTTGGGTTTAAGTTCATTGCCTATATTGCACTCTTCCACTTCAGTCTCTACAGGTTCCAGTTTTGGCTTCTTGGCCACATCGTTAAAATCGAACAACTCTTCTAAAGGGGCCAGACCGCTTGGCAAACTTGCATCATTAGAGTGTAGAGTTTCTAACTCTACATTCAATTTTGTTTTGTTTTTAAGTTTGCTAGTCAGAAGATTAATATTGACAAGCTCAGGAGACGGTTCTTCTTCGCCAAGAAAATTTTCTTCACTGCAGTCTGTCTCATAATCTGAGTCCGAACTGTTTAGTTCGAATTCATTTATGAACTGCATGAAGTCTTCTATTTTTTTGTCTCCGTCAAACACCTGCCAATACTTTTCATTATCAGGCACGACTGGTCTAAATTTTATCTGAGTTGTGCAGTCTTTGGTGTCATATGGAGCATGTTCTAGTTGCAAAGGCTAAATTGTGGGTGGAAATATGTCTTTTTCTTGGGACAAAAATCTATTTGGACTCCTCAAATGTTTTTAAAAGGTCCATGACATCGTTTCGGTAGGCCCTAAGTATGGGATTATTTGCGTTATACTCCCCATTGAATTGCCTAATGACTAACTCTGAATCCCCATACACATTAATTCTTTTGGCTCCTAACTTCTTCAACAAACGTAAGCCTAAGAGAAGGGATTCATATTCCGCTATTTTATTTGAACACTGAAGGTTTAATTTGCAGGAAATTCTTTCTGTGTGGTTGTCTTCAGTGTTGCAAATCCAGACCCCTGCACCAGCATTGTTCCCAGTGCAGAATCCGTCAAAATACATACTCCACAGAGGACTATTTTTGGTTTCATCTGTTTGGTGGTTTTCCTATCCAAATTAAGTGCTTTCGGATGCTTCTTGAATATCAACACTTAGTTGGATTTGTTTCAACACCTCAGCCTTCTCTCTGTGTTGAGGGTTGTTTTCTTGACTGTCAAGGTTTAAGAGAAATGGACGAATGACTTGTAGCTCAAGACCTGCGTTTTGTTTGCCAGAGTTTACAGGTTCAGCAAATTGTGCAGACATTCCTATGTTATCTTCATCCTCCTCTCTATCTATCATTAAATCAGACAAGGTCACTTGTTCACTAAAAGTTTCATCATTGAAAAGGATAAATGAATCTAGGCCTGTGTCTACAGAATAAAGGGGAGAGTTCTGTGGTCTGTCTTGGCTTGTAATTGTGTATTGCATATGGGAATCCCTTTAAAGTCTTCTAGTCTGATTGAAAACAGGGATAGTCGCATAAGTCATGTACATTTGCATAGTCCCTTGTAACTTAGCCCCCTAAGATCTTGATAATAACATTCCATACTTTGGGGGTACATCAGCCAAAACAATATCCATGACTAAGCATTTGGCTGGAATTTGGGCTAAGTTAAAACAGAGGTATTTGATTAATCCTAAACATTTTACTCTGCTGGAGTCAAAGGAGTAAAGGTCTTTATAAGGTCTGGTGATTTCTAGACGAAGGCTCTCCATTACAGCTTTAGGCATTAAATTATGAGAAGCCCCGAAATCGTGCATAGCATTGTGCAAAATTTTGTCATGAATATTTAAAATTAAATAAAAGGGAGGAACAGGTCCCTCTTGATATCTACCTTCAATCTTAGGGCCAAAAATCAGCTCTGGTTGGTCATCATTAAGATTGACTGTGTCCTCATTTTCCTCTATATTTAAAGCCTTCAAAATTTGTGTCCTATATACATTCTGGGCAGCTAACTTAGTCAGGGGAACAAAGATTTTGATCTTTGAAATTTCCTGCTCTAGGCTGAAAGGAATTTGGTTCTTTGAAGAACTTGTTTCAGCCTTACTAGCTGCTAGTCTATCAACAACATCAACTTGCTGAATTGTTTTATTTACATTTGACAAAATTGTTTTCACAGGAGTACTAGCTGAAGTGTTAGTATTGCTAAGGTCTGCACTCTGTTTTTCATTGTTTTGAGTGCCTTTCTCTGTACCTTTATCAGAATTAACAACCACTATTTTCTCCCTTTGTTTGACCACTTTAGGCTTGGTGGCAGTGCTGTTTTGTGAAGATTTGTCAGAGGTTTTGTTGTTGGGGGTTTGTTGACTGGTTTTTCTTCTAAGGTCATACTCTCTTTGAGACTCTATGATGACATTTTCCATGTCTTGATAATAATTTTCATCATCATCTCTTTTGTCATAATAAGGTGTGTATAGACCTTGTTTTATATCATAATAAGTCTCAAAGTCATCATTATCTACCCCCAACATGTTGATATCATCTTCCTTTG
The DNA here is from genome assembly GCA_034641835.2 of Pinus albicaulis. Taxonomy (NCBI): domain Eukaryota; kingdom Viridiplantae; phylum Streptophyta; class Pinopsida; order Pinales; family Pinaceae; genus Pinus; species Pinus albicaulis. Next base: position 133,880,205 of record CM076584.1, on the reverse strand, counting down.
TTATTTCATATGTTTCCTCAACCTCACGTACATAGTTTTGATGAAAGGGAGGAGTGATTTGTTGATCATCTTCCCTAGGTCTGTTTGGAGGTTGGTTCCTTCTAAGATTCTGATTTTGGTTCTGGTTTCTATTTTGAGGAGCATTTTGGTTTTGACTTGCTTGTGCACTCTCAAGGATGCTCATTTTCTTCATCATCTCCTCCATCATTCTCTCCATCTTTGAGCTGGAAGTAGAGGGTGTATTTTCTTCTCTAAAGGACACTCTCTTCTCATTTTTCATTCTTGCTCTCTTCTCCATTAAGTTTACTTCCACAACAAGAGCTCCATTTTTCATCTCTTCAAGAGTTGCAGGATCTCTTTCTCTCAGCTGATAGGCCATTTTAGGGTCAAACCCTTCAGGAAACTTGTTTAAAGATGAGCCTTGTGGAGGTTTTAGATCTGGGGAAATTGCATTATATACACTGTTAAATCTGGTACAATAAGCTTGTACACTTTCCCCCGTGTTTCTATGGAGGTTCGTGTAATCAGAAAGGACTTGGAGAGGATTTTTCTTCACTTCCCATTTGTTTAGGAATGTCTGATGGAAGGCTTGAAGATCATTGATACTATGGGGGGTTAAGACTTTAAACCATTTTCTTACTTCTCCCCCTAGACTTTGAGCAAATAATCTAAGCTTGATAGAATCATCATCAATTTCATTTCTGTCAAAGTAGTCATTCATCTTATCCACATGTTGTGATGCAGTTGTAGCATTGCTAGCATCATATAATGGAATCTTGGACTGATAGTCCTGTGGAAGATTGACTAATGGTACAGGAAGGACTAAGGGAGCATACCATGCTACCATGATATGTGGTGGGGGTGGATTTACAGGAGGCAGATTAACAGAATGAATAGTGGGTTGAAGTGGAGTGATTTGGAAAGTGGATGTAGGGTGAGAAGAAGTGGATGGACATGGAATAGATTGCTGAGCTGATCTCGGATGAGAGACACCTAAGTTGTGAAGGAAATGTAAATCAGGAGGTGTTGTTTCTCTGCTACCAGGATGTTCACTTGTTTCAGGAGATGAAAGTGAAGACTCAGAATCTAACTGATCCAAATCATCAAGAGACCTAGTTCTAAAGGGATTTACCAAGTTAACTTGTGATTGTTGTAGAGTTGAAATATTTTCAGGAACTGAAATAGCCCTCAAGGGTGATTTGAAAATAGTTGATAATTTAATCCTAGGAGACTTCCTAAGGATACTTTCTGGGTTGTCAACTATCTCAGGTGGATCAGGGTTAGGATAGGCTCTAGTATGAATCTTTCTAGGAGCCACTATGCTGTGATTTTAGACCCAAATAAACAAGAAAAGTTCAACCAGGTATGACAATCTTTAAAAGGTCAACTAATTTGTTTACACAAACTTTACTCCTACAGTCCTCTAACTGAGTTTGAAATGATATTACACTGATAAGGGTTCTTCCTAGTGGAGTCTTAAGGTCTGTTGAGGATTTTGGAGTCGCCAAGTGGAATTTTTTAGCTCGTAAGGAGGTAAAAGGTTTTATGCTCCACCACCATGTTTATTGGATACCAATCTGAAATATTTTTTTAATTTCTGAGTTATTTTTGAGTTGTGTGGTTTCTAATAATGTCCTAACTCTGTTTCAAAACTTAGCTACAGTTATGAGACAAAGACAGTCTACTCTTATGGCTAAGCCAACTGATCTTTCAAGGTTAGATAAAGTCTTATGAGAATCCTAGGGTTTGACCTAGTTTGTCACTGATTCAAACAAGTTTCATCATAATTACCATTTACTTGGTATTGCTTGAAAAGGCTACTTTTTACTCACTAGGTTTTATGAAGTTTTAAGGGGAACCAAAGATTTTAATTGGGTTCGATCCCCAATGGAGTTGCCAGAAAATTTAGGTTTCTAGTGGCTTAGCTGGTTAATATAGCAAATTTTCTTTGAACCAAAATTTCTGATATCCTATGATTACCTTAAAATGCAAATTACTCAGAAATTTCCCCAGTGGAGTCGCCAGAAATGTTAGCTCCCTGTAATAAGCAAGATTGGAAAAAGTACCATTGCAGGGAGAACATCGTTTCAACCACTTTGGGATTCTAGGATCTAGCCCTCCTGAATCTGGAGAGGGATCTCTCCAATAAGTGCAAAGATGGATTTATCTTTGAAGTTTCGGGTAATGATATTAGGCTAGTTATGAAGGCCGAGGGTTTGTTTTGTTTTTTGGATGGTTGAGCATGATTACTGTTTGAGGTAGAAAGTTCTAAATGCAAAGAGTTTCAAAGGTGAGAAGTTGCAAACAAATAGAACAAGCTTTGGCCAGGAAGATAGATAATTGCAGGTTTTAGTCCATTGGGCTATGGAGTCATAATAGGGTTTAATTGAAACAATCAGGTTCAAGAGTGGTTCATGGGGCAAGTCATCTATGTCTAAGGATCTCTTTAAAGTGTGATTTATGGAATGAAATGATACATCAAGAAGGGGAATTTAAACAGATGAAGAACAAAGAGCAGCCTAATATCTAGTAAGTACTTCTAAACTAGCCAGTTTTTGACAGACACTTAAGAAAAACATAAAAGCAATCCAGGATCTGGTAAGTACTTTTAAACTAGCCAACCTTTGATACACTTTCAATAGAAAACATTTTAAAACAAAGGAAAACTTGAAGGAAACTGTTGGAGTAGAAACTAGTGGGCTGGGCTCACCACAAATCCTCTCCTAGCTCTGCTTTACTTGGTTACTTTCAAAACAAACACAAAGATAACACAAAATGGCCTAAGATCTGGTAAGTACTTCTAAACTAGCCATCTTTTAACACATTCCAAGGGAAACATTCAGACAGTCTTTAGGGATAAAACTAGGACCAGGGCACACCATATCTTCTTTAGTTCATCTCTACTTAACATAAACTGAAAATAACATTCAGGAATAATAATTAGCTAAGGCAACGGGACGAGGGAACGCCAGCATTCCTATGCTTGAACTAAATTAAATCATTCCCAAATAACACAAATTAGAAGAAAACATGTAGATAAAGATTTCAGTCAGAGAAGGGTACTGATATACAGTAGGTCCTAACTCTATGCATGCTGTTCTTTATAAGAGAAAATGAACACAGTGAAAAAAAAAATAAAACAACAATTCACAATAAGAAATAACATTACCATCGACATAGACCAGGATCCCATAAATCAACTTGTATTGATGCTCCAAACCAGTTACAGCTTCAAGTCCAATGCTTTAGTTTTGCAATCATATAAACTTCCCAGACTAACTTATCTATTACAAGCAGAGCTCCAAGAGCCAGTGAAAACAATTTACAAGTAGAAATCTCAAGCTCAATTACATTTCAAAGTTCAGCAACCAACTCAACCAACAATTTCTCATCTTCTACAGAAGTATTTATAGAAGAACGAGGAGGTGAGATCTAATAAAAGATCTCCCAAGATAATTAATATAGTCTTAATGGCTTCTCGGCCTTTGAGGGGATCGATGAAGAAGTTTACAGATGTTCTGTCTGTATTAGTTGTTTTACACTTAAGTTTAAGCTCTATGGGAGCTTTTGTTGACTTTTAAGGCTTTGTGTCATGAACAAAATAACTCTGCTGATATTTTTTCATTAAATTCATTTGGCAGAATTAATTCGTCGGCTGCGTTGAGGCAAATATCTGATTTTTCTCAATAACTTCGGCCTCTGTTTGAATGCTTGTGGCTACAGGTGGCATTGTGGTAGCTGAGAGGAATCAATTCGCCTCTGTTGAGGCGGTGGAGGCCTTTCCGTTCGATAAACACTTATGATTTTCTTTAATTGTGTTTTAATTTGGAGGATTAGGCTTTTGATAATCAATCTTAGCCGTAATCCCCAAATTGTCTTCAATCTTCTGTTCTGCTGTGTTCTATCTTTGACACTGATACTCTTTTAATTTATTTAACTCTGTGTCTTGTTGATGTGCAGGTCGCGCAGGGCTCATATGACATCAATGCCTGATGAAACATTGACGAGACGTGGAAATTGAACCCATGGATGGCTTCCCTTTGATGAATCGAAGGTGTGAGAATCGTCATTCCTAGCCTTCGACTTTTTCTTCAATATAATGGAAAAACCATTAATCACCTACAAAACCCAAAAATAATTATGAAATCCTGCGTTGTTTTGGTTTTACTTCTTTAGAGCGTGCGGGGAGGAGCGTGGCCGTTGGATGGCATCATCCAACGGTGGGGATTCATTTGCGGGGCTAAAAAAGAGGCGGTTGATGAAACAATGGGATAGATTAAGTTAGGGCCGTTGATTTGTAGAGATCAACGGTTGGGAGCGATCATGTTTACACAATGCGAAGGGGCCACATTGTATTAAAATAGGTGGAAATGCAGAGAAAATAGGTTAAAAACCTTAGGTGGATAAAAATGCATTGAAAATGCATTCGAGGTTTTGGGATGATCGTAGGCCGTTGGATTAGACCAACAAACAAAGATCAACGGTGGAGATTTATCGGAGCCATCACATCGGAGGAGAAAGCGATAGGAGGGATAATGGAATTTCCGATGTGATGGCATCGCATCAGAGATTTGCAATATGCGATGGTTTCAAAATGCCGGGGAGAAAATCCGATGCGATGTTCCAAGGACCGTGGGATCACGATATAGATCAACGGCGGAAAAAGAATCGAGAATTGGCAATCGGAGATAGGCTGATGCGATGGTGCGATCGGGCCATCGCAATCGGAGGTTTCAAATGGACACAATCGGAAGAGCCTTTGCAAAAGTTTCCGATGCGATCAGGCCATCGCAATCGGAGGGGAGGTAATATAAATTTTGGCGCCTGTTTTGCGGGGCTATGGGTTATATGAAATAATAACATGATCAGGGGTTATGATCAAAGGCTAATCGCATCGGAGGTCTCAGTTCTAACAAAAAGACTTGTGCACTGTGTTTTGTTCCAATGCGATAAAACTCCAAAGGTTTTTAGCACTTGGTTCTTAGTGCTAGGGCATATGGAGGGGAAGTGGTTTAAGACTTAGCCGAGGGGGCTTAAGTCTGTAATACAAAAACGTATTTTTTATGAAAATTTTCTAAGTTTTCAATGGATTTGGGGGTTTAGGCAGAGTTTAAAAAGGAGTTTTAAACTCTGTAAAGAGAATTTTATGAAGGTGAATTAGGGGAAAATGAAAATAGAGGAAGTTTATAGGAATGAAAGGTGAGAAAAATGGAGGTTAGTTTTTGGAAGTGGAAGGAGGGGGAAAATGGCCTTTGGAGCAGTATTTCCTCAATGAAATCAGCAGAATTTCAGAGTTTTAATGGGAACAACAATGAAGATTTGGACAGAGGCATGAGGCATTTAAGAGTTTTCAAGAGATAGCATTTTTTAGCAATAAAACTTGTTTCTTGAAGGCTCCAAAAATGATTTAGCTAGCATTTGATATAACAAATTTTATAGCTGGCTAACATTGGGATTCTCTCATATCACTTGGCCCTTGAGTCAAGTCACCATGGGAGGAGCGAAAGAAAAATTCTTTTGGTCGGAATCTCAATAGAAGTCGTTTGTAGAATTGAAACATCGCCTCTGTTCTGCCCCAGTGCTCACATTACCAAACTTGAAACAACCATTTAAGATTGAGACAGATGCCTTTGAATATGCTATTGGGGCAGTTCTTACTCAACAGGGGCATCTAGTGGCATATCACAGTGAGACATGGTCCGACACAGTTTGCAAGTATCCCACTTATGACAAAGAAATGTATTCCATTGTGCAGGCTTGTCAACAATGGAAGAATTACATTTTGGGGCAGGAAACAATCATCCACACAGACCACCGACCCCTGTAGTTCATATAGACACCAGTGAAGTTGCAAAACGATCACCATAAAAAGTGGTCGACATATCTGCAACAGTTTCATTTGAACATTAAGTATAAGAAGGGTAGCACCAATAATGTTGCAGACTACCTCAGTCGACCACCGATCATGGTGTTAACCATCGTGCTCAACTCTTGTGGGCAAGAGAATTCTGATTGACCACTTCTCTACAAGAGCGATCCAGAATTCGGCCACACATACAAGGCACTCCTGGGGGGTACGCAAGTTCCAAATTTTCACCTCCAAGATGCAATGTTATGTCACTTGGGACACCTTTGTGTTCCTTCAAGTGAGCGTGACAAGATGATATGGGAAGCACACTACAGTCGAGTCGCTGGGCATTTTGGGGTCAAGAAAATAGTGGCAGTACTACAAAAGTATTTCTATTGGTCGAACCTTCGACAAGATATCAGGAAGTACATCAGATCATGCACTGCTTGCGCCATTGCCAAATCGACCGTCAAGAAGCAAGGCCTATATACTCCGCTACCTACCCCTAGTTGACCTTGGGAATCCATATCCATGGATTACATGTTGGGTCTTCCTTCTACTAAGCATGGAAATGACTGTGTTTTCATGGTCGTCGACAGATTCTCGAAGATGTCCATTATGGCGGTTTGCAAGAAGAATTTCACAACAGAAGTCATTGCTAAACTCTTCTTTGAACGAGTGTGGGTGCACTTTGGGATCCCACAGTCTATCATATCAGATCGGGATAGTAGGTTCCTCGGCACATTTTGGTCTAGCCTCTGGTCAATGTTGGACACCAAGCTCACCAATTCCACAACTTTCCATCCCCAAATATATGGCCAGAGAGAGGTCGTCAACAAGATGATTGTACACATTCTGCGCATGTACAATTCAAAGTGTTAGACTCCGTCTTGTCTAGTCCTCTGTCAGAGTCAAATGCAGACGGGTAGCTGTCAAAGTCTCAGTTCAATATGCAGGCCAAAATGCCATAAGCTTTCCCCACCGCAATTTAGATGTTTGCAGAGCTTGTTCTTAGAATGTTTCAATAACACTCGCAGGCTAGAGGAAGATTCAGTAGGTGTTTATTTCAGGAATGTCATCAATGTGAAATTGATTCTTCTTCAAAACCCTGTTTTGAAGAACAAATCATTAAATGTGTTTTTTAGAATATGTATCAAATTCTCCAGCTCTTCAAGTGGCAGCGGTTTCATCAACTCCTATCCCTGCAAGCAGACAAAGAAAAAGCCCTCATTCAAAATCAGCAAATTTAAAAAGGGAATTAGAAAACAGAGTTTGTAATAATGTGTTGGAGCATAATTGGCAAAGAATATTGCAAAGAGGATTTCATCAGATGGTGGCGGTGTTCTCATCATTGATTATGGACAAATATGGAAGGCGCCCACTTCTAATGATTGCTGCAGGAGGAATGTGCATAAGCTGCTTCATTATTGGATCATTTTACATACAGGGACATTTTAATGGGTCTTCTCTTCTACTACTTGCAAGAAAATTATCATTAATTGGTCTTTTTGATTATATTGCAACATTTTCAATGGGCATGAGTGGAATTCCATGGGTCATCAATGTCTGAGATATTTATTTTTGAATATGAAGAGTATTGCTGGTGTCTCTCACAGCTTGGTTTGGTTCATGGATTGTCACCCCTTACTTTTAATTCTCTCTTTTCTTGGAGTTCTACAGCTTCCTTCTTTATATTTTGCATATGGCTTTTCTGAGGTTCATATCATCGCACTTTGTGGCATCCAAGGATCGTATATAATCCCTGTACCTGTGGCTTGCATCTATGATTTTAATGGTTCGATTTTTTTTGAAGCTCATATGGTTTGAGGCTTGTATGATTCGTATGGTTCAACCCTGAATGGTCTCATTATATATGGGTCTCAGTGCTTCGCATTTAGCTCAGTGAAACATCATCTATGGCTCTCGCATCTTACTATATCATGGCATCTATGTCTCTCGATTGGGCGTATACTATCTGCAATTTGATACACAATATATTGTCTCTGCGTTATGGTCACAGTGATATGTATGGAGGTCTCAACGCTGTTCTGCGATGGGTGTATTGTTTCTACAGATCTATGCTAGCAGCTATATTCATATATACATATAGAATAATGTCTATGGTCAGTGGTACTTATATGGTTGGCACAAACACTCTCCCGACATTCCTATAGTCTCAGCGTCACTATTATATCGACCTGTTTCAGCACTAGATGAGTCTCGGCTCTGTTATATAGTATGTATGGCATGATCAATTGCAGAGCATCACAGATGTATGATAGCAGTATTGTATATATGGTTCAGTTCGATATGTGTCTCAGTTCAGCTCTATGAATAGCAGCATTGGCATTCTTTTCGTTGACATCACCATTACAATATATGTAAATAACCCAACTTTCCAAAAATTTCTATGTAACTGGTGTGTTCGCGCTACGCACTGGGAATTTGGCCCAGAACTTCGATGGATGTAGCTGCTTCCGAGTTTTACACTGAAAAGGATCATGCAGTTCATTTTAGAATTTGAAACTCTTTATACCAATGGACCTGCAGGTGGCGGTGGCATCAGGTCTTTTCACTGTCATTGCAAATGAAGGTGAACACTTCAAATAGTCGAAAACATTGATATATTTCATAGGTGTCAGCTGCAATTGGCTCGCCATCGCGGGTACAAAGGAATCGATAAGCCAACTGCAAGTAATAATATGCCAAATCCAAGCGATAATAAGTGTGGAATGAACGCATCTTTGTATAACCTTATGCGTGTGCAGAGGCAGTGATTTGGGTAGCAATAGCTGGCTCATGAATATGGCCCAAGAGGTGTGTAAACAGAAAGACCATGAGGCAGGGTTCAAAGGAGCTACCTATATTGATTGCCTTCAAAAGCCATGTTTCTTATGTAAACAGCCTGGGCACACCACGATGACATGCCCACATCGCATAACGACAGAATATGGGGTTGTCCCTGGCCCCCGCAAATATGTCCAGAGTGGCTTTGACTTTGTATTTGAACGGAAAATCAGAAATCATATCAATATGATCAAGCCAACTTATGTTATTCCCAACCAGGTTTACTCTGCTATCATCAAGTTACACAGTAGACGGATAAATTGCTTAGAATTTCACCCTATTAAGAACAATATTATCATGTCAGGAGATAAGAAAGGTCAAATTGGTATTTGGGACTATGAGAAAGTGACAGAGAGGACAGTTTATACCTGCTTTCATGCCGAATGGGATCCGTCCGAGTGCCTTACAGTTATTGATCGTTACATAAGTGATAATTTCAATGGCATAGCTTTGCATCCAATTGATTTCATCGATACAAGCAATGAACAGCTTGTCGCTGAAGTAATGGATCCAAATATAGCAACCGATCTCCTACTAATGACTTCAGTCCTGATTCGATGGGATTTGCGCTCCAGTTTGCTAGCCATCAGAGGAATTCAAGGGAAAAGATGCTCTATTTTTAGAAAAAATGGTTTTTCATCGACCTATAGGGGAAAGGTTCTTGGTCTATTTACTGTATGTAAAAATGATTTTGTTTCAAATAGTAACGTGGCTTGATTTTGCAATGCGCTTGTCAAAAAGGCGACCTCCACATTCCACATGCCATTTTTGGTCTAATAGCAAGAGGAAATGGAAAGTATAACGTGGCAGTCCAAGTCGAAAACAAAATTAAAACGAAGGCATCGATCCTGAGCAGAAAAATAGGGACATATTGCCTATCCTAGTCTTCAGTTATGATTTGGAGGGTTCACACTACAACGTCCGCCTTTGTATTGGTCACAGATATGTATGCGCTGATCTTTAGGAACCGATGAGTGGCTTTTTACTATTTTTCATAGTGCCAGTCGAAACAGTTCCATCTTTTCATGGATCGGTTTTCTTCTGAGTTGTTTATGGTATTAAAAAACATTTTGTAAAGAGGAGGAGAGTTCTGAGAGGTGTGCGTGGAGAAAAACAGAGCTTCCATTGTACAGTTTTGACAAAGATTTTAATAAAAAATGCAGCTCTGACCCCTGAGATTCCTGTGGTATGAAATTTAACATTTGTCTCATCCTTTGTTTCATATGTAGCCTGTTGTGTTTCCGTTTCATTTCATTTCTAAATGAATACTTTTAAGTGAGAAAGGCAGAATTCAATTTATTTGCTCTGTCTTGAGGAAGTGTTCATATTTAATGTTTTCTTCTTTTTGACAAGGATTCATCTTCTATGCCCTTGTCAACCTCGCAACGGTCTTTCACTCTATATAATTTCAAATTTGATGTTAAATTTCTTGCTTATCTTGCCTCAGGAGATAATCTGTGTTTTTGATTATATTTCCCTGTTCAAGCTGTTCTTAATCCCATGCTTCCCAGAAAACCCCATCATTTATTAAAAAACCTCATTCATATCTCTTTACTAGCCTAAGATCAGTTTTCCTTATCGGTCGTCTCAGCCCTTTTGAAAATTTTCCGGCGAGATAGACCCGGAGAGAGCCCTCTCCTGTCCTCGTAGGGCTAGCTACGAGGCTAAGGTTGGTTTGATGTTGCCTCGAGTTTTTCCTTTTTCAGCCTGAGGCATATTCGAGCGCTAACACAAAGCATCCACGCACATGGGATGAGAGCCTCCCCTATGTACAACATAGTTATAACTAGGCTCTCCACAGGTCAACCAACCACATCCCCTTTCAGGTGGGCTTGGGATTCCAGCCACTATGTCCCATTGACGTAGCCATGCCATTTGCGGCTACTTCGACCGATTTGTCTCATGTCCAGTCTGAGGCTGACGAATCGAACAAATTCATCGAGCGCATTCAGCACATCCACCAACAGGTTCATGAAATATTTGACAAAGCCAATGCTAAGTACAAGCAATGAAATGATCAATATCGGGTACCACACAAATTCCAGGTGGGCATCAAAGTGCGGCTACATTTGTAGAAGGAGCGCCTCACTGGACCCCACGACAAGCTTCGCCCGCTCTGATACGGGCCGTACACCATCACCAAGGTTGTAGGGAACAATGCCTTCGAGCTCAGTATTCCACCATTCCTTGTTCTGCACCTAGTATTGAATGTGGACCGCTTTCGTCCCTACTTCCCACCTCTACTAGACACCTTTGACATTGCATAACAACTCATACCAATAGAGTTAAACCTAGACTGCATGGAATAGGCCACCACAGATTGTATCATGGACATGCAAATCAATAACACTCGCCAACAGAATATCCAACTGTATCGGGTTATCAAATTTGGCCAACTCTTGCACCAAGGAAGGAGGTTCACCAGGGACCAAGTTCAACAGAAGTTTCCTCATCTCATGGAGGAGCTGAACGCAATGGGGACCATTTATTCCTAAGGGGGGAGGAATGATCCAGGTGGATATTGGTGGCCTCCCGCCTATTCCACTTGGGGCCCCACCATTGTCTCTTTCAGTTTTTTAGTTTCGGCGCAACTTACTATTTTTAGCAGTTTTTTGGGTCCTGAACTTCTAGAGCTGTTTTGAGGCCCTAAACGACGTTTTTTGGGAAAACCGGGAGAAACATAGAAAGTTGGACCAATCTTGCTCACATTGAAAGTTGTAGTCCTTGGATAGATCTTTCTAACAAGTTATGGTGCGCGTCAAACGAAGATCGTATGCCAAAGTTACGTCCCTGGGAAGTTGAAACACCAATTTACCCAAACGGGGCCTATAATTTTGGCGATTCAACTCCTAGGGTTAGGGTTTTGGATGTTTAGGGTTTTCCATTATTTCTAAATAATAAATAGGGCCTAGAGCCTCATTATAACACAGTTCAGAGGCCTGTAGCCTCCACATCTCTTCTCAGAGATAAGCTACCAACGCCCTAGCTAGTTTATTTCCATTATGTCTGTAAGAAAATTTCAGTTCTTTGATATTAATGAAATGAAGTGTTATTTCCGCTGCATCTTTTTATTTATGGTTATATGTGTATTCTGTTGCGTTCATGCATAAATCCAAACCACTATTATTGATTCTTCGCACTGGGATCAAACCATCCCCTTAGCCAAACTACCCCTCTCTGTAGCTGAAACACTTCTGAAAATTCTTAGCAAACCCTGCCCTAGAATTTCAGCTTAGTCTCAGTGGTTTGCCTCCGTGTGTGTGTGTTCTCCAACTGACCCCAATCCTTTCCTTTATACTTTCTCATTGGGAAACCAACGACCATGATCATACCTTGGATCAATAGATCAGATTAAAAGAAAGCTTGACCTGTATGACTTTAGACAATTTCATCACATGTTTTAATTAATTACCTTTAAATTTTGTTTTTCCTAAGTTATACTTAGGTTCATTAATTAAAATTATTAATTAATTAATTATCTCCTAAACTAGATGGAATTTCCCAAATCACTTTCTAGGTCTTGGAGATCTCATGTACTTTAGTCCCTACACAAAATTTGGGAGCTAGAGCACATTCGTTGCTACCCCAACACTCAAGAAAACTCACATGGTCGACAATGGTTGGGTATAACTAACTATGTTTTCCCATGGTTGAACATGGTTGCCCATATTTGACTATGATTAAGAATGAAAATGGTTGAGTACAACTAACTATATTTTCTAATGGTTGACCATGTTTTACTATGATTAACAATGTTTAAACATTAGAGAAAATTTGAGGTAAAAAATGGGCCTCAAAATAAGAATTTACAATAAAAATTCACTTTATGAGAACCAATCACATTTTAGGGGATGTAATCATGCGTGATGATTGACATGGCATTACTTGAAGTACCTACTTGTTACATTTTCAACGGTGGATAAAAGCTCATAGTTAATCATGGTAGTGCTATAAATAATTTTAAAGTAATAAAGTAAAATAGTCATAATAAAGGTCATTTTACTCTTTTTGAATAAGCAAAGCATATCCTTACACAATCTTCATGTATTTTTGAAAGAAACAATAGATATCCTTTTCAAATGTTGAATGGATACGAACGTTGGATCATGTATAACAAGAATATGAGAAGCTTTAGGTCATTTTTATATTATTATAATTTTAAATGAATACTATGAAAAACATGTGATGTATCATAGATTGAGTTAATTGTTTTTACAAGATTTAAATATGTGAAAGATAGATTGTAAATGTCGGCAAAGGGTTTAAAATGGTTTTTTTGGAGGTAGTTGACTATTGACAAGAGGGGGTCGATCATCAGTGGCTACAACGGGATTTCATGGTCTTTTTTCACGCGGTTAAAAATAGTAGCAGGGGAATATTGATTCCAAATTCATATCCTCTTTTGAATTTGTTCATATTCACATCTAGCTTCACTTTTCTCAAGCCAGGAGGAGAAACAACCGTGAATGAGCACCTCAAGTTGTTTAGGCCCCATATTTGAGCCTTATGAACTGATTAGCATAACCCGCTAATTCTACCATTTAACTCCCTTCCGAAATATTCTCAGGTAAGTACAAAAATGTTTCCCAACTATTGATATAGATATCTAAGTGGCACATTTCAAAGCACTTAATACATCCTTAAAGTATCTTTTGTCTACCCTAAAAATACTTAATTTAGTGGTGTGTTACACATCCTAAATATGAACAAGCAGAATATCACTTTGGCAGAGGATACCTAATTTTTATTGTATTTTTGTTAAATATTGGATTTCCGATCATTCACAAAGTTAATCCTTTTGTGGTGCTATAAGCATAGTTGATACACATGGAAAGGCACTAGGTTTTATGGTGTGTTGGTTCATGATGTCTTTCTCTTGCTTCTTAATTTTCTAACTTTCCAATAGCAATGTTCTATATATATAAATGTTTAGCTATAAAACTTAGGCATGAGGCTAATCTCATGTTGAATTGTTCTTATTGGGGGAAGCCCTTTGGCTCAAGCAAAGCACCTTTATACTGCACTGAAAAATTATTAAACTGTTTCTTTTTCTGTAGTGTCACTTTTGTGTCTTCAATTCATGCATCAATTCTATATTAAGTTTGATAATCATCAAGACAAACTTTTTGATATATTTCCTTATGCAATTGATGTCAAGGATATTTTCTTCTAACTTCATCAAGTAAGCTTGCAATCATTTTTAGCCTATACTGCATGCCTTAAAAAAATTGCCTCTCTATTCCACATGTAAAACTTTCCCCGAACAATTTTCTCATAACATCAAGGGGCACATTGATTGACCATTGATTAGTTGTACGAACAATTTTTGTAGTTTCATGTATATTTGTGTGTGTAAATTTTAAGTGCTTCAACCAAGTTAGGCCCTACTTCTTTGAAAAAATCAAGTTGGATGTTGAATTGACCAAGTCATTGTTAGGTCGACACCTCAGCTTGCTAGTGTGGCCTATCAAAAAAATGAAAAAAAAACTTAAAAAATATAACCTATAGAAACCTTAAAGATACCATCCTAAATTTCTTCATTACCTTTCTTACCTCATTTCAATTCTCAAAACTTACAATTTAACTTTTGGGATTCTAGAAATAAAACCTGCATATTCAGAGGAAATCCATATATGATTATTTTTTACCAATGTATTTGAACAAAGTAACATATCAAACAGGAACTGTATCAAGTTCTCACTTTTTAGAGGTAGAAAAAATCATTCTATTTTGAAAAGTGTTGATTCATAATACACATTTTTTTCAGAGCATATTTTTTGTTTTAAATACTGAGAGGGGGGATGAATCAATATTCCTTTCAATTAGAGCATTAGTTAATCTTAAATTATTATAAGTGTTTGTACAATGATAGCAGTAAACAAAAGGAACACAAATGCACACAGTTTTTAAGGTGGAAACCCATTTCGGGAAAAAAACCACCTAATGCTTTTCTAATAATTCTTTAATATTCAACTCCATTTGAAAATAAAGCTCCAAATTCCTAGAATCTATAAAATCATTCTTCTCTAGCTCCCACTAGATGGATGCTCCAATGCCCGAGATTCTTCAGTAGTCAACTGAATGGATGCCCCAACACCCAATGAGCTACAACTCACCCTAGCACCACCCTACCACCCTATAGAAGAATAAAACAAGAATGGACTCATGTACCGGGGAAAATGGTCCAATTTAAAATGATATAGAATGATGTAGAAGAAGAAGACAGACTAGACCATAACCCAAACTATGACACAACCACCTAATGATGATCCTATACCTCCCGAAACTACCTCTTCAACTCTTGGAAGATAGACACTAGTACAATTTTTACAATAATATATTTACAATGACTTAGTACAATGATACCTTTACAGTGACTGTATGCAACGCTGCCCACTTGAAGACTTCATGTGATGAAATTATTGCTGCTGTTCTGCACCTTGATTACTACTCTTTTCATGCTACCCTCTGCTACACCTTGCTTTGCTTTGCTGCCCTAGAAAGTCTAGTCCTTTGCAGCCCTTGAAAACACATGATCTAGTTTTTTTTTTTTTCCTTCTAGGAGCTTGATATTGAATATGGTGTATCTCTGTTATTGCAGAACCCCAATATGTGAATTTTGGCACTGTATTATTCCTCTGAGTCTTCTTTCCAATGCCACAGGTCTGACCCAATTTGGATTCTTCAAGTGAGAGTTATGCCCAATCTCTCACATTTCCATAATTATGGACTGTTTTGGTAGAGCGAACTTGTACGACGTTCCACATGTCACTGTTTATTCATTTGGCTCTGAAATTGATACAAAGACAAATAAGTCCGTGTACTATCTACTAATTTTTACAAAATTCCAATTCGATACTCAGAGAGAGAGTTATGACAATTTTCCCAAGGTCACTTTTTTGAGATGAATTTCAGGAGCCTGCAAAAAACATTGACTTCCACAGATCATATCTCCGAAAATATGGTCCACCTTCATCTGAAATGTTTACAGGAACTTCCTCAGGATTTTGGCTTCGCCTCCTAAAAATTTCAGCTTCTGAACCTTCGTAGAAAAGAAGTTAGAGTGAAAATTCCACGATGACCTGTTTTAGATGGCGAAATCCTTACATAAGGAGGATATGAGGATCAAAATTTATGTAAATGCTTAGGTTGAGAGGGGCTTCAACAAGTGAACGTGAGAGGGATTTTAGGAGCTTAAAAATGATTAATTATTGGATTTTTAATGACCCATTCCACAACCCCATGGGGTTTTAGCTCACTAACTGGGGTTACAAACTTCAAACATGAATATCTCTCAAACCGTGAAAAATTACGTGGCGTGCCATATATCAACGGAAACATCTCGACAAGTAGAAACCATAAAAAAAATTATTGACCCAGAATATAGTAATCTGGTAGGTCAAAATTCACATGCAATATTGGAGTAGCCTCTGGTGCTACTTGGGTTGACATCAATGACAACCGCTGATCAACAATCTCCCCCTTTGACATTGATGGAAACACAAGTACTCCCCCTGCGATCATGACACCTCTTCCTACAACATTCTCCCCCCTTTGACATCAATGGAAAAGGGTAACTCCCCCTGACACACAACCATCCTGCGGACCTGTAATCTAATGAGATCTTGGGAGAATCCCAAGCTTCTGGAGAAGATATTCAAATGCTTCACAAGGTAAAGGTTTAGTGAAGATATCAGTGATTTTTTCTTTTTTACCAACATACTCAAGTTTGATATTCTTTTCAACGACTTTTTCTCTAACAAAATGATATTTGATCGGAATATGTTTTGTTTTTGAATGCATGGCAGGATTCTTGGAGATGTTGATGGCACTGGTGTTGTCATAGGATATGGGAATAGGCTCACTGAATTGTACTTGAAGATCTTGAAAAGTTTGTTTCATCCAAAGGACTTGAGTACAACATGTTGCCACTGCAATGTATTCTGCTTCCACTGTAGATAATGAGTTTGAGGTTTGATTTTTTCTCAACCATGATACGAGACAACCACCTAGATAGAATGCTGCTCCACTAGTACTCTTATGATCATCAACGCTTCCTGCCCAATCTACATCTGTAAAGGCTTGAATAATGAGATTTTTACCCTTGGGATACTAGAAGCCATATTCTTCTATGCCCTTTAGATATCGAAGAATTCTATTGACAACAATAATATGTGATTCTTTTGGTGCTGCTTGGAATGTTTCTACTTGTCCAATTGCATGCATAACATCTGGTCGGAAGGCTGTTACATATAGAATACTACCAATCATAGATCTGTACAACCTTTGATCCACATCCTTAGATGAGTCGTCTATGCTCAATTTGCAACCTGTTACCATCGGAGTAAGGACGAGTTTGCAATCTTCCATTTTGAATTTCTTGAGCATTTTCTTGATGTACTTGGATTGACATATAAATATTCCTTTCTCTTGCTGAGATATTTGAAGCCCTAAGAAGTATGTCAGCTCACCAAGTAAAGACATATCGAACTCAATTTGCATATTTGTAGAAAATTTCTTACATAGTTGATCATCATTGCTACCAAATATTATATCATCCACATATACCTCAATTATTTTTAAATTATCTTTATCTATTTGTACATAAATATTGCTATCAACAGTACCTTTCTTGAACCCTTATTGATGTAGATATCCATCAAGACGAGCATACCATGTTCTGAGAACTTGATTGAGACCATATAGAGCCTTCTTTAACCTGCAAACATAGCCTTATTTTTATGATAGTAGAAAACCTTCAGGTTGTTCAATATAAACTTCTTCTAATTCACCATTCAGGAATGCTGACTTAACATCCATTTGGTAGACTTTGATTTTTCTTGAACATGAATATGCGAGAAACATTCGGATGGCTTCCATTCTGGCAACTAGTGAAAATGTTTTGTCGAAATCAATTCCTTCCACTTGTGCATAGCCTTTGTAAACCAATCTTGCTTTGTTTCTGGTAACCTGTCCATCTTCATTCAATTTGTTCCTGAACACTTATTTAGTCCCAATGAAATTTTTATCTTTTGGTCGTGGAACTAATTCCCACGTGTTATTCTTCTCGATTTGATCCAATTATTCATTCATAGCTGCTACCCAATGTTCATTCTGGTTGGCTTCCTTAAAATTACTGGGCTCAAAGGTTGCTAGAAAAGCAATGTGAGATTTTTGTGATGATCGAAGCTATCGAACTTCATTTATGTTACCAATGATTTGATTTGATGGATGGTTCTTTTGAATCCATTATTTTGTTCTCTTTGGAGGAGCTTCTTATTGTTGTTCTGGTATATCTTGATGATCATTATTTACTTCTTCCTGGTTGATAGTTGCTTCTTGTTCTAGAATTTTATCTGTGTCTTTTTCAGCCTTTGTCTCAAGTTTCAAAGATTCTATATCCTCATCATTATTCGTTAGACCACCATCTTCATCAATTGTAACATTTATTCTCTCCACTATCTGTTTTCATCGTAGATTATAACATTTATAGGCCTTTCTTTTGCATGAGTAACCAACAAGGATACCTTCATCAACACGTGATTCAAACTTACCCAAATTTTTATCTTCTCTTTTGATATAACATTTGCTTCCGAAGATTCTGAAATATTTTACATTAGTTAGTTTTCCTTTCCATAATTCATATGGGGTCTTGTTGCAATTATTTCTGAGAAGACTTCGGTTGATAATGAAGAATGCCGTATCTATTGCTTGAACCTAGAATTTTTCATCCAATTTTGAGTCCTTCAACATTGTTCTACCCATTTCCTGCATGGTTCTATTCTTTCTTTCAGCAACTCCACTTTGTTGAGGTGTTCGTGATATTGAAAATTGTCTTTTTATTCCATTTTTCATCACAGTATTGCTGAAATAATTTGGAAGTGAATTCTCCGCCATTATCTGATCTTAGACACTTTATTTTTAAATCAGTTTCATTTTTGACCAGCTCCTTGTAGATCTTAGAGCACTCAAATGCTTCATATTTTTTCTTTAGGAAACTGACGGCTATCATCCTGGTATAGTCATCTATCATTAACATGAAATATAATTCTGTATCTAAGCCTTTTGTTCTCACAGGACCACATAGATCAGCATGTATCAATTCCAATGGATGTGATGCAGAGTGTTCTTTTGCTTTAAATTAGAATTTTGTCTGCTTTTCGTGCCGACAGTGCTGACATAGTGTGTTAGAAGGTTTTGAGATTTTTGGAATTTCTCGTACTACTTCCTTTTTTCTTATCCTGACAAGATTGCCAAAGTTTATGTGACCCATTCGTTTGTGCCATAACCATCTTTCATCTTCTTTAGCTAGTAGACATGATTTAGTTGATTCATCTAGAACATATATGTCGTTTGGAGCTCCACTTGCTGTAGCCACAATTTTACCATACCTGCCTTTCCTGATTTCACATTTTGTGGAGTTGAATAGCATTTTGTGTCCTTGATCACACATTTGTCTAACACTGAGCAGATTGTGATTCATGTTTTCAACCAATAGAGCATTCTTGGCTATAACATCTTTGCTTCCAAGAGTGATGATACTTGATCGTATAACATTTGAAGATCCATCATTTCCAAAGGATACAGTTCCACCCTTCTTCTCTTTCAGAGATACAAATTTCCTTCTATCTCCAATCATATGCGTTGAGAAACCACTGTCAACATACCACACATATTTGTTGTTTTGAGCCTTGAGAGCGAGAGCACAATTATCAGTCTTCTTCTTCTGCATGTTCATTAATTCTATGGCTTCGAAGATTCTTCTGGAGGAGTTTCAAGTCTGTAGTCTTTGGCTTTGTGTCCAAAGTTCTGACATTTGTAACATTCCATATTATTTCTTAAATGTTCAAATCTATTGATGTTTCGTTGAGCCCTGGGAGGTTCATATTTGAAGGATCTCTTGGAATTTTATTGGTTCCTAGGGTAAGTGCGCCTACAACTTTATGACCAAAATTTCCACATGAATAACAATAGCCATGAAAAATATGTTGGTACCTAGATGGAAATATTCATTGAGGAATCATCTTCCAAGGATGTTCTTGAAAATCTTGTCCAATGAAGTCTACATGCATGTCAGATCTCATAGGTTCATTGTATTTTGTTGTAGAAGGTCCTGCTTCTTCTTCTTTGTAACTGAGGCCAGTTATGTCGTTGTAAGATCATTGATTGTTGATTAGTTCTTCCAATGCCCTTGAGCTGTTGGCATAGTTTTGGACATTTTTTCCCTTCTTCACTTCCTTACGTAGCAAGACTACTTTGGCTTCTAATGCTTCCCTTTCTTGGTTGCTTTATTCCAAATTCTTTTGAAGTGAATCTTCAATACATTTGTGTTCTTCAACTTCAATTTTGAGACCTTGAACTTGTTCTTCAAGAGTATTGGAATGGATTTTCTCAGCCTTGAGCTCTATTATAACCCTGATTTCCTCCTTCGAAAATTCTTCTATGGTCAACCCTTCTTCTTCGTTGTTTGATACCTCTTGTTTATTATGCTTGGCCATAAAAAATAATCTGTCATTGGCTTCTTCTTCGCTATCACTATATTCATCGGATGATGAGATATCTTCTTTAGAGAGAAAGTTCCTTTTGGATCCTTTCCTTTTTTCTTGCTTGTTGAATTTCTTAAAGCTTTTCTTTCCTTTTGAGTTGCCATCACTTATGTTCAGACATTTTGCTGCGAAATTCCCAACCTCACCACAACCGAAACATATCAATGGAATTTTACCTTCGAATTTTCCCTCACCAATTTTTGGTTTTCTCGTAAAGTAAGCATATTCTTCATCTGAAAGACCTTCTTCATCATCTCCCTTTTCTTCACACTTGTAGGTGCATGTCTTTTCAATTGAAGTTTGTTTGTCCTTATTGGTTTTCTTAGATGCAATGAACGCAGTTTTCAGATGCGAAGTACCCTCTTCTTCATCAAGTCTCATTTCATATGCTATGAGAACTCCATGTAATTTCTCTTTGCTGAGTTTGTCTAGATTTGCACTGTATTCTAAGACCGATACCTTTGGGTTGAATCTCCCTGGTAACATTCTAGAAATATTTCGTATAATAGTCTTCTTGTCAACTGGCTCTCTTAATACTTCCAGAGTATTGGTTATTTCATCAACGTATTGGAAGTATGCAGCAATGTTGAAATATTCTTTCATTCTGAGTTGGTCAAATTTTTCTCTATAGATTTGAAGCTTTGCTTCTTTGACATTTGAGTCACCTGCATATATATTCTCAAGCTTGTCCCATACATTTTTGGTGGTTTTACAACCCAACACCTTATGATAAGAAAATTCAATAAGTCCACTGATAATAATATTTTTTGCTTTTGCATCATTTACCAAATTCTTCTTACCTTGTTCATCTATGGTAGATGTAAATCCATTTAAAACAGTGTCCCATACTTTGTAACCTTGCGCCAAGAGATAGACCTCCATTATTCCTTTCCAGAGTGCATATTTATTTTCATTGAACAGAGGTACACCATTCTTGGTATTCTCCATGACCTCCTTCTAAATCTTAAACTGCTATTGAAGGAACTAAGCTCTGATACCAATTGTTGGAAATACTAAGAGGGGGGTCAATCAGTATTCCTTTCAATTAGAGCATTAGTTAATCTTCAATTATTATTAGTGTTTGTACAATGATAGCAGTAAAAAAAAGGAACAAAATGCACACATTTTTTAAGGTGGAAACCCACTTTGGGAAAAAAATCACCTAATCTTTTCTAATAATTCTTTAATATTCATCTCCAATTGAAAATAAAGCTCCAACTTCCTAGAATCTAGAAAAGCATTCTTCTCCACCTCCCACTAGATGGACGATGAGATTATTTATTAGTCAACTGAACGGATGCCCCAACATCCAATGAACTACAACTCACCCTAGCACCACCCTAGCACCTTATAGAAGAATAAAACAAGAATGGACTCCCGTACCAGGGAAAATGGTCCACTTTACAATGATATAGAATGATGTAGAAGAAGAAGACAGACTAGACCATAACCCCAACTATGACACAACCACCTAATGATGATCCTAGACCTCCGGACACTACCTCTACAACTCTTGGCAGATAGATACTAGTACAATTTTTACAATAACGTATTTACAATGACTTAGTACAATGATACCTTTACAGTGACTGTATACAGTTCTGTCCACTTGAAGATTTCATGTGATGAACTTCTTGCTGCTGTTCTGCACCTTGATTTCTGCTCTTTTCATGGTACCCTCTACTGCACCTTGCTTTGATTTGCTGCCCTAGAAATTCTGGTCCTTTGTAGCCCTTGACAACACATGATCTAGCTTTTTTTTTGGCCTTCTAGGAGCTTGATATTGAATCTTGTATATATATTTTATTTCAGATCCCCAATATGTGATTTTTGGCCCTGTAGTAGTCCTCTGAGTCTTCTTTCCAATGCCACAGGTCTGACCCAATTTGGATTCTTCAAGAGAGAGTTATGCCCAATCTCTCACAATGCCCTAATTATGGACTGTTTCAGTAGAACTAACTTGTACAACGTGCACATGTCAATTTTTCTTCATTCGGCTCTGAAATTGATATAGAGAAAACTATAGTCCGTGCACTATCTATCACTTTTTACAGAATTCCAATCCGATACACAGAGAGAGATTTATGACGATTTTCCCAAGGTCACTTATTTGAGATGAATTTCAGGAGCCTGCAAAAAAACTAACTTCCACAGATCATATCTCCGAAAATATTGCGCACCTTGACCTAAAATTTTTACAAGAGCTTCCTCAGGATTTCGGCTTCGCCTCCTAAAAATTTCAGCTTCTGAACCTTCGTATAAAAAAGTTAGAGCAAAAATTCCATGATGACCTGTTTCAAATGGTGAAATCCTTACATAAGGAGGATATGAGGATCATAATTTATATAAATGGTTAGGTTGAGAGGGGCTTCAACAAGTGAACATGGGAGGGATTTTAGGAGCTTAAAACTTATTAATTATTGACTTTTCAATGACCCATGCCACAATGAAATGGGGTTTTATCCCACTAACTAGGGTTAAAAAATTCAAACATGAATATCTCTCAAACCGTGAAAAATTACGTGGCATGCCATATATCAACGGAAACATCTTGACAAATAGAAACCATAAAAAGAATTCTTGACCCAGAATATAGTAATTTGGTAGGTAAAAATTCCCATGCAATATTAGGGTAGCCCCTGGTGCTGCTTGGGTTGACATCAATGACAACCGCTGATCAACATTTTTGACACTTAAAATTTTCTTAATGAATATATTTTTTTAAAATGTCAGTGTTTTTCATGGTGATTTTGAAAAACGTTGACATGATATCAACCTTTTTTTTTTTGCTTATTTTTTACATTTTAAATTTTCTAATATATTAAGCATGGATATATATTTTTTAAATTTTGGTGTTTTTCATGCATATTTTTTGAAATTTACCATTGATGCAGGACAAACCTTTTTTTTGGGGGGGGACGTATTTATGACACTTTAATTTTTGTTTTTCGTTTTTTTTTTAAATATGCACATTTTTTTTAAAATGTTAGTTATTTATCCATTCTTCAAGTTGCCTTTCTTCTTCTTTTTTCTTCTGAAGATGCTTGTCTTTTACGGGTTTTTCAAGTTTATGCTTTTTATTTTTCCTTACAATGGCTTTTTTATAATTTTATAATTTTTTTTTGCAAATTAATATTTTGAAGTTATGTTTATATATATATATATATATATATATGTATCATTAATTAATACTTCAATGCATGTGATCCAAATCAACCCTTTAGTAACCATGTTCCACTTTCGCGCTATAGTATCAGTTCCGTTCAGGATTTCTACGAAACCCTGAACTGAACTTATCCGCATCGCTCTCCTAGTAGCCTCTTCTATAGGTACAATATCTTCAGCGCATGCCAATTTGTGTGCTCCACGGATGGGGCCTCTGAGGGGAGGTTAATTCGAATGTCCTTTAAATCGATTCTAACGGTCGCTGTTAGGCTGTTGCCGACTCCTACGCTATCCCTAGGAACAACCAACGGAACTCATGTAGAGACGCTAGTGTTGGGGGCGCAATGGCATGCAATGATGAAGGGCCAATGATTGCTCAAAGAAAATAAAATCCCAAGGTGGTCATTCCCAACAGCCATTTGGAACCGCCTTGACAATTATTGCAGGATCATGCAATCATATGTAAGTTAATGGGTATTTGGCCGCGGGAAGCTAAAATCCTCCACTAGATCCAGCTAAAAGGGAAAACCAAATCTCACTTTGACCTTCGCCTAAGGGCTAAGGGTTTATTCACCCTAATATTTGAGGATCTGGAAGACAGAAATAGAATCCTGGATAATGAACCTTATTTTATGAACAATGTTGTCTTATTCGTGAGACACTGGGAACCCTGCTACAACCTAGAAAAGGAAAAGTTCCTCGCTGCCCCAATCTAGGTTCACCTATACTCCCTCCGAGAGGAATTTTGGGAGCTGGAAATCCTAGAACTCATAGGAAAATATATAGGAAATTTTGTGCAGGTCTCTGAAATCAATCACGGCAAACGATTTTCATCTTAAACCTGCATCTGTGTCTATACGAACATCCCCTAGCCCCTTCTAGAGTCTGTATAAATTGAATATCAGGATGAAACTTGTTCCCAGGCATTGGACTACAAACATTTTCCATTCAAATGTCATCTTTGCCATGAATAAGGGCACCTCTTTCGAGACTGTCCTCAACACGCCCAGACTACGGCTTTGGCCCCCGCCCCAGATGACTTCCAAAAATTTCACCGTCGGCACCCTAATCCGAAAAAAAATCCCACTCAGACAGGGTCTGCGAAGCCCACGCGGACATCTACTAGTTGATCTTCAGAGCCCTTAAATGGGATCGCAGGCCACATTGCCTCGACCTCTCGGCCCCTGCTTTAAAACCCCCAAAGTAACCACTTTTCCATCCTACCAGAGCCGAGGAGGTCACTCGAGCAAGAACAACCAGCAAACTAGGGTCAACCCATCAAGATACAACAACAACGAAAGTGGTGTCGGGTTTGGAAGAGACGAGGGGTAAACAACATAGCAAAATAAATACCCCGGAAACCAAATCGAATAGCAAGGAAATCCTCCAAGTTCTTGCCTAAATCTGCCAAGCGTTGGAGCAAGATGTGAAGCTAGAAAAATTGAAGCTAGAAAAACTACACTCAGATGAAAGAGTAGTGGTATATTTTCTTAGCCACTAGGCGAAGGATGGTAAGATTGACATTCCATAAGATAAAATGGAGAAACACCAAGTTGCGGTGGAACAAAACAGCCAATTGGAATTACTTTCACAGGAAGATGATCCCCCCCCTCGGAGCATTTTGATCTCATCTCAGGATCTTCGAAGAGGGGGCGAAGACCAATATGGGAAGTGATACGAGAAGCAGGGGAAATCTTACTTAACTCAAGGCAAGTAAACGTCCTGACAATTTTTTACCAGAGATCTCTTCCCCCCCCTTATAAATGAAGTTGATCTCATGGAATATAAGGGTCCTCAACTCAAAATGGAAGATGAGGTACCTCAAGAAAAGAATCCAGAAAGAGAAGCCATATATAATGTTTATCTAGCCGCAAAAAGTGACTACGGAAAGACTACAGGATATTGCAAGTAAAAGTTGGCCTTTGATGGCCTGCATGGGCTTGGATTCCAGAGGCAGTGCAGGGGGTCTCAGGATCATCTGAGATCCTCGATACATTTCATTTCAGAATTGGTTGGCCAACTCTTACTCTATCTCAGGACAATTTGAGTTTCTTGGATCAACGGAAAAGATATGGTTAACGGGGGTTTATGGGCCCATGATGCTTGGCCTAAATTCTAGCTTCCTTCAGGGCTTGAAGAACACTAAGGAACTAGTAAGTGATCCCAACTGGATTGTGGTGGGGGATTTTAACCTCATCAAAGAGCTTAGTGAGAAGAAGGGGGGATTTAGATGACTAGATCAGAAATTTGTGGCTTTTTAGGAAACCATCCAGGAGGTGGGGTTGGGAGAACTGGAGTTCAAAAATGAAAAATTCAACTAGAACAATAGGAGAGGAGGGTCTCTCCAAATAGCTTCAAAGCTCGACCGATTTCTACTCTTTGAAAATATTCTACTTTAGGATCTGTTTTTTCAAGCAGAGATCCTTCCATGCATGGGATCAGACCACTGGATGATGTGCCTTGAGATTGATCTACGAATGGCCCCCAGAAATAGGTCATTTGGCTTTGAATCCTTTTGGCTAGAGAACCTTGATCTATTGCCCAAAATGGAAGAGTGGTGGAAGATATCTAGAGTAAAAGGTCAAAATATGATGGATACCTTTCAACTCAAACTCAAAGACATTAAGGGTAGACATAGGGAATGGAAAAAATAATGGAACAAATCAAATTTTGGAAACATACATCATGAGAAGCACTGCCTTGAGGAAGAAATGAGAACTCTCCAACAAAAAATAATTTTTTATGGGTGTACTGAAACCAAAATTTACTAGTAGGGGCAACTATTAACAGAGTTAGAAAAAAGATGAAAGCATGAGGAAATATTATGGAAATAGAAGGCTAGAGTCCCATGGCTCAATGAAGGTGAGAGAAACAATAAATTCTTCCACTAGACCATGATACATCATCATAATCACAACCACACCCTCTCTCTAAACGGCCTGGATGGGGGAAAACTAGTGCAACATGAGGAGATCTATGAAGCCCTAATTGATCACTTTTGATCCTTATTCATTGAACCGGAATTGGATCGGAGGAAGGCCATCACAAAAATACAACAACATGTTCTATCGATAATTTATGATGAGAGAAACTAAGCCCTCCCACCAAACAAAGCCCCTCGTCTAGATGGCTTTACTTCAGAATTATTCAAGGTTGGTTGAAAATTCCTTAGCGAAGAGATCCTGGAGCTCATCGAATACTCCTATCGGTCCCATTGGTTATGGTTAGGGTTGAATGCAACTTTCCTTGCACTCATTCCAAAGAAGGGAGCTGTTGTGGAACCCAACGGATTTAGGCCAATAGCCATGTGCAATGTGATTTACAAGATCTTCTCAGGAATATTGGTGCGAAGGCTTAAACCTTTACTTAAAGACCTCATAGGCTTGGAACAAATGGGGTTCATTGAGGGTTGATAGATCATGGATGGAATCATGGTCGCGCATGAGATGGTGTACTCCTTAGTTTCTACTCGGACTCCAGGTATGATTATTAAATTGGAACTTTCTAAATATTACGATTTTTTGAATTGGCATTTCCTGTTGTAAATTTGAGATGCTTTTGGTTTCTCCCAAGTGTGGATCGAGTGGGTCAACTCCATGATATTAACCCCGTTCTACTCTATCCTTGTGAATGGAGGCCAATCTTGCCCCTTTTGGAAATCAAGGGGACTCAAACAGGGTGACCTTATTTCTACTTTCCTATTCACTATTGCGGTAGAAGGGTTGGGTCAGATGATCAAGGAAACAACGGATTCTCGGGCCCTTTCAGGAATCCGTATCGCCCAATCAATCCCTCTGGTTACCCGTAAAAAATTTGTGGATGACAATATGCTATTTGGGAAGCCAAAAAAGAAAGAAGATAAGCAGTGGGGGAAAATCCTGGACACCTTCCAAATGGCCTCGGGAACTTTAATCAATGGAGATAAATCATACATATTCTTCTTCAAAACGCATCCCAGAGCGCAAGTTCACCTCACCAGAATGCTAGGCTTCAAAGTTGGGAAACTCCCTAACACCTATCTTGGAGTCCCCCTAGTGCCTAACTCATTCAAAATATCTATATGGAAGGAATTGATCTCTCGCATTGACAAGAAGCTCTCGAGTTTGAATTTTCAAACTCTGCATGCACATGGAAGATTGGTGTCACCAAAGAAAATCCTTCAGGAGACCCCCCCATATAAACTGGTGGCACTCCCAGATCCAAATAACATATATAAAGAAATGACAAAAAATTTGCACCGATTCCTTTAGTCGTTCACCCAGATTGGCTGGAAATGGGCCCTAGTCGCATGGGAGAAACTTTGCAAACGAAAAACCCATGGCGGCGTCGTGCTAAAATATCTTGGAATATTAGCCCAGGCCCTTAGTGAAAAAGTGTGGTGGTGATGGATCCAAGGAGGGAGGGAGCTATGGAAGAACATCAAGGCAACCAAATATGGTGTGGAAGGATGGCAATGCCCCCTTAGCCCCAACCCCAACCTCTCATCAGGTTCCTTGATTTGGAACAAAGAAAAGGAACAATAAGACTTAATTTCGGGAGCATGGTTTCTGGGAAGACCAAAATGGCACAAAAGCTAAATTTTGGTTTGATCTTTGGATGTTGTACCCAAGATAAGGTCAAGACTCGAATTTTGAAATCCTCCATGAATTCACCTTGCAAATTGGTGCAGTGAATGTGAAATACTTCTGGAGTGACCATCATCAGGGCTCCAAGTGGAAACAATGGAAATCCTCAAAAACTTGGCCTCCTCATGCTCCTCCTATGAATTTGGAGGCCCTCATAATGATTCTCCGCCAACGGACCATCTTGAATAATGAAGAAATTGATAGATTTCACTGGATATATCAGCAGCAAGGCATATTCACCCTTAAAGAAGCGTACTTGGTGAAATATTCAGTGGGTGACCTAGAGCTGAACCCTTTATGGAAAAGGATTTGTTATTCTCGCTGAGGATTTGGTTTAAACACCTTGGAATGATTGTCCAAGAAATTTTGGAGATATGGAGAAATAGATGATATTGATGTTTGAACCTCTAGTGAGCATAATTGTGCAATTATGCCTCATTGTTATTTCTTCAGAAGCTTTGTCATGACATTAGAGCTGATTATCTTTCCTGGCTTCCATACGATACCCCATAATTCAACTTTCTTTCCTTCCGAATCTTTTTTCAAGAAAATTTCTTGAAAATTAAAAGCTAGCATCCCAAAAGATTATAACCATTGTACTCCTAGTACAACATCAACACCACCCATTGGAATGAAGAACAATGGACTATTCAATACATATTCTCCCATGGTTAGCTTGATATTATGGCACTTTCCAAAGCAATTTATAGTTCCTCCATTTGCAACCATCACTTGACACTCTGGTGCTAGGTATAGGAAGCAATTCAATTCCTTGACTACCTTACAATGAATAAAATTATGGGTACTACTTGAATCAATAAGCACTACTATATTTTTCTTCTTGATATGTCCTTCTATCTTGAGAGTTTGATGAGTGGTAATTCTTGCCAATGCATTACAAGATATCGTTGGATTCATTTCTTCTTCCTCTAGGGTTGGTTCCTGGTGTATATCCTATTCTTTTGAAGTTTCTTGTTACTTTTCTTCCTTCTCTTCACAATATATGCAAAATAATTTCTTCTCAACACACTTATGAACTTTAGAGTATTACAACTATAGAAAATCTATTTTTCTCTTTTTTATTTCAATTGTTGTGGTGTCAAACTTGTAGGTTTTGGAAGTCTAGGAGTAGCAACAGTTCCATCTTTATAGTTGTGAGTGGTAGGCTTCCTTGTCACCATAATGTTTCTTGCTAACCTGAATGCCTTCTCCAATGAATCAGGTTCCCAAAGGAGAACCTCATGTTGGATGTTATCCTTTTAAGTCCTTATGAAGAAATCAACCTAGTGATCCTCTTGAATATCATTTACCCTTATATTCATTTTTTGGAAGTCCTCAATGTGCTCCACCATTGAACCCTTTTGTTTGAGATTTATCAATTGGCTAAAGAAGGTGTTTCTTTGTGTATCCTCATAATGTGATATTATTTCCTCTGTAAAAATTGACCAAGTGAAAATTTTTTTACGAGAGAAAATCCATCGATACCATACAAATGTATTGGGTTCTAGATATAAAGTTGTAATACGTACCTTTTGTGTGTTTTGCATATTGTGGAGATCAAAACATTGCTCCATCTGTAGTATCCATGTTACAGGATCCTTGCCATAAAGCTTCATCATATCGATCTTTGGAATATGGTGGTTCTTCAATCCAATGTTAGACTTTATAAAATCATGATTAAAATTTATTTTGTTCTCATCATGAGTTTCCTCTACTACCTTTTCGCCATTATGTAGCTTTTCTTGTAGCAACTTTGACAAACCTTCCTTCAAACCTTCCATGTCTTTCTTTAAATATTCCATGTTGCATTTTGGTTATGATTATATAAATTCCATGCCATTCTTCAACCCATCCATTTATGATTTTAAACCATTCATGTCACCTTTTATTGCTCTTAATGAGAGAGAAATTTGTTGCACTTGGTCCTGTAATTTTGATATATCATGTTGCACTTCTTCCTCTTCGAGTGTCATAGTAGAATTTTATGAGGACTTAATGGGTGTGGAATTATTTTTGGGAGGAATTTTATAATCCAATACTTATATCTATGCTTCAATATGCCATTGGAATCACTTCAAAATGATTTTTAGGAGGTCGATATTGAACTTGATTTATCTCTATGATTTTGGATCTTTAAGATATAAACTTAGGTCTTGTAGTATCCCTTTGAGTACTCTTTCCAATGCCATAGGCTAGAACTAATTTGGATTCTTGAAGGCAAAGTTAAGCCCAATCTCTCACAATGACCTAATTATCGATTAGTTTCGTAGAGCGAACTTGTACGACATACCATATGTCACTGTTGTTTTCCTTCAGCTCTAAAAGCAATACAAAAGAAACTGCAGTTTGTGCACTTTCGACCACTTTTTTACAGAATTTGAATCCGATGCTTGAAACGGAAGTTGTGATGGTTTTCCATTGGTCACGTGTTTGAGATGAAATTCTCGAGCCTGCAAACATCATAACTTCTAGAGATCATATCTCCAAAAATATTGCGAACCAAGGTCTGAAATTTTTACAGGAAGTTCACAAATATTTTGGCTCCACATGGTAAAAATTTTAGGTTCTGAAGCATTGTATAAAAAACGTTATAGCGAAAATTCCAAGATGGCCTATTTGAAGAAGTGAAACGCTAGAATCCAAAGATTTGATACCAAATATTATGAAACAAACTCACAAAAGATAAGAAAAGATAGATCAATGAATTAGAAATTAGCCTCTTCAAGGGGGAAACCTCCTTTACAATACATAAATGAACAATTCTTGGATGATATAAATGACAAAGCCTCATTTCTATATATAGGAGTCCAAGGGGTCACAATATAATCATAACAAAAATAACAATAACAATAGTGGGCTTCTATGGGGCACAATAATAATCATATGGGGACTACATGGGCACAAAAATAGAGGGGCTACACTAACAAACAATATTGGGATACACTAGTATTATAGGGGCCTAGTATCTACCATGTTTACTTTAAGGTTTATAATATTTATCTTAGGTTTTATATACCTTGATATTATAATATGATCCAGATTTATGAAGGAATGGAACATAATACACATATAACCATAAACACAAAGATGTAGTGGAAAAACTGCTTCCTTTTATTAAAAACAAAATACTGAAATATGCTTACAGACAGGGCACTAATAGGCTATCTCTGAGAAGAGATGTGGCGGCTACAGGCCTTTGAACTATGTTACAATACCTCCATAATAGAAATAAACAACTAGGGTGCTGGTAGGTTTATCTCTGAGAAGAGATGTGGCGGCTGCATGCCTCTGAACTGTGTTACAATGAGACATAATGGAAATGAGCGGGTGAGGGCACTGGTAGCGTATCTATGAGAAGATATGTGATGGCTGTGGGCCCCTCCACTGTGTTACAATGAGGCTCGAAGGCATATTTATTTTTGAGAAATAATTTAAAACCCCAAACATCCAAAAACCTAACCCTAGGAGATGAAGCACCAAAACTGTGGGTCCTATTTGGGTAAATTGGTGTTTCAACTTCCTGGGGACGTAAATTTGGCATATAATCTCCATTTGACGCGCTCAATAGCTCGTTAGAAAGATATGTACGAGGACTACAAATTTTTGTGTAAGCAACGTCAATCCATAGACCCATGTTTCTCTCGGTTTTCCCAAAAAACGTTGTTTAGGGCCTCAAAACGGCTCTGGAAGTTCAGGACCCAAAAAACTGCTAAAAATAGTAAGTTGTGCCGAAACTTAAAAGTGGAAAGAAATGATGGTGGGGGTTCAAATGGAATAGGTGGGTGGCCACCAATATCCACCTGGATCATTAATGCCCCAAAATGGCTCCGGGCTTGCAGGACTTGAAAACCTGCTAAAAATAGTAAGCTGCTAGAAGTGAAAAGTTGCAAGAATTGATGTTGTGGGTCCAAATGGAATACGTGGGTGGCCATCGATATCCACCTAGATCATAATATTTATCCACCAGTTTTAATATTATTCCATTGGGTTTATAATCCCTTAGGTTTTTAGCATTAATCCCTTGGGTTTATAATATTCATCCTAGGGTTTATATACATTGGGTTTATAATATTAATCTCATGTGTTTAATATTATTCCCTTAGGTTTATAATAGCTTTGGGTTTTTGAATTAATCCCTTGGGTTTATAATATTAATCCCTTGGGTTTATAAATCTAAGGGTTGATATTCCTAGGGTATAATATTATTCATAAGGTTTATAATATTAATCCTAGGGCTTAATATAAATCCATTGGGTTTACAATCATGGCCAACCATGCACAACCATGGTCTAATGTCACATTGTGACAAAAATTATCTCAATATGAAAATCAACCATGGTCAAATTTTGCATTTTGAAAAAGGTTGTCTCAATATTAAAATCCACCATTGTAAAACATAGTCAACCATGTTTATTTTAGGGTATATAGTATTTATCGTAGGGTTTATATACCTAGGGTTTAAAAACTTAATCAGTTAGAATTTTTCTTTGGGTCCATGGTCCAACATCACATCGTGACAAAAATTATCTATAAATATGTTACTCTAAGCATTTTATTAACTTCTTAATTAAAAATTTCTATAATATATCTTACTATAAAGATTTAAAAGTTGTAAAATAAAAATAAATTTATAAAGATTTAAAAGTGCTAAAATAAAAGTAACTTCATTAATATGTAATTATAATACAATATAATTATAAGAAAGTTGAATTAGCATTTTAGTAGTACTTTAATCTCCAAATATTCTAAGATGAAGCTACATTAACATAGGAAATTGAAACACCATATCTAGGCATTTCTATGTACTTTGTGAGCATGGTTCAACTTATAATCTAATAAAATTCCATGTTCTCTTTCAATTTTATTAATTTATTTTGTACAAATTTTAAGATGACCATATATTGTATTAAATAAATTTACCTTCTTCAATATGACAATTTAAACTATACCTTCTGTATGCAATATTTATCAAGGTGGGAACGTGCATATTTGTAAAGAATTAAGGCATTTAGTGCTACATAAATATGACAAGTAAGGAACAAGAAAATATCTATATTATAGAAATGATGTTTAACTTATACAATTTCACACAACACATAAAAATATTATTCTAAATGAATAGGTGTCTAAAACTCTGAACTCATAAAATATAACATCACATATAGCATGGGACATCATTATTAATAATTGGTTACATCATCTTATTCTTCTTCACTGCTACTTCTCACCATTATTACGTTGATCTGCTGCTTCTCACCATTATTACTTTGCTCTGCTACTTTTGCATAGGCCCTTTGATATAATATATGTATAGTCTCTTCGGAATAATTGTTCTCTGTTGTAGATAACCTCAACTGGATGTTGGAGTTCTAAGCGAAGATTGGTTTCTACAACTACTTTGCTGACATTAAACTTGGCCCCCCATCACTGAAGCATTTTCTTTTGACATACCCTTCAAAGCGAGACTGGTTGCTTTTTCCTTGGCCTCGCGAAGAGCTTCAATTAGGTTTTAGAGGGTAGTGGTGGGATGGTCAGCCATCTTCAGTAGATATTCAACTACATATACAAGTGTCATATGAGTGGCCTCCATCATATCTTGGATCGCAGGAAACAGATCATGGTATTAAATGGCGAGATAATTTTGGGAAAGAATCTTGAATTCTCTGAAAGTGCAGAATGAGAGAAGAATGTGCTTGTCCATCCGACTAGATTGGAGAAGCGCGAGGTCGATCTTGTCGATGTGGTTGGTGGTGAAAACGAATAATATCTCGCTTTCGCAACATGAGCACAAACCGTCCGTGAAGTTCAAAACCCCAGAAAGGGTCACTTTGCTATCCTCGTTTTCA
Source organism: Pinus albicaulis (assembly GCA_034641835.2). Taxonomy (NCBI): domain Eukaryota; kingdom Viridiplantae; phylum Streptophyta; class Pinopsida; order Pinales; family Pinaceae; genus Pinus; species Pinus albicaulis. The sequence goes on along the minus strand of CM076584.1, from coordinate 133,846,328 downwards.
TTCTCAACAGGCTTCTCAGAATGAGAGGGATTCTCTTTCTCTTGTTGCTTCTTCTTCTTCTTGTTGCGGTCCGAGAGATCAAGATAAAAGTCAATATCTTCTATTACGATGATGGATTTATTAGTGGTGGAGATGAGAAGATTTCAGAGTTTTATGTTGTTCTTCACTTATGTGAGCTCCAGATCATAGATGTAATACTCGAGAAAGTTAGCCATGGCGGCAATCAAAATGGACTTTCCCGTTCCAGGGGGGTCGTAGAGAAAATAACCTCTCTTCCACGCTTGCCCAACTTGTATGTAATACTTCTTTCCCCTCGAGAATCACTTGAGGTCTTGCACAATCTTGCTTCACCTCTAGTTCCAGAGCCAAAGTTTCAAAGGTCGAAGGATGATCGAACACAACAAGCATCCACAACCTGTTCTAGAATACATAGTCTTTGGAATTGTATTTATTGATGTGAATATTCTGGTACCAACTTCTAATCTCTAGTGTTTTTGCTTCTTCCATGACTTGAGGAAGATACTAATCTAATAATTTTTTCTTGTGTTTCTTGTTGAATGTTAACTCATAATAGTGTTTCTCCTCGTTGGTGGAGTCCTAGGAGAATAAGACCGTCTGTTTCGACTCTCTACTGTGGAACACCCACCACGCATTTATCCCCTCATATTCATCTACGATCTACTCGTTTCTGTCCATAATAAAGGCAAAATCCTTGTTATTCTGAAGCCTCTTCAGCTTTAATCTCTTTGCAGCTGAAGATGACCTTACTCTTAGGTAAGTTTGGGCTGCCTCGTAAACTTCGCTTACCTTCATCCTGTTATCTCTCCAAAATTTATAAGGGTTGTTAAGTGTGTTTAAAGAAATATTAGAGGTAACTATCAACCACTTTTGGATATTAGGATCTAGCCTTCCTAATGCTCATAGAGGGCTCTCTCTTAATGATTTAACTTTGTTGTCTTAATTGATTTTAGGCAAGTTATGAATGCTTGATTTAGTTTGATTTTGATTTGTTGGTAGAATTACTAATTTAGATGGATAGGTGCATGTATATTTTCCATTGGGCTATGGATTCAATATATCAAGAAAACATAACAGAATCAAGTTCTAAAGCAATTGTTACAGGGCAAGGTAGCTGAGCAAAATAAGATCTTAAAGGCTGAATGGTGAAGTGGTTTTCAATTGGGATCAAGGATCAGTTAAGGATTCCTTAAACCAGATAATGAATGAAGGTGAAAGAGGTCAATCAGGATCAAAGAGCAGTCAAGTATTCTCTAAACCAGACATCAGAAGAAAACATGAAAATGATTAAAAGTTCAAAACATAGTGTATTTAAACAAGTTCTACAATAAAATTCTTGTTATAACATTAAGATTTAGAAAACATGCATGTTTATGGGATACTTAAGAAAAGAACATGAACAATTGAAAATACTTCACTGAAGTGGCTCAACACATGAATCCTGTAAAACAATGCCTTTATTACTTATCCTATTTGTCAACTTGGAAATGGTACAATAAAACCTCAGGTAGTAGATCAATTCAACTATAGAAATATTCAGGAATCCACCCTCAATACTTTGAATTGATGAAGTATTTATACAACAATTAATACAAAATATCCTATCAACTGATTAGGATTTAATTAAGGAAAATAAATATCTTCATGCAAGAAGATAGAGACACCTATTAATTGAATGCAAGTTGTCCCTGTTTTATTGATTTTCTGTTTATTTAATTGATATTTGTTGTCTTTTACCACTAGTAAAAAATGGCTAACTAGTTACTAAAAAAATGACTAAAATTTGCATATAAGCGACTATTTTTTGGTCGGTGACCAATAGTAGCTAATTTACTGTTGGGTCCCTATATTACCCGTATAGTCCCTTATTGTTATTAGTGTAACCCCTTTATTTTTATTATTGTACCCTTGTAACCCCCATTTTTTTATTATTGTGCCCTTAAATTATTATTGTTAGGTCGGCTAGGATTACATTGTGGCCCACTAGGATTACATTATGGCCACATGGACTCCTATATATAGAAAGGAGGTTTTGTAAATTGTATCATCTAAGAATTGTTCATTTATGTAATGTATTGGAGGTTTCCCCCTCGAAGTGGCTCATTTCTAAGGCGTTGATATCTCTTTTCTTCTCTTTTTGGAGCTGGTTACACAACATTTGGTATCAGAGCTTTGGATTCTAGGGTTTCGCTGCTCCAAACAGGTCATCGTGGCATTTTCGCTATAACTTTTTTTCTACGAAGTTTCAGAAGCTGAAATCCTGAGGAAGATTGTCTAAAAATTTCAGAGCTTGGTTCGCAATATTTTCGGAGATATGATCTGTGCAAGTTAGGTCTTTTTTCAGGCTCCTAAACAGGTCATTGTGGCATTTTCGCTATAGATTTTTTTCTACGAAGGTTCAGAATCTGAAATTTCTAGGGTGCGAAGCGGAAATCCTGAGGAAACTCGTCAAAAAATTTCAGAGCTTGATTCACAATATTTTTGGAGATATGATCTGTGGAAGGTGGTGCTTTTTCAGTCTCCCGAATTTCATCTGAAAGAGGTGATCGTGGGAAAAGTTCAATAACTCTCTCTCTGAGCATCGGATTGGAGTGCCGTAAAAAGTGGTCGTAAGTACACAGATTGTAGTTTCTTGGCTATCAATTTCAGAGGTGAAGGACGAAACAATGACACGTGGCAAGTCGTACAAGTTCGCTCTACTGAACCAGTCCATAATTAGGTCATTGTGGGAGATTGGAGATAACTTTGTCTTGGAGAATCCAAATCAGGTCAGACCTGTGGCATTCAAAAGAGAATTCATAGGGCTACTTCAGTGCTGAATTTCAGATATTGAAGAGCCGCAATCACAGAGATAATCAAATTTCAATATCGAGCTCCTCAAAAGCAAGAAAAAGGTGTGTATTTTTTTTCCGAATTGCATAAGTCTTGTTTGAAGAATCAATTTGAATTGATTCCAAGGGCATATTGTAGAATAGATATCAGTATTGGGTTCTAAAATATGCCCCGTAAAAATAATTCAACACCCATTAAGCCTTCAGAAGGTTCTACTATGACTCATGAAGATGAAGAATTGCAACATGATCTATCAAAATTACAAGAGCAAATGCACCAAATTTCGCTCTCACAAAGAGCAGCAAAAAATGAAATGGAAGTTTTGAAGAAAGGCGTGGAAGCAAAGATGGATGGTGTGAAGAATAATATGGATGGTTTGAAGAAATATGTGGAATCTAAGATAGATGACATGGAAGCTGGCATGGAATCTAAAATGGAAAACATGAAGAATGATCTAAAAGCAGACATAGAAGGTTTGACAAAGTTGATACAAGAAATGTTTCCTAATGGTGAAAAGATAATAGAGGAAACTCATGATGAGAACAAAATAAATGTTAATCGTGATTTCATAAAATCTAATGTTGGCGGGAAGAACCACCATATTCCAAAAATGGATATGAGGAAGTTTGATGGAAAGGATCCTGTAACATGGATACTACAGATGGAGCAATATTTTGATCTCCATAATGTGCAAAATACACAAAAGGTACGCATTGCAACTTTACATTTAGAACAAAATACATTTGTATGGTATCGATGGCTTTGCTCCCGTAAAAAAATTGTCACTTGGTCAATTTTTACGAGGAAATGATAGCACATTATGAGGATACAAAGAGCAACACCTTCTTTAGCCAATTGATAAATCTCAAACAAAAGGGTTTAATGGGGGAGCACATTGAGGACTTCCAAAAATTGAATATAAGGGTAACTGATATTCCAGAGGAACACATGATTGATCTCTTCATAGGTACTTTAAAGGATAACATCCAAAATGAAGTTCGCATTTTGGAACCTGATTCATTGGAGAAGGCATTCAGGTTGGCAAGAAAAATTGAATGTAAAATTATGGCGACAAGGAAGCCTACCACTCACTTCTATAAAGAAGGAAGTGTTGCTACGCCTAGATTTCCAAAACCTACAAGGTTGACACCACAACAATTGGAAGAAAAAAGAGCAAAAGGGCTTTGCTACAGTTGTGATAGCAAATACACTAAAGGTCATAAGTGTGCTGAGAAGAAATTATTTACATAGATTGTGAAGAGGAAGAAGAAAATGAACAAGAAGAGGATATACACTAGGAACCTGGGCCGAACAGGGAAAGAAATGAATTCAATTAGATATCGTGTAATGCATCGGTAGGCATTATCATGCATGGTAGGCATTATCACTCCTCAAACTTCCAAGATAGAAGGACATATCAAGAAGAAAAAGGTAATAGTGTTGATTGATTCGTAGCACCTATAATTTTATTCATTGCAAGGTAGCCAAGGAATTAAATTGTTTCCTACACCAAAGACCAATGGCTATGGTGGCAAATGGGAGGAACTATGGGGCCACTGGAAAATGCCATAATATCAAGCTAACCATGGGGGAATATGTATTGACTAGTCCAATTCTTTCCATTCCTATGAGGTACGATGTTGTACGGTATACAATGGTTACAATTCGGGGGGACGGTAGCTTTTAATTTTCAAATTTTTTCAGAAGGAAAGGAAGTTTAATTACGGGGTATTGCAGGGAAGCCAGGAAGGATAATAAGCTCTAATGTCATGACAAAGCTTCTAAAGAAAGAACAGCGAGGCGTAATTGCACAATTATGCTCACTAGAAGTTCCAACATCAAAATCATCTATTTCTGCAGATCTCCAACAAGTCTTGGACAATCATTCCAAGGTGTTTGAAACTCCCAAAGGATTCCCACCTATTCGTGATCATGATCATGCTATTCATTTGATTCCAGGAAGTGTTCCTCCAAACATCAGGCCTTATAGATATCCTTATGTCCAAAAGAGCCAAATTGAACGTATGATTGCAGAAATGTTAGAGGCGGGTATAATTCAACCTAGTCAAAGTTCTTTCTCTGCTCCTGTAGTATTGGTACACAAGAAGGATGGATCATGGCGCATGTGTCTGGATTATAGGGAGCTCAATAAGCTCAACATTAAAGATAAATTTCCCATTCCTATGATTGATGAATTATTGGATGAATTACATGGAGCAATTTATTTTACCAAGTTGGATCTTCGTTCAGGATATCAACAAATTAGAATGAAGACTGAAGATATTCCAAAAACATCATTTCGAACTCATGAGGGTCCTTATGAATTTTTGGTCATGCCTTTTGGCCTTACCAATGCACCTTCTACATTTCAAGGGTTGATGAATTCCATTTTCAAACCCTTCCTTAGAAAATTTGTGCTGGTATTTTTTGATGATATACTAATATATAGCAAGTCTTGGAAGGATCATGTTGAACACGTTGACAGGGTGCTCAAACTATTGCAGGAGAAACAATTATATGAAAAAATATCCAAATGTTTCTTTGGAGTACAAGAGGTGGAATATCTGGGTCATATTGTATCTCACGAGGGTGTTAAAGTAGACCCTAACAAAATTAAAGCCATTAAGGAATGGAAAGTCCCCACGACCATAAAGCAATTGCGAGGATTTATCGGCTTAATAGGGTATTATCGCAAGTTTGTTAAGAATTATGGGGGAATAGCAGCACCTTTAACAACATTATTGAAGAAAGATGCATTTTCATGGACTCCTGAAGAAACTAAGGCCTTTGAACATCTTAAAGAGGCAATGTGCCTAGCACCAGTCTTAGCTACGCCAAACTTCACAAAAACCTTTATTGCGGAATGTGATGCCTCAGGAAATGTAATTGGTGCTGTTTTAATTAAGGAAGGAAGACCCATTTCTTTTGAAAGTCGTCCAATCAAAGGAAAGTATTTACAGAAACTATTTATGAGAAGGAAATGTTAGCAATACTGCATGCACTAAAGAAATGGAGAACTTACCTAATGGGAAGACACTTCAAGGTAAAAACTGATCATGATAGTCTTAAACACTTTTTGGAACAAAGACTATCTTCCGAAGAGCAGAAAAAATGGGTCACAAAGATGTTGAGTTATGACTTTGAAATAATCTACAAAAAAGGAAAGCTTAATGTTGTTGCAGATGCACTCTCAAGAAAGAATGAAGAGGTGGAAGCATTGCTTTGTGCCATTTCTATTATCCAACCAGATTGGATAACTGAAGCAAGATGAATGGAAGAAGGACAAAGATGTATGGGCACTCATTCAAAAGTTGCAGCAAGATCCTAGTACATCTAATACATTTAGTTGGAAAAATGATTCCTTATGGTACAAAGATCACTTATATCTTTGTAATAATTCCCAACTAAAACAAAAGATTCTTCTGGAATTGCACACTTCTGCTTTAGGAGGACGCTCGGGATTTTTAAAAACTTACCATAGGGTGAAGAAAGAATTTTTTTGGGATTGCCTTAAATCTGATATTCAAAAGTTTGTGGCGAAATGTTTGGTTTTCCAGCAGAATAAAGTTGAGACAATTAAGACCCCAGAACTTCTACAACCTTTATCCATTCCAAGTCAATGTTGGGAGGAGATTTCAATGGATTTTATCACAGGTTTACCTAAGTCCGAAGGAAAGAGTGTCATCATGGTGGTAGTTGATAGACTTACCAAGTATGCAAACTTTTGTGCATTATCTCATCCATTTAAAGCAAGTACAGTTGCTACTACATTTATGGACAGCATTCAAAAGCTACATGGAAGCCCAAGGGTTATTGTGAGTGACAGAGATCCCATTTTTATTGGAAATTTTTGGACGAAGTTATTTTTTTGTTTGGGTACTCAATTAGCTCATAGCTCATCTTATCATCCTCAATCTGATGGTCAAACTGAGATAGTAAATAAATTTTTGGAAGGATATCTTTGTTGTTTTGTATCTGATAAACAAGCACAATGGGTCAAGTGGTTACCTCTTGTTGGAAATATGATGCAGAGTGTTGTCCTTGATGGTAACCCACTGAATGAAGATGAAGACATGAGATTGTTGGCATGTGTTGTCCTTGATGGAAATACACCTGATGAAGTTATTCTTGACTTGATGGACTTGGTAAATGATGTAAATATGATGTGACATGATGTTTGTTGAACAATATGATGTAGAGAGTTGATCTTGAATGGAAACCCACCTGATGAAGATGATGGCAACCTACTTGATGAATTTGTGCTTGATAGAATATGTCTTGATGAACAGAGTATGTCTCAAGGCATACGCGGATCTGTCTAGGGGAAGTCGCGTATGCACACGGGAAACAACGTTCCAAGTCGCGTATGGGCAAAAGCGCTCATAAAGTGGGAAACCAGGGGTAACCACCATGGTATTGACCCATTGTATTGGGTAATGATTCATCTAAATGACCCCATCCAGGAATACCATCGGAAGTAATGTAGTTTTGGGCTCATGGTATTGTTTTGGCTCATGGTATTGAAAAAGGGGCCCGTGGTATTGAAGGCTCATGGTATTGAAAAAGGGGCCCGTGGTATTGAAGGCTCATGGTATTGAAAAAGTGGCCCATGGTATTGAAAAAGGATAAACCTATATAAGGAGAAGAAATTCATTGTGCAAATCATGAGTGTGGGAGCAAGATGTCTGAGCTTGAATGAATACTTCTCTGTGAAGTATATCTATATGGAAAGGGTAAAGAGTTGATGATAGATCTGAATCTATGATGCACCTATGAAGAAATGATGAAGCGGGAGATCTAGATCTGAATTGTACTTGTATCTGCTAGATCTGTTTATGGAAGATTTAGATCTAAGATGAGGCGAACATCTGTCTGAAGTAAAAGGGTAAATCTGAACTGAATATCTGATCTGAAGAGATATGCTGCTCTATAATGGTTGAAGATCTATACGCTAGTTTTTCGAAGGGAAAGCGCATATATACGCGGCTTCGCTAAGAAAAAGCGCGTATGCGCAATGAAATTGGATCTGTAATATGTACAGAAGTATACGTTGGTTTATATGAACAGAAGCACATATATACGCGACATCAGTGAAAGGGAAGCGCGTATGCAAACTAGGGTTTGCTGAAGTCTGTGGTAAGAAATGTCTGATCTGTTCTACTAGTTTACTGATATCTGTCAGTGAGTTATATGTATCTGTTTCATGGTTGGATGTGCTTAAAAGTGTGGAAGGGTCCAATATGAAAATATGATGAAACGAGGCCTGCAAGTTGTTCTCTATTGAAGTTGTTTGGATCTAGTGTGAAAATTGATGAAACGTGGTCCATAGAGGTGCTGAGGGTTGTAGCCTTCGCCCGGTGGAACGCAGCTCCTCTCCAGTGAGCCAGGGTAAACCAGGACTGTGTGTCGTAGCTCCCTTCCAGGAGAGGCTGGTAAACGAGTCAGGGGGTTGGAGCTCCCTTCCAGGAGAGGCTGGTAAACGAGCGTAGGTGGGTGCCTGCGTGCTGGTAGGAGTCTACACCAGCACATATGTTGTAAGATGTTTTTTCTATAATAAAATATTGAAGGCTGAGCAACTGCAGCGGTGGTTTTCTCCCGACTTGGGTTTCCACCTAAAATCTTGGTGTTCATGTGTGATGGTTTATTCTGTTCTTACTGCACTTTTTTACTGTTTATAGAACATCTAATGAATGAATGATGGAATGATATAAGTGAAGAATCAATGGCATAATTAAATCTCTGTGTATACGCGAGTTTTATGAAGGATATCCGCGTACATACGCTAGTTGTCTTCAGCAAAGTAGCGTATGGGTTTTAGAGCATGAAAAAGTAAAAAGTTTTGAATATGCAGTAAATACTGATTCACCCCCCCCCTCTCAGTATTTTTCCCAACAATTGCTTTTAGAGCATGGTCCTTCTGCAGAAGCTTGATCGCTTGAAGGAGATCCGTCGCAATGGGAAGTCTTGAAGGAGTAATGTCTCTAAAGCCACCTCTATTCAATGGAAGCAATCTGATATTCTGGAAGGTATGAACAAAAGCATATCTGCAAAGTCTTGGTGCAGATGTATGGGCAATCGTGGAAGAAGGCTATCAATATTCGACAAGTATTCCTACTGATGCGGCCGAAAGAAAGAAGTATGAAATCAATGCCAAAGCAGTGAATGTCTTAATTAGGAAGCATGTTTGAACCAGAATTTTCTAAAGTGATGCAGCTAAATTTAGCAAAAGAAATATGGGACAAAATCATTCTGAGCTATGAAGGAGATACAAAGGTAAAAAGTGCAAAACTACAAACTCTCAGAATTGAATATGAAAATTTAAGGATGTATAGTGATGAAAGTATTGCCAGTTTCTTTCTTCGTCTAGATGATATTGTAAATCGAATGAGAAATTTGGGTGAAACCATAACCGATACTACTCTGGTGGAAAAAGTCTTAAGATCTTTGACTTCAAAATTTGACTCTAAAGTTTCAGCTATTGAAGAAAGGGAAGATCTGCAAACTCTTACTATTGTTCAATTACATGGTATTCTGACTGCTTTTGAAATGAGACAAGGAGGTCCTTCTCAAATCAAAGAAGTTGTTTTTAAGGTATCTGCAAAAGGAAAAGAAAAGGAAGTTGTCAAAGAATCCAGCTATATATCCGAAGAAGAAGAAGCGAATTTTGTGAGAAAACTTCAACTAGGTACTGGAAGATTCAAAGGTAAGCTTCCCTTCAAATGTTTTGATTGTGGAAAAGTTGGTCACTATGCTGCTAAATGTCCTTATAGAGAAAAACATGGTAAAGGGAAAAAATTTGAAAAGAGGAAGAGTTATTATGCAAATGAAGATGATGATGAAGTGTCCAGTGAAGATGAAGAAGATTCTGACCAAGCTCTACAAGTGCTCATGGCAAAGAAGCAAAAGAAGAAGGTTACTCAAGGAAAGAAGATACCTCAGAAATCATGTATAACAGAAATTAAAGGAGATGAAACAGGTATTGATCGTTGTTCTTGTATTTCACTTACCTGTATATGCAAAGGTAAAAGTAACAGTATGGATCTAGAAGAAGCTGTCAAGATTAAAGTTAAAGATCAACAAAAATCATCTAAAAAGAGTGAAAGTATAGAAGCAAATAATGAAAGTAATGATTGGTGTCAATTTGAAAGGAAGGAATATATCTACCAGGATGTGATCTCTAAGATGAATGAAAGGATAGAAACACTAAATGGACAAATAGACAAGTATCAAGGGTTGCATGCTTATGCAACCAATCAAGGTGAAAAAATTGAAGCAGAAATCATCTCTCTGAAAGCAGATCTTGAAGCATCAAGTAAGAAGAATGAGGAACCTCTACAACCATTTGATAAGGAAGGCCTTGAAGCAGAAATCATCTCTCTCAAACAAGATCTGGAAAAATCAAATAAGAAGAATGAAGAGCTGCAACAAACATGTGAAGAAAACGAAAATTGGTTGAAAGAAGAGATTCTAAATCTAAAGGATCAAGTAAAAGATGGAAGAAGGAAAGAAGAAAGCATGACAGAGCAATATCAAGCCTTGGAGGTTGAGGTAAACATTCTCAAAGGTAAATTAGAAGAAAAGGTTAAATTTTTGAGGTTTCAAGATAGTACTAATATTTTGGACAATATTTTGAGTAATCAAAGGTCTCCTGCTATCAAACTTGGTCTTGGTTTCCATGAAACTGTTAAAGGAGAATCTAGCTCACAAGGAAGTGCTAAAAACTCATAGGATGTCAACGCAAAACCTGAAGTGTTGAAAGAGACAAAAGGTCAACCAACAATGATGAAATCTCAAAGGAAATCAGTCAGTAATGTTGAATGCTTTAAATGTCACAATTATGGGCATGTTGCAGCAAATTGCAGGAGCAGATCTTTTCAGCCTCAAACAAACAGCTCCTACAAAGAAAGGTACTCTGGTTTCTTTAAGGGATATTGTTATTCATGTAACAAGTATGGACATAAAGCAGCTGATTGTAAAAGGAGGAAGATTAGAAATACTCATTATGACTCTTATGCTTATTTCTCTGGACACATGAGATGTTATTCTTGTAACAAGTATGGACATGTAGAAAAGGAATGCAGGTTGAACAGATCTGAGAAAGTGGACAATTTTCAGCACACAGTTAGGAAGTTCAAGCAAATTTGGAAAAAGAAGGAGGACCAGTCAGAAACGTAGGGGATACTGACCCTACTGCAGTCATCCACTTCTGAAGCTTACTTCTCTTATTGACTGCAGGAATGATGTGGGATACATTATGAGATTTAGTAATGTATCATCACAGGGGGAGAAATGTATGATAACTCTCATGGTTGATTTGATTACTCTGGTTATGTTTATTTCTGACAGTGCATCTGATGTGGAAAAGACAGGTACAGAAGGTACAACTTCAGGGGGAGATGAAGGTGTGAAAATTTCTATGCTTCACTTTCCATACGCGGGTTCGATGAAAAAAAGTCGCATATACACGCGAGTTCCAGTAGACACAGTCGCGTATGCATTAATGATAAGAGAATTGGGATGAAAGCTGAAGATCAGGAGCAGAGGTTCAGGGGGAGCATCAGTCTGACTGCTAATGATTGTACTGTTAGCATTATTCTGGTTATACTCATGCTAATGAAATGATACATGGTTTCCTATGTTGAAGATTATGTATGAGTCATGTTTGCTTGTTGATGAAGAGTATTCGTTGCTGAGATGAAAGTCTTATAATTCAGAGATAAGAACAGATCATGCAGAGATTGTTGCTGATGACTTGCTGATAAAGGTATTCAGGTTGCACAAGTTAAGGAAGAGCACTGGTTCAGGGGGAGCAGCAGGATGAATACTAATGATTGCATTGTTGGCACTATGACTGCTTATTCTTTGGTTATTGTAATGATGATGACTTGGTATATGGTTTATTATGATGAGTTTTTGAGCCTTGTTTGCTGAAAAGTATCTTCTGTGCTCACACATGGATGAATTGGAAGTCTTATATTCAGAGATAAGAATAGATCATACAGAGTTTGTTACTATGGTTGAGATCTTTTCCCTACATATGTTACTTCATGTTAAATCTTAAAGATCATGGTGATATTGGACCACATGGATGATTGCTTGACACATATTTGAAGATGTTGTTCTGGTATGATAATTTCTCTTGGAAAGAATGTATTGATGCTGCAAAGAAGCTGAAGGCTTGGCTACTAATGTGCTTATGCTACAATCATTGGATGACGCTTGAAGACACAACTACATTGTCGTATCTGTCTGCCCTCACATGTTCCAGGGAAGCATTTGAATTTCACAAGCTGAAGCTGGAGTTGTCTCTGTCTGTCAGAAGAACAAATCTACTTAAATGCAGAAGAATGAATTGGATACGCGGGTTTCCTGAAAGACAGTCGCGTATATACGCAAGTTGAAACACATAAAGCCGTGTATGGTTGGTTGCTGGAAATTTTTGTTTGTGATCAGCTTTCTTCAGCACAGCTGCAGTGCTGTTTGGTATCTCTGATACTGTTTGGTATCTCTGGTGGTGTTCCAGTTCTCATAATTCTATTTCTAATGATTTGATAAAGATGCCTTGATGATTTGTTGGTGAAAGTGTTCAGGATGCACAAACTAAGTGGGAGCCTTAGTCATATGGAAAGGATGCTTGGATACACAGATTCAGGGGGAGCATTAGCTTTGCTGAGTATAATGCATTGTTGGAATTATTCTGAAACATGTTCTCTTTCTTGAGGATTTTCTGGTGTTGGTCATAAATGGTCATATTTATAATTTGATGAAAAGGTCTTTTTGAGACCCATGATGTAAAATTGTAATATTCAGTCATGTAAGGACTTGTCAAATTTGTAAACCCACTTGGTTGGGTAGCAGAGTCAAATTTTGTAAACCCACTTGGTTGGGTAGTTGAATTGAAGTGTGTAAACCCACTTGGTTGGGTATTTGAGTCTCATATGTAAATCCACTTGGTTGGATCTTTGATGTAAGTATGAGTCATTGGTGATAGGAAAGTCATAGAGTCATGTACTTCAATGAAAAATACGTTTGACAATTTAGCATGAACTCAGGGGAAGCTTGGTCACTTCAGTATACATCAGATCTGCAGATCACTTCTTCTTCTACATGAGGAGAACAGGGGGAGAGTGTGTTGGTTTTGATCCGCCCTTTGCCCTTGATGTCAAAGGGGGAGAGTGAAATGGTGTTTGAATGAAGATAATGGTGTCAAAGAATGGGGAGAGTGACATGGTGTCGGAGAGTGACATGGTGTCATTGTATTCTTAATGTACCTATCTGTTGTGGTGATCAAACACCATCGTGGTTGCCATCAAGTCCAAAGGGGGAGATTGTTGGCAATATGATGCGGAGTGTTGTCCTTGATGGCAACCCACTGAATGAAGATGAAGACATGAGATTGTTGGCATGTGTTGTCCTTGATGGCAATACACCTGATGAAGTTATTCTTGACTTGATGGACTTGGTAAATGATGTAAATCTGATGTGACATGATGTTTGTTGAACAATATGATGTAGAGAGTTGATCTTGAATGGCAACCCACCTGATGAAGATGATGGCAACCTACTTGATGAATTTGTGCTTGATAGAATATGTCTTGATGAACTAAATATGATGTATCTACAGTGTGTACAGAAGGCAATGAAGAAAGGAATTCAGCATGTGCTAGATCTATGATGAAAAGAGTATGTCTCAAGGCATACGCGGATCTGTCTAAGGGAAGTCGCGTATGCACGCGAGAAACAACGTTCCAAGTCGTGTATGGGTAAAAGTGCTCATAAAGTGGGAAACCAGGGGTAACCACCATGGTATTGACCCATTGTATTGGGTAATGATCTGTCTATGTGACCCCGTCCAGGAATACCATCGAAAGTAATGTAGTTTTGGGCTCATGGTATTGTTTTGGCTCATGGTATTGAAAAAGGGGCCCGTGGTATTGAAGGCTCATGGTATTGTTTTGGCTCATGGTATTGAAAAAGTGGCCCGTGGTATTGAAAAAGGATAAACCTATATAAGGAGAAGAAATTCATTGTGCAAATCATGAGTGTGGGAGCAAGATGTTTGAGCTTGAATGAATACTTCTCTGTGAAGTATATCTGTATGGAAAGGGTAAATATTTGATGATAGATCTGAATCTATGATGCACCTATGAAGAAATGATGAAGCGGGAGATCTAGATCTGAATTGTACTTGTATCTTCTAGATCTGTTTATGGAAGATTTAGATCTAAGATGAGGCGAACATCTGTCTGAAGTAAAAGGGTAAATCTGAACTGAATATCTGATCTGAAGAGATATGCTGCTCTATAATGGTTGAAGATCTATATGCTAGTTCGCCGAAGGGAAAGCGCATATATACGCGGCTTCACTAAGAAAAAGCGCGTATGCGCAATGAAATTGGATCTGTAATATGTACAGAAGTATACGCTGGTTTATATGAACAGAAGCGCGTATATACGCGACATCAGTGAAAGAGACGTATGCAAAATGGGGTTTCTTTGAGTACGTAGTAAGAAATATCGATACGACCTGGCAGTTTCTTGATATACGTCGATGAGTTGCCTGTCTGTTGTCCATGGGTTGAATGTGCTTCCACGTGTGGAAAGGTCCAGTCACAGAAATTATGATGAAAGCGAGGGCACCAAGTTGTTCTCTATTGAAGTTGTTTGGATCCAGTGTGAAAATCGATGAAACGTGGTCCATGGTGGTGCTGAGGGTTGTAGCCTTCAGTCAGGGGGTTGTAGCTCCCTTCCAGGAGAGGCTAGTAAACGAGATCAGGGGGTCGTAGCTCCCTTCCAGGAGAGGCTGGTAAATGAGTCAGGGGGTTGGAGCTCCCTTCCAGGAGAGGCTGGTAAACGAGCGCAGGTGGGTGCCTGCGTGCTGGTAGGAGTCTGCACCAGCACATATGTTGTAAAATGTTTTCTCTATAATAAAATATTGAAGGCTGAGCAACTGCAGCGGTGGTTTTCTCCCGACTTGGGTTTCCACCTAAAATCCTGGTGTTCATGTGTGATGCTTATGTGTGATGGTTTATTCTATTCTTACTGCACTTGTTTACTATTTATAGAACATCTAATGAATGAATGATGGAATGATATAAGTGAAGAATCAATGGCATAATTAAATCTCTGTGTATACGCGAGTTTTATGAAGGATATCCGCGTACATACACTAGTTGTCTTCAGCAAAGTAGCGTATGGGTTTTAGAGCATGAAAAAGTAAAAAGTTTTGAATATGTAGTAAATACTGATTCACCCCCCCCTCTCAGTATTTTTCCCAACACCTCTCGCTGAATGGTGGTATAACACTTCCTTCCATACTGCAGCAAAGATGACCCCATTTATGGCACTTTATGGATATCATCCACCATCTATCACATCATATTTAAGGGAAAATTCGAAGGTTCAAGCAGTGGAAGATCACATCGAAAATCTCGCAGCATCAAAGAAGAAGTTTCAACTCAAAGACAACTCTAAATTTGTCACAAAACCTAATTTAAAACAATATGTTAAACATCAATATTGGTAACAGAGAAGCTTTTGTTGTAGGAGATTGTTATTTTTGACACACAACCATACAAACAAATGTCCCTCAAAAGAGGCCAAGAAGCAGAGAACAATTATTTAAAGTACTATGGTCTCATAAGGCGTTGTAAAAGACGAATAAGGGTACAAACTGAGCTCGCTTCTTCGCAGTGATTCTTAGTTTTCCATGTTTCATGCTTAAAAAAGGTTACAGGTGAAAATCTTCTCACTAAACAGCATTGCTGTAAACTCATGAGAAGGAAAGCTCAGAAGTAGCCCCAAGTGTCATGAAACAAGAACTCGACAGCTACGGAATCGATCAATTTCAGAGTATCTCATCAAGTGGAAGAACTTACCCACTGAAGATTCTATATGGGAGGATGAGAATTTTATACAGAAGCACCCAGAGCTACTCAAGCATTGAGGACAACACTTTTTTGAAGGAGAGGGGCATGTTAGGTCCCTATATTACTAGTATAGTCCCTTATTGTTATTAGTGTAACCCCCTTATTGTTATTATTGTACCCTTGTAACCCCATTTTGTTATTATTGTGCCCTTAAATTATTATTGTTAGGTCGGCTAGGATTACATTGTGGCCCACTAGGATTACATTATGGCCACATGGACTCCTATATATAGATAGGAGGTTTTGTAAATTGTATCATCCAAGAATTTTTCATTCATGTAATGTATTGGAGGCTGCCCCCTCGAAGTGGTTTATTTCTAAGGCGTTGATATCTCTTTTCTTCTATTTTTGGAGCTGGTTACACAAAATTTACAGTATCTTATAACGCGACCAACTTTTAGTCATTTTTAGCTTAGTCATTAATTGGTTGTCTCAATTTTGTTGTCTAGTAGTATATTTGATCATTAATTTAGTCATTTATTGGGTTATTGTAGTCACTGATTTGGTCATTTATTTCGTCATTGATTTGGTCATCGATTTAGTCATTAATTTGATTATTGATTTGGTCTTTGATTTTATTGTCTAGTAGTATATTTGGTCATTAATTTAGTCATTTATTTGGTCATTGATTTGATTATTGATTTGGTAATCTATTGCCACACTTAATGACCAATTATAAAACGAAATATATTACTAAATGATCACTAGATAAAACTAATTAATGACCAAAGAAATATGACCAAAATTTTGGTTGTGTTATAAGATACTGTAAATTAGCTACTAATAGTCATATATACACAAATTTTAGTCATCATTTGAAACCAATTAATGACCAAGAACTATGAGTAAATTTTGGTCGTGTTATAAGCTACTGTAAATTAGCTACTACTAATCATATATATGCACAATTTAGTCGTCATTTGTAATAAAAAAAATATCATTTACAATAGTCATTTTTTTTTTGGTAGTTTTGTATTCATTATATAAATGACTACTTTATTAGTTTATATTCATTTCATTTACTTTCATTAACAATCGTTATAAACAACTAATTTAGTAGTATATTCATTTTATTTGTGTTCATCATTAATAAAAATAAGCTACTATTTTAGTAGTTTTAGATGGATTTTATGTGTTCATTATTAATCAACATAAATTAATTAGTACAATTTTGTAACTAAATTTAATAAAAATTTCATACAATGTACATGTTCATCTAATATGAAAACATAAAGTTACATATGTTAATTACAATACTATGTAATATCCAGTGCAACTATAAATAATTCCAACCACATAAATTCTATTACATAAAATGTCAGGTATTACAATATGAGTTTCAACCTTAATATTAGTTGGAGTACAATTTACACATGAAATAATGTTTCATTACTTCAAACATTATCATTGTCTTGCCAAGGCATTGCAAGTGACTCTGATTGTTTTGCCAAGGCATTGCAAGTGAATTCACCAACTCTGAAGACTTAGATCATCAGTCTCTAAGCGTGTGTCTTATGCAAGATATTGGCTCTACGGGTACCACTATACCAATTCTCTTCTCTCTCTTTAATTTTCATTTTGTCGCTCTAGAGTTATTTTTTCTCTTCTTTCTTCGATCCTTTCTTCTTACCATCAATACTGAGTTCATTTTCTGACAAAAAAAAAGAGATAATATCATGCAATTTATAAGACATGAAATTTGATGAACACTAGAATATAAACTAAATTAGACTATAAAATATTTATACGATATATACCTCAACATCAAAAATGTTGTTAATGCCATTTTCCCCATAAAAGTAAGAAACTTGAACAAATTTTCTTTAGTTGGGAAATAGTGGTAGCTATGTGGCCTTATGACCTGTATAAACATAGAAAATAAAATGTCACAAATAAACACAATAGAGCTACCAATTTCTACTAAGAATGTCTCATGCTCCACTTTTGTAGTTATATCGTTTCCTCTAGTTATCTTTAAGAAGCAACCACACTTCAGTAGAAATATAATGGGTGGAGCAAAGTATTGTTGACACAAGATTACAATAAGAAACTAAAAAAGAATAAGACAATACTTTGTACATTGCAATACTAACCGGGAATATAGCTTCAATAAAGTAATCTTCAATTATCAACATACTATTCTAGGGGAAAAAGGATTCCAATTCCCATAAGCCAACAAATTATGTGTGTCGCTTGTTTTCCCTATAATTAATTGAGCGAGATTAGCACATGCAATTTCCATTTAGAATCTATGAAATAATTCTATAAATATTCAAAGAAAACTTAATGTTACTCATTCATTTTTCTCTGATGCAAAAAAAAACTGAATATGCTAACATGTTTTTAAGCTGGAGAGTTTTGTAATCCATCATGTCCAAAATCATTTCTTATTTTCATGATTGTTTTTTTAATGATCAAGCAATGGGCCTATATTTGATCAGAAAACATATTTTTAGAATATATTCCATTTTTCTAATTCAAAGCTAAATTTCCTTCCAGTTTATGACGTTCAAACAAACTGGAATCACATTCCTTCAAAAAGTCACTATTGTAATATACTACTAAACGAACAGCTACATAATGAAGTTATTAGTGGTGGAATACTAATAAATCACAAATATGGGCAAGCAATAACACCATTCTATCCTAGGCATGCCAAGTCTTTATCCTCTTAGTTGGAAATATTTCTTCTTGAAAATAACATATTTGACAAAGAGAAATTTTCTAAAATTAACCAGCGCCGGTGTATCCAACAACATTGACATTTATATTGGCATCCCCTCAAAAGTATTAAACAAGTGTAGTGCACTTCCCTGTAAGGTCAAAGTTTGGAAATGGAATATGTTGTCCCTTAGTCTAATAAAGTTTTAACTTGCCTTTGATAACTTAGAGAGAATGGGAATCCAATATAGATAATTGAAAAAACAAACTTGTATCCATTCACACTTACCTAGTTAATAAACAAGCATTGAAGAAATATACAAATCCAAGCATGTTTCACATTCATACAAGAAACATAATTTCCAGATTTTGATTGCAACCCTTGAGGCTTTCTCAAATCTGTAAACAAGTAACATCATAAATATTTTTCCTTAATTCTAAAACCTTATCCTATGTGGAGCTTGAGAAAACATGTGCATAAACATATCACATTATAGCATGTTGTGGTGTACATTTACAAGAAACCAATCATTCAAATTTTTATATTCAGTCAAGATTGAGGCATGTGTTAAATGCCCATTATCTACATCTTTTCACAATGGTGTCATAAATAATTTGAAGGTTATTGTCTTGCTAGTATGATCTAATTATTGATTTGTTCAAGATGTTTTTTCACTCCCATTATTAAAATTTTGATGTTATGAACAATATATAGATACAATGGATGCTTTGAATAATAAAAGAGGCAATTATTTTTCCATCAATAGTGTTTATTTTTTGCATATGGTGTAAATTCAATAGTTATACTGGTGGTTTTTGCAATGAAATATCTTGAAGGCTTACACCACACCTACTTTCCCATGCTAAACCATAGTTTTGCGTCATCAGCCACCCCTCTTCAGAGAGTCCATTAGCCTATACCTTAAATTCTCTGTAAATATGATGGAATGATATCTTCAAGAATTGTGCCTTGAATGTCTTCAGCTACTCCAAAATGGGTTGTGAGAACAATTATTCCATCCTAAAGCTACCATTGAACCAACTGATAACCAAGGAATCCCCAAAGACCTAGAATTCAATCACCTCTCCTCTACTACTATTGTTAACAAAAATCCTAGTGCCTTTATTTCATCATAGTTGTTAGAACCTATACCAATAAATGCTTCAAATTTTGAAGATATGAGTATAATAGAATCACTAAGGTATAGGATACCTCCTGCAACACATTCTTCTTGTTGACATGGATTGACATTGCTGAAAATTGAAATAACACCATTCGCACTCTTAACAATAGAAGGATGGATCAATGTCCTTTCTTTACCAGTGTTAGGGGATTTTTTACTTTGAAACCTCAGTCATGACTGGGAGACACATTGAAACTATGGCTAAAATTTACCTTGAAAGATATCAGAGTTTTTGGAAAGCCAGATACATCACATCAAAACACCATAAGACCTAGTGCCTTACAACCCTTTAAGTCTTTATTCAAAACACAATTTTTTAAAAATTGAACATTATATCCCTCATAGGTATATATGCATCTAGTCACTTAACTTTTTGAAAAATTTTGAACTTCTGGAGCTTCTTCAACTATGAGGGTGATCCTCATGAATTATCTACAAATATAGCTTTATAGACTAGCCTCAGAGTATATACCCCTATGGCAATATTCTTTGACCAGACAAAAGAATCCTCCTCTCTAAGCCTGATGTAATTCTTCTCAAAATTCTTATGTGTTGTGCTACTTCAATATTTGTCAGCTTTGTTCTAGCCAACAAAACCATGAATTCATTTACAGGTTTCATGTGTTCTCGCAAAGTAGTACAAACAACCCTTGTGAGAGGAGAAGAGTGCTCGGTGAAAAATTCTTAAATGCAACAAAAATATTTGGCCACCTGGAAATGACAATGGTAAGAGGAGTAAATCAAACAGTTCTAGCATAGCCTCTATACCCTTTTTCTCAAAAAACGCCCATGTACCTATATTATGCAAAATATTTTGTAAGAGACGTGTAGAATTGCTTATGCAATTTGGGAGAATGGATTCCATGTTTGAAGACAAATTTTCAACAAACATATCAACCCCTAACTCGTATTTCACGCTCGATTATTCATCTCCATCAATTGAAATGATTGTTTTCTATTCTAAATCAGTCTCCATGGGAACAAGCATAGAAGAGATGGAAAGTTCTTGCAATAGGGAAGATACTTCAAGGCCAAATCTAAGTTTTTCAATATTATTTAATATTTCAATCAATACATCCACACCATGCCCCCTCAAAGAAGTAGCATGTCATATCACCTCATCCAACACAGATGATAAGGACCTCAAACTGTCACCTGCCAAAGCCTGTAAGTAGGCTTTCGATGTAAAAAATTTCACAAAAGATCTTAGAGAACCACAATCATTAATAGCTTGAAGTGTGAGGTTATTAAGTAAAAAAGCATCTAAGCACTGTGGTATACAAGCTACTACATCTGGAGAAGGGAGGAAACCAACCATGATGCCATCCAAAAAATCATTAGGCAGACTAGCAACATCTAGAACAAAATAGAAAGTTGGATCTTTGTGAATAAGATCACTCGTGATTGCAGTTGCAAGGGAAAAGAGTCAAAAACCCCACCACCAAAGTCCTTTGATATTTTGAATATAGTGCACAAGAAAAATGGCAAAGAACTCTCTTCAAATCATATAGTCATGTAGTATTTATAGGAGCATATGTGCCATGAGATAGAGCCTAAGGCAAATCCTTCATAATAAGTCTTCTATGATAAGGAACGAATGTGTTAGGTAGAGAAATTTGCATTGCCTATGACCTAGCAACATTGTTCTGAGGAGACTTTCCCTTGGAACCTGATTGTGATTCTCCATTCTGCATCCTTTCTCCTCAAAATGGCAGACTTCAAACGTTCTATGGTGTTGTGCAAGGCTCCTAAACCCATAAAGGAGGTTGCAGCAGGATTAGTATAGTACATAAAAGAATCAAGAACATGAACAAAGTTGTTACCAAGTGTATATGTTGTGGATCCAAATCTTTGAGAAGAGGGAGAAAAATTGGCATTAAACCCACATCCCATAAAGCAGTGCAACCAAAAGAATAAGAAAATATAACTGTTACAAGAGAAAGCAATGCTTCTACTAAAGATGTCGAACAATAGGATGATTCACTGGAAACTTATTTCCATTGAGCTCTAGGGGAATTATCGCTTTATGGTTTGGTTATCTTAAATAACGTCCACAGTTCTTCAATGTGAGGCTCAGTTTAGTGATTTTTAGCCACCTAGTCTGGTTGATGGTTTCAATTTCTCTCCTCAAACAAGTAAGTTGTCACCATTACCTTCTTCCTATCTTCCTCATGGTGTGGCAGGTATTGGGTTAGCTTCTCATCTCAAATTTTGGGAGCTTAATTATGTGTTTTTCAATAGGGATTCTATCTTTCAATTCAATAATTTTCAGCTCATTAATGGTAATAGTGGGGTTTCGGGCTACTTTTTCCTGTGTCCTAGCTATTGGAAACCTCAAGTGTGATAAACTCAGAACAAGTATGAATAATTTAGCATAACAAGGCTTAGATGTGTGCACAGTAAACATTTGTAGAGGTTTAGTTGCATTTGATAAATGTTGCAAAAGGCTTAGTTAATGTTCAGTGGATTGCAAGGAAGTTAGGTTTTATCAATTTCATTTATATCTAAGCCTCAAGGATATTAATTTACTTGCATGAAACTTGGGAATATTCCCTCTGGCAGATATATTATGCTAAGTTAACTTAGCAGCTAATATATTAGCTTTTAATTTTTCATTGCAGTCTCTTAGGAAATTATTTTAAATTTAATTCATAGAAGTCAAACCAGAATGGAACTGAAATTGGTCAAATCATTAAAAAAAGGTCATAACATGTTTTAAGCAAGTTTTTGGAGTTAAGTTACTTCATTCTGACCAAAAATAAAGAGTTGAAACATCTAGTAGAATCAACAAAACAAAGACCCTCACCCTATAAAATTGCTCGGTTGCGGCATTTCTCTATCTAGAGAGATGAAATCAGTTAACGAGCCTAAAGAGATCTAGATATCCTTAGCTTACAACTATTTTCTTTGGATTTGTGTGCAAATTTCATGTGTGCTAGACTATAGCATGTAGCATAATAGCCCAATCCTCTAGTGGTATATTCCATATTAGAATGTTGGCAAATTGATTACATTAATAACTATACTATTATAATACTTGTAAAAAGAAAAGTAAATATCAATCTACATGTTTGTCCCAGTCATAGATAATGCATACAATTCTAATCCGAAGTTTGCAAAAGCTTTAAGTGTTTCCTTGAAAACGCTGTATGAATAGGAGACTCCAATTGATTCTCTGTCTCCTTCAACCAGATCATAGCAATTTCATCCTAGTGGTGAATGACCCCAAACACAAAGCAGACCAGGCATTTAGGGCACACCATGAACACCACCACAACTGACCTCAAATCCAACCCAATCAGCCCGTGAATGGAAAGTTTCCAATGCTGTCTATGGGAATCTTAGATGCCAAACAACCACAACGACAAAAAATGATGGATGGGAAGTTAATACTCCAAAACCCTACGGAGACCAAAGGCTGGGAAGGTATGTGATACAATAACAAAAAAAATTCTCCATCTACTAGAAGAGCTCGACTGGTACATGATATTCAACTCTATAATATTTCTTGGTAAATTCTATCATGTTCGCAACTTGCCATTGCCATCATGGCATTATTGAATTTCAAATACCTGAGTTCCTTTATTGATGCCAGTAGGCACCACAATTTTTTTGCCTTAGATTTAATTTGGAAATTAGTCTAATTGGACAAAAGATAACAAAGGAAAGCCATCCTGGAGTGATTCAAAGGGATTGTATATATGTATGCAATCAAACTGTGAGAACCGTGGGAAATCATAGCACAAGGAAAAACCCACAAAAATATTGCAGAAGGCAAGCCAAAGAACCATAGAATTGATGATATAAAATCAATTTCTCGACTCATGGAGTGACACTAAGTGTAGGAACTTTATATGTTTTCCTTTTCTAAAGCTTGTCATCACATGGGTAGACATTATATGCTGAATAACCAAAGAATCAAGTTAGAGATGTCGTGAGTGAGTGGGTAGCTTCCAAGAGAGATGTCAAAATGTATAGCTTTTGTTCATGGTAGAGCCACTAAATCAAAGTGATTAAGCCACAAAAAGAGAAGCCAACATGTAGCAGAGGATGACGAAGAACATTGATAGTTGTCATAAAATTTTTAACTAGTCTCCACCTAGAATGACCATCCTGGTTGTCATGGGAGCTTGGTTCCAAGAAGAGTACACTGACACTCGTCCCATTGACAACTTATTGTCTCACCTTGTAGACCCCGGACATGCCACTGTATTTGCGGTATTAATGAACACTCATCTCTAAAATTCTAGTTGTAGAATGTCCTTTGAGCATTGCAGCTTGCCTGTGACAACTAATAGTAATTTTCCTCTGTTTTATTCTCTGTGCAGGCTTTCTCATCTAAATGAACTGACGTGGCTTCTGGAATTCCATCTGTAACATGATTTCATCTGAAACCCATTAGGAAAAATTGTTTGTATAGTTTCCTAAATACTAATGCTAAAAGAGAATCACTGCTATTTGGCTGTTATTTTAAAGCTATTTGTGTGGAGAATAATTTTTCTTTGTGTGTTAGTATGATGTAAAAGTAGTTTTCTGATTGGATGTTGTCTTGTAAGATTCTGACTACAAAGTTCAATTATGGAAGAGAATGGGGAACATGATGGAGAAGGGAAAACAATGATGAATACAATGTTTGGACTTTTACCTAAGAAAGCACCCAATTCTCTTGCAGTTTATGAAACCATCAACTGAAATGAGGTTGGCAACCTCAATTTTCTTCATAAATCCTATAATTGTGTTCACTGGCATGTACAAATATTAACAGGCAACTTCATCTCCAGCAATTTTATACAAAACATTAACAACCAACTTTATCTCTAACACTTGTATAGTTGAATAATTGTGCATATTTGATTTTTTCCAAAGCGTGTGATTTTTTTGATAGTCACTCCCAAAAAATATAGGTGATTGATAATTGATTTTGGAAAATATTCATTCTGTTGCAGGTCTTAGGACTGCCACGAAAGTAATATGTGTAGAAGTATCCTTGGTAGTAGCTTTCAAGAAGAAAACCAGAGGTCGAATGGGACCAAGGAAGATACCATTGAAATATAGCTGTTGAAGGGCATTCTTGAATATTCAACTACAGTTCATGTGGTTAAAACTCTATTAAGACTTCTATATGTGGATTCTCCTTTTTGTAATCCACCCTTATCAACTTATGGCTAATGTACAACTTTGTAAATGATATTCATCTGCATATTGTATCGATGAATTTTTAACTAATCCACTGCTGTTATGAAGAAATGGTAACAGGATTCCTTGCAAGCATTTTTAGGCAACATGCAGGTCCTTTTATCTGTTGCGAGATACTTGCAAAGAAAATTTCTGCTTACAGTCCCTAAAGGGTTTAAGAATCGTTTTATATTGATCTTTTGCACATTCTTGGTTGAATTTTGAAGGCATTTCTGATTTTGACATTAGCTACATGTAGAATGCCAGGTATGCTTACAGTATCTAAAGGGTGCGAGGATCGTTTTGTACTGCGTTTTGCACATTCTTGGTTGAATTTTGAAGGAATTTATGATTTTCACATTAGCTACATGTAGAATTTGGAGCATGTACACAGTTTAACTAATAACTCACTACCCCAATTTCCAAAACGAGGATGCTATTGAAATTTTAATGATGAATTGTAGTGGGTAAGACACACTTCTATGCTCCATACTTTAAAGAAAATATTGTAGCTTCAAATGTGGTATGGAGCCATTTAGATCTCGTATAGCAGCGTTGAAATATGGTTAGAATATTCAAAACAATCATATGTTAGATTCCTACGCCTCTTGGAATTTTTTGTTGGTTTGTCTACAATATAGAGTAGGTTTCCTTTGAATGGATTGGTTGACATCCTTTTAGAGATTCGAGGCTCTCTTGAAATTCATATTGCTTCTCTATATAATGTGCCAACTACCCCATTGTATGGACATGGTCCTTTCATTCCACATGGTGATAAGTTGAACTAGGTATCCATTGGGGCTGGTATGTGTGATGGAATTACTGATGGTGGTCGAGTGCATACTTGGAGGATTGCGATGAAGGGTGGGATTATAGGCATCGTAGTTCCAGAGAAGGAAGCTTTGACACCACTTGTCCATGAGGAATGCCACAAGGATACTGCAATTGTTAATCTAGGTTTGTAGCTTTGTTTCTGCAAAGCACAATCTCTGTATTAGATTTATTGGTTTTATTCTTATTGGTTTATATTTTTAATGTTTGTATACTTTCTTTTATACTCTCTGAAGGAAGTGTAAATACTAAGAGGTTTTTGCTTACCATTATCTTTGTGGGGTAGTAGACATGAAAGATGTTGGCTTCTCTACAACTGTCTTTTCTATGTATTAGGGGTATAGATGGTACAGTTTGAGCTTGTTCATTGCAGATGGACAATGCTGGGGGCAGCTGGAATCTTCATTCTAGAGCTGTTAACTATGTTGGGGATCCTTAACACCCCTTCTTGGTACACTGCAGGAGAGCTTGAGTACTTCACAGATAAAAAAACTCTTTTTGTGTTGGAGATGATATTCCTTAGATGGGTCGAGGGCTGCATATGGGAAGATATACTTAAGCTCGGCTCAGTCAACACCAATCCAATCTTCCCCAACAACAAGCTGATTGGAACTGATGTTGGGTACCCTGGTGGGTTGTGGTTTGACCCTCTTGGCTGGAGCTTTAGCTCTCCTGAGAAAATCAGGGAGCTGAGGACCAAGGAAATCAAGAATGGATTATTGGTCATCCTAGCTGTCATGGGAGATTGGTTCCAAGTAGATTACACTGGAACTGGTCCCATTGACAACTTATTGGCTCACCTTGCAGACCCTGGACATTTCATTGTATTTGCGGTATTAATGAACACTCATCTCTGAAATTCTGGTTGTAGAATGTCCTTTGAGCATTGCAGCTTGCCTGTGAAAGCTAATAGTAATTTTCCTCTGTCGTATGCTCTGTGCAGGCCTTCTCATCTAAATTTATTGACGTGGCTTCTGGAATTCCATTTGTAACATGATTTCATCTGAAACTCAAGAAATATTTTTTGTATAGTTTCCCAAAGACTAATGATAAAAGAGCATCATTGTTATTTGGCTGTTATTTTAAATCTATTTGTGTGGAGAATAATTTTTCTTTGTGTGTTAGTATGATGTAAAAGTAGTTTTCTGATTGGATTTTGTCTTATAAGATTCTAACTACAAAGTTCAGTTATGGAATAGAATGGGGAACATGATGGAGAAGGGGATACAAT
This sequence comes from Pinus albicaulis, assembly GCA_034641835.2. Lineage (NCBI taxonomy): Eukaryota > Viridiplantae > Streptophyta > Pinopsida > Pinales > Pinaceae > Pinus > Pinus albicaulis. The sequence goes on along the minus strand of CM076584.1, from coordinate 133,819,468 downwards.
GATGAATACAATGTTTGGACTTTTACCTAAGAAAGCATCCATATTATCTTGCAGTTTATGAAACCATCAACTGAACTGAGGTTGGCAACCTCGGTTTTCTTCAGAAATACTGCAATGGTGTTCACTGGCATGTGAAAATATTAACAGGAAACTTCATCTCCTACAATTTTATACAAAATATTAACAACCAACTTTATCTCTAACACTTGTATAGTTGAATAATTGTGCATATTTTCTTTTTTCCCAAGCGGGTGCGCAAGACCCTTTACAAAGCCAATTTTAATGACTTTACATAACTAGATCTATTGAATTATTAGAAACACAACCAAACGGATCAACGAACCAACCTAGTTCGGGTAGAGAATACCATTTGTCTATAGAGACATTATATCATTATAAACTCAAGAAGCCAGCATTATCGAGCTTAGGAAACCATCATTAATTCATATATAGATTATAATTAACAAAAGAAGATTTATATCTCTCTAAGTATTGATACAGATGGTCAACTTTGATACCTTCTTTGAACCCTGGATTTCTATCTTCATGATACCCAGCATTATCTAGTAGCAAGAAAGGAGGGAACCAATACTATGAATTCTTCAACGGGCCATTTTTTCCCTCTACAAGACACGAACAAATACTCAATAGTACTTATCACGAACAAAAAGCCTTCGAAACTAGCACTTTTGGGGCTTAGAAAACTAGTAAGCTCTTGGGTTGATTAGGGGTTTTTATACTGGTTATGCTGCATCTAATAGAGCTCCTACCATACCTACTTGTACTCCTTGGTCTGCCTTTGAGACTCATACTCGTGCTACTGGTCCTCCTATCTACTACCTTGCTCTAACTTTGGTTACTGAGACAGAATTCACACATAATAAACCCCATATTCCAATGGATGGCTTTAAAACTGGCTCAGATACTCTTGATAACCTATAAAACCTTTAGGAATTACTCCACATGGGTCAAGGCACTTAAGAATACCAAACACCCTGCCAAACTAGCTATTCCTTATGGCTTTGGTTGGCATATCAACTCCCATTGAGACAACATAATAATAATACCAATTACCATTATCAATAGGCACTTAGTCACGAGCACCAACAACGTCTGGATATGGAATAACTGGGATGTAACTAGCTAGTCTTTGGGCTTTTTGAACTATTTATTTCCTCATCCACTACTTGGAGATTACTCTTACACCTATATTTTCTTCATTATGAACACAAAGATAGACATTCATTCATTTATAGGTCTATAAATAGGACAATCAACTAGTAGGAACAATCTCTTCCTGTAAAGTAAAAGAGAACACAAAGACAACACTAGGACCAGACATTCAATAAATTCATTGGTTACATTCAATCCACATTCAAAAGGCTCATAAGGGCAGATTATAGGTTAAACCATCAATCACGAAAGCTCATAAGCAACTAGGAATTAAACCTCATATGGTTGGCCTTTATCCCATCTTAACCCTAGGAAAGGAGGAGAAAGCATTGTTCAATAAAACACATGTCGTTAGAGCTATTGTTCGATAAAAATAGGCCTGGCTGTCATGGGAGCTTGGTTCCAAGTAGAGTACACTGGAACTGGTCGCATTGACAACTTATTGGCTCACCTTGCAGACCCTGGACATGCCATTGTATTTGAGGTATTAATGAACACTCATCTATGAAATTCTAGTTGTAGAATGTCCTTTGAGTATTGCAGCTTGCCTGTGAAAGATAACGGTAATTTTCCTCTGTTGTATTCTCTGTGTAGGCTTTCTCATATAAATGAACTGACATGGCTTCTGGAATTCCATCTGTAACATGATTTCATCTTAAACTCCTTAGGAAAAACTTTATGTATAGTATCCCAAAGACTAATGCTAAAAGAGCATCACTTTTATTTGGCTGTTATTTTAAAGTTATTTGTGTGGAGAATAATTTTGCTTTGTGTGTTTGTATGATGTAAAAGTAGTTTTCTGATTGGATTTTGTCTTGTAAGATTCTGACTACAAAGTTCAGTTATGGAATAGAATTGGGAACATGATGGTGAAGGGAAAACCATTATGAATACAATGTTTGGACTTTTACCTAAGAAAGCATCCATATTCTCTTGCAGTTTATGAAACCATCAACTGAACTGAGGTTGGCAACCTCAGTTTTCTTCAGAAATCCTACAATGGTGTTCACTGGCATGTACAAATATTAACAGGCAACTTCATCTCCAACAATTTTATATAAAATATTAACAGCCAAATTTATCTCTTACACTTGTATAGTTGAATAATTGTGCATATTTGATTTTTTCCCAAGCGTGTGATTTTTGTGATAGTCACTCCCCAAAAGTATAGGTGATTGATAATAAATTCTAAAAAATATTCATTCTGTTGCAGGTCTATATCAGAATTTTCTGATATAGAATATCAGAAAATATTCTATATCAGAATATTAGCGTAGCACAGAGACCATGTTTTGTACAACAAATGTGCGTTCGTCACTGCACAGCTAAAGGTAATCCTCTTTTTCAAAATTGGAATGACTAGTACAAACATAGAGATGAAGGGTTCGTATGAAGATGACAGATTTGGGAGACTTGAAGATGGCTGATTTGGGAGACTTTAAAAAGTTTTGATGGACACATTATGCGTACCCTAGCCATTCATAGAATCATACGTGGAGATTGGAATCGGTGGACAGAGACCAACAAATATCACTATCTTCTCAAAATATCCAGAAAATATTAATTTTGGTATACAGATGTGAATGGTGTGTGACAGATTGAGATCTTTATTTGGAGTGTAGATTTTGAAAATATTCTATATCAGAATTTGATGGGTAAGAATCTATTTAAATAATTGTTTTACAATAATTTCAAAATATTTGTAAAATCTATAATCAAATCAAATTCAACTTCTTCCAACTAACCATCTTTTAAGATATCAAATTCAACTTCTTCGAACTAACCATCTTTTAATTCTTAGTTTTTTAGGTTATTTTGTTTGGTTTCTTTTGACAAACTGGTACGGGATTATCGGTAGCAACCAGTGTCTGCAAAGAAGCTTGCTACTGTCCTCGACTATCGCTCTTATGATTTGGTTGCTTTTACAAACTTGTACGGGATTGTGGGTAGCAGTCAGTTTCTAAAAGAAGCTAATGTCCTCAAATGGAATATCACTCTTGTGATTTAGTTTCTCTTACAATCTCGCATGGTACTCGGCTGAAATTGACCATTCTGCATCAGCTAGTTTGTCTTCTCGTGACAAATTCAAAGGCCATATGAGACATTAACGAGATTTTTTATTTTTATTTTTTAAATTTGGATTGTTTTAATTTATTTTTAGGGTAGAAATGGATTCTACATCATCAAAAATCTATTAGCAATAAAAAATAATTTGAGATTTGATAACTGTAACTTTGATTTAAATTTCAAACTATTTTTTATCAAAATATTCCAAAAAAAATCTATTATTTTCCCAGCAAAAAAGTCACCTCCTTAGACTACTCACCCGTTAATTTGTTGCTCACTGTGAAGTCTCTATCACTGGACATGAACTTCGGGCTGACTGTGATTCTTTGATTCCATATTTATTCCTTCGACCGACAGTAAAATCTGGACCCATGCAGAAAGCCTAGCACCACCCTCCAGTGAAGTCAAGTGAGTGGCACAAGCTGCATAAAAGTCCTTGATAGTAGTTTTCAAGAAGAAAACGAGAGGTCGAATGGGACCAAAGAAGAAACCAGTGAAATATAGTAGTGAATTAGGAATAGAAGGGCATTCTTGAATATTCAACTACAGTTTCATTTGGTTACAACTCTATTCAGACTTCTATATGTGGATTCTCTTTTTTGTAAACCACCCTTATCAATTTATGGCTAATGTACAACTTTGTAAATGATATTCATCAGTATATTGTATCTATGAATTTTGAACTGATCCACCCGTGTTATGAAGCAATGGTAACAGGCTTCCTTGCAAGCATTTGTAGGCAACACGTAGGTCCTTTTAACTGTTGCGAGATACTTGCAAATAAAAGTTCTGCTTACGGTTTCTAAAGGGTGTAAGAATCGTTTTATACTGACTTTTTCACATTCTTGGTTGAATTTTGAAGGCATTTCTGATTTTGACATTAGCTACATGTAGAATGTCAGTTATGCTTACAGTATTTAAAGGGTGCGAGGATCGTTTAATATTTTCTTTTGCACATTTATTGGTTGAATTTTGAAGGAATTTCTGATTTTGACATTAGCTACATGTATAATTTGGAGCATGTACCCAGTTTAACTAATAACTCACTACCCTAATTTCCAAAATGAGGATGCTATTGAAATTGTAATGATGAATTGCAGTGGGTAAGACACACTTCTATGCTCTAGAATTTAAATAAATATTGTAACTTCAAATGCGGGATGGAGCCATTTAGATCTCATATAGCATCGTTGAAATATGGTCAGAATATTGACAAACAATCATCTGCTAGAATCCTATGCTTCTTGGAATTGTTTGTTCAATGTTGGTTTGTCTACAATATAGAGTAGGTTTCTTTTGAATGGATTGGTTGACATCCTTTTAGAGATTCGAGGCTCTGTTGCAATTCATATTGCTTCTCTATGTAATGTGCCAACTACCCCATTGTATGGACATGGTCATTTCATTCCACATGGTGATAAGTTGAGCTAGGTATCCATTGGGGCTGGTATGTGTGCTGGAATTACTGATGGTGGTTGAGTGAATACTTGGAGGATTGCGATGAAGGGTGGGCTTATAGGCATCGTAGTTCCAGAGAAGGAAGCTTTGACCCCACTTGTTCATGAGGAATGCCACAAGGGTACTGCGATTGTTAATCTAGATTTGTAACTTGGTTTCTGCAAAGAAAAATCTCTGTATTAGATTTATTGGTTTTATTCTTATTGGTTTATATTTTTAATGTTTGTATACTTGATTTTATACTCTCTGAAGGAAGTGTAAATACTAAGAGGTTTTTTCTTACCATTATCTTTGTGGGGCAGTAGACATGAAAGATGTTGGCTTCGCTACAATTGTGTTTTCTATGTACTAGGGGTTTATATGGTACAATCCGAGCTTGTTCATTGCAGATGGGAAATGTTAGGGGCAGCTGGAATCTTCATTCCAGAGATGTTAACTAAGTTGGGGATTCTCAACACCCCTTCCTGGTACACTGCAGGAGAGCTGGAGCATTTCACAGATAAAACAACTCTCTTTGTGGTGGAGATGATAGTCCTTGGATGGGTCGAGGGCCGCAGAGGGGCATATATACTTAAGCGTGGATCATTCAACATCGATCCAATCTTCCCCAACAACAAGCTGATTGGAACTGATGTTGGGTACCCTGGTGGGCTGTGGTTTGAGCCTCTTGGCTGGGGCTCTGGCTCTACTGAGAAAATCAAGGAGATGAGGACCAAGGAAATCAAGAATGGACGAATGGCCATCCTGGCTGTCATGGGAGCTTGGTTCCAAGCAGAGTACACTCGCACTGGTCCCATTGACAACTTATTGGCTCACCTTGCAGACCATGGACATGCCGCTGTATTTGTGGTATTAATGAACACTCATCTCTGAAATTATAGTTGTAGAATGTCCTTTGAGCATTGCAGCTTGCCTGTGAAAGCTAACAATAATTTTACTCTGTTGTATTCTTTGTGCATTCCTTCTCATCTAAATGAACTGACGTGGCTTCTGGAATTCCATTTGTAACATGATTTCATCTGAAACTCAGGAAAAAATTTCTGTATAGTTTCCCAAAGACTAATGCTAAAAGAGCATCACTATTATTTGGCTGTTATTTTAAATCTATTTGTGTGGATAATAGTTTTTCTGTGTGTGTTTGTATGATATAAAAGTAGTTTTCTGATTGGATTTTGTCTTGTAAGATTCTGACTACAAAGTTTAGTTATGGAATAGAATGGGGAACATGATGGAGAAGGGAAAACAATGATGAATACAATGTTTGGACTTTTACCTAAGAAAGTATCCATATTATCTTGCAATTTATGAAACCATCAACTGAATTGAGGTTGGTAACCTCAATTTTCTTCAAAAATCCTGCAATGGTGTTCACTGGCATGTACAAATATTAACAAGAAACTTCATCTCCAGAAATTTTATACAAAATATTAACAGCCAAATTTATCTCTAACACTTGTATAGTTGAATAATTGTGCATATTTTATTTTTTCCCAAGCGGGTGCACAGGACCCTTTACAAAGCCAATTTTAATTCCTTTACATAACTAGATTTATTGAATTATTAGAAACACAACCAAACTGATCAACAAACCAACCTAGTGCGGCCAGAGAATACCATTTCTCTATAGAGACGATATATCATTCTCAACCCGGGAAACCAGTATTATGAATCTTAGGAAACCATCATTAATTCATATAGATTATAATTAACAAAACCATATTTATATCTCTCTAAGTATGGATACGGATGGACAACTTCGATACCTTCTTTGAACCCTGGCTTTCTATCTTCATGATACCCAACATTATCTAGTAGCAAGACAGAAGGGAACCAACACTATGAATTATTCAACGGGCCCTTTTTTCCCTCTACAAGACACGAACAAATACTCAATATCAATTGAGGTACCTATCATCAACAAAAAGCCTTCAAAACTAGCACTTCTGGGGCTTAGACAACTGGTAAGCTCTTGGGTTGATTAGGGGCTTTTATATTGGTTATGCGGCATATAATAGAGCTCCTACCGTACCTACCTGTACTCCTGGGTCTGCCTTTGAGACTCGTACTCCTTCTACTGGTGCTCCTATCTACTACTTTGCTCTTACTTTGGTTACTGAGATAGAATTCCTACTTCGTAAACCCTATCTTCCAACAGATGGCTTTAAAACTGGCTGAAATGCTCTTGGTAACCTATAAAACCATTAGGAATTACTCCACATGGGTCAAGGCACTTAAGAAGGCCAAACACCTTACCAAACTAGCTATTCCTTATGGCTTTGGCTGGCATAGCAACTCCCATTGAGACAACATCATAATAATACCAATTACCATTACCAATAGGCACTTAGTCACGAGCACCAACAACACCTGCAATGGAACAAGTGGGATGTAACTAGCTAGTCTTTGGGCTCTTTGAACTATTTATTTCCTCGTCCACTACTTGGAGATTACTCTTACACCTATATTTTCTTCATTACGAACACAAAGACAGACAATCATTCATTTACAGGTTTATAAAGAGGACAATCAGCGAGTAGGAACAATCTCTTCATGTAAAATAAAAGGAAACACAAAGACAACACTAGGACTGGACATTCAATAAATTCATTGGTTACATTCAATCCACATTCAGAAGGCTCATAAAGGTAGATCACAGGTTAAACCATTGATCATGAAAGCTCATAAGCAACTAGGAATTAAAACTCATATGGTTGGCCTTTATCCCATCTTAACCCTAGGAAAGGAGGAGAAAGCATTGTTCAATAAAACACCTGTTGTTAGAGCTATTGTTCCATGAAAAAAGACATACATAAAAAGGCATCTGTCCTTCCATAAAAAAATGGTGACCATCTAATTGAGAGATCATTAGCACATGCAAACACTAGCTAATTCACTAGCATCATCTGTCTATCATTTACCATCTACAATCCAAAGCATGCATTTTAAAGTCATGTAATTATAAGCAACAAGTATTGAACAGAACAGGATTGGGATGAAATAATCTCACCCAGATGGCTCCCTTACCTTATGCATGCTAAAGTCAGAAGGGTTGAGGAACTTCGTTTTCCACTAGTTCCGAGCACCCTTTCACTCCCCAAAAATATAGGTGATTGATAATCAATTCTAGAAAATATTCATTTTGTTGCAAGTTTCAGGACCACATTTCCAATAATAAAATCATGGCATTCCAATAGACCACATCCATTTCAAGCATTTTATCAAACACAACACACACAATATCTATACTCCTACACTGTTCATACATATCGATGAGTGAAGTTCCAACAAAAAAAAATCTGATTCAAACCCACTTCTAGTTATGTAATCATCGATCCACATGCCTTTTTGCAGAGCTCTTAAATGGGTGCAAGCATGGATGACACTCACTGTTGTAAACCAATCAGGCACAACATATTCTTTTCGCATTTCATCAAAACAGTCTTTTATGACGCCCTCTGCCAGAAGCCTGTCCAAATCCTTCAAACCCTCCTGCACCAGAACTTCATGAAGCCGTAGGGATAGATTTTCCAATTCATCGTTCTGCTGCAGAAGAAACCCCCAAAACCTCAAAAAGTTCAATATCATTACTCATTGGACAAAAATCCCCAAAAACTCAGCAAATTCAATCTCAATTTAGTTTAAAAACCAAAGACAGAGAGAAAATTTCTCCAAAGCCCACAGAATCGCATGGAATTTTGATGCCATAAATTTACACTCACATGTAATGTGCCACTTTCTCTTTGTGTTGGTTTACAATAATAGAATTTTGTGGTCGTGACAACGAAAGGAATTTGGAAATGTTTTATGGAAATATATCATTGATATTTTATTTTTTATAGTTTTTCTTTTATTTTTCCCTCCATCATTTTGGTTTTTCTTTCCACTATTTGATTTTCGTTTTGATTTCCCTCCATTATTTTGGTTTTTCTTTCCACCATTTGATTTTAGTTTTGATTTGGGTTTAGTTATTTTTTCTTTCCACCATTTTGATTTCAGTTTTGATTTGGATTTAGTGATTGAATAGTTTTTTTTTTTTTTTTTAATATTTATGAGTTATAAATTTGAAGAGACTTTTTTTTTATTTTTATGGAATTTTTTTTTGTTAAATAAGAAAATGGAAAAATAGGTTAATCCATCTTTTAAGCTATTTTTAACATCTATAAAGTTTGTATAAATTTTTTAGAAGTTTTTCACTTTTCTTTTAAATGAATAATATTATGATTAAATTTTTAAACATTCATTTCATTGAAGAGATTTTTAAACATTCATTTTTATATCAAAGCATAAGAACATATAGAAATATATTTATAATTAATTTATGATTATATGGGTTATAATTCTTTTTAACATGTATTCAAAAATGTGGAAAAGTATCTCTTGAGTATTTTCTCATGGAAAATAAGGGTTAGCTAAACAATTTGTTATTAGTGTTGATGGGTATTTGGCTAGTTTTACACTATCAAATACCTAGATCAAAAGATCAAATCTCTTGAGTAAAGTGTGTCAGTCCACACTAACAATTTTATTGTGGATGTCATCCATGAATGTGGGGAAGCAACCCCTCTATCTCTACATTTTAACATTGGAGATGGATTCATAGACCCCCTTTATCTTTGAATCCATTTGCAGTGTCAAATTTAGTGAAATGTAACAATTTAATATCAAAATTGCAATGTTCTATTTCCGGAGTGACACAATTAAAAATGACTAGCATAAAAGACTAAATCATATACTTCTTTTACTTGCTAGTTTGTCATCTTTTTATTCTTAGACTATAGTGTTCATTTACATTAATCATTTTTAATGTTGTCACTTATTATCTAGTCATAAATTTTAGAAATTGACTAAATTAGTCGTTAAAGTTAGTTGTTTTTAGTTGGGTCACTTATTATTTAGTCGTTTATTTTATCCTTGGATTAAATTAGTCGTTTAATTTAGTCGTTTTTAGTTAGGTCACTTATTATCTAGTCGTTTATTTTATTCCTAGACTAAATTATTCGTTTAAGTTAGTCATTTTCAGTTGGGTCACTTAAAACTGTTCAAATTTAGTAGTAATTCACTTGAAATAGCTGTGGTGACTAACTTTTTTAGTCACCTAGTCACTAATTTCATCATTTTCTACTAGTGTACGCTAGCTTGTCTTTCACGCTACTTGTCATTTGTCTTTTCTTTTAACTCTGTCTTTTATTTGACTTCTCTTTAACCTTTGTCTTTCTCTGTCTTTATCTGTTTGCTCTATAACTCTGTGAATTTTCTTTTAATTGGCCGCTCTGTTTTCTCTTTTACCTTTTCCCTCTTTTACCTATTTTTACTTTTACTTGTCATAGTAAATAACACCATTTTTCCTAGGCTTCTTCATCTGGAAGTTTGATTTTTACCATCCTCTTGTAAATCTCATCTGCCTTAGTACACTTGGAAAATGTAGGTTTTTTCACAATAAGGTGATTTACCTCATGCTATAGGTAAAATAAGTTTTCCAAAGTCTGAAGGAGCACTTTGCCTATAGGAACTCCTTTCATTGCTGAACCGTTGGAAGTCTCTTTAGCTACTTCCCTGATGTTTTTATCATAGTACTCATGCCTCATCAATTTATCATTGATTACTATTGGATTAGGCAGACCTTTCTGTCTCAAAACATCAAATTTTCTCATGAATATGTTCATTGCCAGTTCCATTGTTTGGCATTTGTCTTCAAGCTGTATCATCAAATTTCTCTTGGAATTCACCTTCTTCACCACTAAGATATTCACTATTCTGTCTGTTATCCCAAGTTCTTCTAATTACTGCTTGTTTTTAGAATTGAAGAACTTTATTATCTCAGTGGCTTCCTTTGGTTTCTTTCCAAGTTCTTCCTTGACCTTTTGGATTGCACCACTAGCCTCCTTTATCAATTCCTTCTGTTCAAATATTACCTGCATGGACGGTCATATATAATTAACGGAGTTAATGATATTTTCCCACAAATGTTGTTTTGCTTGGGCTAGTGGATCTTTCAGTGATAATTCCTTTTCTAACTGATGAATTCTATCAGTAAATCTGTTTTCTTTCTGCGATTCTGCTTTATACATTACTTGAGCCAATTTCTTTTCATCTTCTATATTTTTCACTTGTTCTTTGAGCTTATTGATCTCAGTAGTTTGTATTGACATATCCTGCATTGCTTTAATCAATTTACTTGCTTCATCATTGGGATGAGTTTTTGGCACTGCTGATGTTGTTGCTGATGTAGTAGTTGGTGTAGTTGAAGGAAATTTTGTAGATATTGGAGCTGCTGTAGTATTTGGGACTGCTGTATATAATGGAACTGATGTATCTACTGGAGCTGATGTGGAGGTTATAGGGATGACAGTAATGGGAAGTGCTTCCATAGTGGCTTGATTTTCTTGCACTAGTTTGTCCATCTCTTTCAGTTGAGCTGTCAACTGAATGATGAGATTCATCATTTCATCTTTTTGATTTTCATTTTCCAAAACTTCTTTAGTTTTTGGATGTTCTGTTGTTGGTAACTTAAGTTGTTTCTTCAATGCAGCTATGTCTTCATTATTGTTCTTGATAATCTCTTCTGCTGCTTTGATATTCTTTGGATCATAACCAAATTCCATAACCAAATCTTCAAGTTATTTTATTCTGTTATCTTTTTCCTGTGAAGAAGCTTTCTCTAGCTTTAACTGTGTCCTGATATTTTCTAGAGAATTTTGTAGTTTTTGGACACTTAAAGCCTTGTGTGTCATAGTGCAATAGATCATTTCTCCAGCTCTTTTATGAAACTCAATCTGATCTATTGGATGAAAATATTTAGCAAGAACTTCAAAGGCTATTTTCTTGTAATCTACTAATGATTTTGGAGCCTGAAATGTTGGCTGTAAACATGTCATTTGCATCTTTCTAATTTTGTAATCAAAAGCTGAAAGTAATCTTTTTTGGTCACTAGGAGTTTTTTTCCAATACTGGGCATAAGTTACAGCTTTCAATTCTTCATTCTTGATTTTGATTTATTTGTATTTTTCCATTATGTATTTCTATTTATCCATTGGTTTGATTGATGATGAAACCTATGCACTATGCTATTTATAAATGATTTGTGCATTGGAGGTAGATTGCTGTTGTGTTTCTTCTGAAATGGTGGGAGGTGCATTATCTCTGACAACTATATCTGTATCAATGATGTCCACTGTATCATCTATCTCAGTTGTCTCTATCATTGGATTCAGTTTTTCCTTTTTCCTGTACATTAGCTTGAATTTGGTATCAGAAGTAGTCTCTATAGAATAAGAGCCCTCCTCTCTTGCCCTCTTTGAATTTATGTCCTGTGGGGTTGGATTAAGTAGGATGGAACTAGTATCAACTGCTTGTCCATCTCCTGTAAAGTATTTTCCAACCACTCTTACTGGTTGGAATACTTTTCAACTTCAGGATTTGACTGATGAACAAATGGGGTTAATTTGAATTTGAATCTTAACTTACTTATGACTCCCAATGGGTCATATTTCCATTTGGAACTACTATTGAACTTAAAATCTTGTAAGCACTTATCTTCTTGCTGACCAACATTCTTATTATTGCAAATAAAAGGCCCTAACTGGTTCTTGATCGTGAATTGAGTTTTATTCTTTGCTGAAAGGAAATTGACTTCATCTGAGTTCAGGATTTGTCTGATGTATTCTAATGAAAATAACCTCATTGGGAGGTATTTGGGAAGCTTGTATGGAGTTAGCTGGCTTCCATACACCCTAATTTCTGTATGATTGTAGTATAAATACCAATCTCCTGTTCTACTTTGATCTGACAACTGCAACACTTTCTTTATCTCTTCACTGACTCTAGGTTGAATTCTACTGCTTATCATATTAACAATTGGATAAAAAAATTAATCAATGAAGTCTTTATAGCTGAATTCTGTGGAATAATTTCTGATCAAGGATGTCCAAAAGACAACAGATTGGGGATTACCCTCTGTGTCTAGTTTTTGGAGGCTAGCTGCAAACCTTTCTGATTGGAAATATAAGAACAAATGGAACAAAACTAAAGAGTATTTAAATACTCCTTCCTCTAGTAATTTGACCAGTTGATCATGGATTGCATCTAATAGATATTGGGAAAAATTAAAGTTTGAAGCTGGAGGCTGACCTGGGCTAAATATGGATAGGAAACCTAGGATAGATGCATCTACATGTTCATCAGTAAAATACCCTAAAATGCATGACAACATTGTAACAATCTGTCTGGTTCTCTCTAAAAAGATGGAAGATGAATATGAAAGATTGCTTTTTAAGGTTTCTACTGATGGAGGAAGGAATGTCTGGAATATTTGGAATCTTTTGGGAAAGTCTAGCTTCAGATAGAGTTCAGTAAGGATTTCAATGGATAATGGCACTTCATCAGGCTTCAGTTGGATCTCGAACATTTGATTGATAGATTGAGCAATAATTGTGAGAAGGATCTCTTGGTTTGGGTTAACTAAAGCCCTTTCATTAGGAAAATAGTTGATCTGGCAGATTCTAATGAGATTTGGAAACTGAAAGGTCTGTGGGAAGATGTATTTGGGTAGGTTTGAGTCCTAGAGGTGGATATCATCAGCCTGATCAATGAATTTTTCATGGCTCCAGCAGTGGAGCTCTAAAAGATTAAAATCAGTGACTGTATCACTGATTTTGAAGTATTTATCAGCAAGAGGGGTGTGGCCAACATCTACTATAGATGGATGTAAAATTTTAACATATATAATGCTCTGGGAAGTCATTGATTCATTCATTTTATCAATTATTGTACTTAATTAATGGTTTTTGGTGCTTAGGATTACATGGTAAATCGAACTTTGGTTTTGCAGAAGATTCAAATGGTATCAGGGTTCAATTCTAGTCGAAAAAGGTTTCTTTGGCTTTTCTTCTGCTCAAATAACATAAATGGTGAAAAAGGTTTTGGGTGGGCTTTATTATTTTTAATCGGAAATAATTATTCACATGGCGCGGGGTTAAATTCAAATAGTGGTTGGTTTCATTTCAATGCACAGAGACAGTTTGGCGGTTTATCGCATCGTGAAAAATGGTTAGGTGGTTTTTAGGATGGGGGATGTGATAGATTGTGGGAATTCCATGTGGTAAAGGGACAGGGGTGTGAAACCACCCATTTTGCACCCCTCCCCCCCATTGCTTTAAACATTGGACTGTCGGGGGTGCGAAAGTTATTTTTGGGTGTTAGATTTGATAAATAGCAATCAGACAAATGGAAGAGTTAGGGGGATTTGATAGGTGGGACCAGAGATTATTTATGTGATGGGATAAATATAAATGGGTTCAAGAATAATGGGTTAAAAAGGGATCGAGGATTTATATAGCAGGGTAGGGATATATAATAAGCAGGGTTAATTAAAGTGGGACTGGGGATTATATATGTGGGGTTTAAAATGATATAAAGGGGGTTTCTAATATAAAGACGACGGGATGTTAGAAATACACTAGGAATAGGTTAAAATGATATTGGGGAGGGGTTTTTGCAGTGGGGCCCGATATAATTCTAAACATTTAAAACTTTGGATAAGTGGTTTTTGCATGTTTTTAATATAAAAGGGGAGTTAGTAAAGGGGATGTTAATTTTCAAAGGGAAATGGGATTTTAACTAGGGAAAGGGGATTAGGAAGGGGAAAGGGTTAGAATAAGTGGAAAGGGGTATTTTACAAGGGGAAATGACTTCCAAGAGTGGAAATAGGATTTTAGCAAGGGAAGGGGATTTAGGAGGATATTAGTGATATGAGATGAACCAATTGGTGCTTTTCATTACTTGTGAAAGTAATCTACCTACCCTTTATTTACCCTAACATTTTTTTGCTTCATTTATTAGGTGCATTTGAGCTTGCTCACCCTTTTATTTTCTTTTTGATAAGGAAACTAACCTATTTCTAACCTTATAAATTCCGATGGCTCAGATTAAACTGATGAGCTCATTTTTATTCTCTACCTAACTACTGATCTACCAAGATTAAATATTTTGGTCAGATCTTTATTCACTAACTATCATGACATGAAATTTAGAGGCATGAATGAATCAAGATTAAACTGTATGATCATCATGAATTGTGGCATTTGAACAAGCCACACACAATTTTATTTGCATAAAGTAAACTAAGAGTAGTGGAATTTTAATGTGCAACACTTTCAGGATCTATTTTTGTTTCTTTTTTGTGGGGTTCATACTTTATGTTCTTTTTTGATCTTATTTTCTTTCGGTCCTTTGATTTTATTATAGGACATACCCTCTTTTAATTTTTTAATATGGGAACAAAATTGCAGAAAGCAAAGGTATGTACAATATTACAAGACTAAACATAGCCAATTCAAAATTATGATACCTGTTATTATAGGACCCTAACAGTGGCTCCACTTGGGGATGGCATCTCCTGATGATATGTCAAGAAATTTCTAATCAGTGGCCTTGGAATTTGATCTTTGCTTGTCTTAGAACTGCTTTATGTGATCTCCTTTATTCAAACATATGATGTTATACCTTTTAAAGCTTAGGGCCTTCTCTTCGGGCTTCAACTTTTTAAGACAATCATCCAATCCAATATAAAATTTTCTATGGTATTTACAATGAACAAAGTAAAATGAATGAAATACCGGTTAATATGGTGAAAAATAATGCTTCAACATTCTACCATTGATTGGTCCACCTGGTAGATCTGTTCCATCTAACTCTTTCAATAAAAATGCATTGTTACCTCTGTAACCATAAATGATGTATGAGCCTTTCCACAGAAAATCAAATTTCCCATGTTTCCCTTTGTCTTCCCTTCTGGAATCCCATTTGAGTACTTGATTACGTATGAAAAAATCATCTTCTTTAGTTTTCTTGTAAAAAATCTTCTTGATTTTGTCTTGGATTACTTGAGATTTGACATAAACTTCTTCTCTGGTTTGCTGCAAATGAATTTGTCTGATTTATCCTCCTTTGGATATCATTTTGTTCTACTTACAGCTCTTGAATCATTTTCATCACTGGCACTCGTAAAGAGGATGGAAAAAAAACATCCATCCTATATATTAATTGATAAGAAGAGGTACCAATAGATTTATTTGTAGTTAGTATGTCTGCCCATAAGGCCTTAACCAACTTTTTATTCCAGATATTCTTGTTATCTTCTAACAACTTTTTGATGATGTTGACTAGGCTTTTATTTGAGGATTCTGTTAGTTTATTATCTTGGGGGTAATAGGCAGTGGAATGGCCAAGGGTGATATGGTATTTGTTACAAAAGTCAATCATTTTCTTGGATTTGAAGGCAACTGCATTATCAATAATGAGCTTTTTTGGGCATCCAAATATAGAAAGGATGTTATTTTCAAGAAATGAGATAATGACAGAATCTGTGGCTTGTCTAGAAGGGATGGATTCTATCCACTTGGTAAAGTAATCAGTGGTTGTCAAAATCCATTTATGAAATTCTTGCATGACTTTATCAACTTCATATTTAAATAAACAGTTTAATAGAATGCCACCATGATCTTTCCAAAATAAAACATTATCTAAAATACAATATTTCATTGCTTTCATTTTCAAGAATCTGCTTTTAGTTCTAGATAAACCAGGAGGAGCTTGTAAATTGAGTTAAACAAATATAATGTTTGCATACCAGGGTGAATCTATAAAAGCTTCACTGCTTTGTGGAGTCACCATCTCTTCCTAATCATCTAGTTGAGTAATGAAATTTATGTCTAAGGCCTGACAGTTCGATTTAGCCATGAGTTTGGCTAAACCTTGCCCTTTGATCAATTTTGTAGGCTTGATTTCAATGTCATATTATAGTGTAGTGGAAATCCATTTGCCTCTCTTTCCATCAGGACAATTCTGAGTTAGAATGTCCTTCACTACTGAGTTTGGAAGATATGCAATTATGTGAGAGTATAGAATGTATACTCTGAAATCTTTTATGGCTTTCACTAAATCAAGTGCTTTTTTTTCCATGATATTATATTTTAGTGTTGTATCTCTCAAGGATTTACTAAAAAAAGCAATAGGTTGTTCATAACTCTCATCATTATTTTGCAACAAGACTGCTGCAATGGTGTGTTCTGAAGCAAATGAAAAAATTATAAAATCATTTTTGAAATTAGGACTTATGAGGACAGGTGTTTTAGTAAGTGCTTCTTTAACAACTTCAAAAGTCTGTTTAGCATCTACTGTCCACTTAAGTATTGAATCTTTTTTCAACATGTTATTCAAATTTCTAAGTAATTCTGCTAAGTTAGAGATGAATCTTCTAAGAAATTTTATTTTTCCTAGAAATGCTTGTAACTCTTTAATGTTCCTAGGATGACTGATATTCAGAATTGCTTCTATTCTAGCTGGATCAATTCTAATTCCCTCTTTTGAAATAATGTGTCCTAGGAGTTTCCCTTCTTCTAATCCAAAAAGAGTCTTTTTTGGATTCAAGGATATAACAAACTTTCTACATTTAATGAATACTCTTTTCAAATTATCTAGATGTTCATTATCTGTTTTGGAAAATACTGTGATGTCATCTAGGTAAATGACTAGAGAGTCATGGATTTCCTTGGCAAAGGATATGTCCATAGCTCTTTGGAATGAAGCTCTAGCATTCATCAGTCCAAAGGGCATTTTCAAGTACATGAAATTCCCCCATGCAGTGGTAAATGTCTTCTTTTCTTGATCTTTAGGTTGTACTAGTATTTGGTTGTGTCCAGAAAATCCATCAAGTAATGAATTTCTGGATGATCCTACTACCCTCTGTAGAATGTGATCCATTTTAGGGAGAGGATAGTTATCTTTTAGTAACACTTTGTTTTAAGTTTTTGAAATCAACACAGAGTTTGATTTCTCCTGTTTTCTTTCTAGTGGGGACTAAATTTGAGACCCAATCGGAACATCTAATGGGTGCTATGATTTGAGCCTCATACATCCTTTTAAATTCTTTTTCTATCAATGGCATAAGAACAGGGTTAATTCTGCTAAGATTTTGTTTAAAGGGTTTCTGATTTTCTTTGATTGGTATTTTATGTTGGATAATGCCGGTGTCATAAGATTTGAGGTCTTCATAACTCCAGGAAAAGACATCTTGAAATTCTTTAAACAAGCTAATGTACTTTAAATTTTATTCTGGAGGTAATGCTTTGGATAACTTGACAAGCTTGGGATTTTCTTCTGTTCCTATGTTATATTCTTCTATATCTGATCTTAGGGGTTCCATTTTTGGTTTAATAGCTACATCATTGGAATCAAAAAGATCTTCTAATGGGGCTAATCCATTAGGAAAAATATTATCTTTAAGGTTTAAAATTGCTGATTCATCATTGGTTGATTCTTCAATTTCTACTGTTTCTAATTTGTCTATTTCTACTTTAGTAAAAGTAGTTGGTTCTATTTTATTTATTCATGGTATAATATAATTTACAATTAGTATCTATTTTACATTTCTGAAATTATCCTTCGCAATTCATAAAGTCATAAATTTGTGTGTCCTGTGAAAAGAACTGCTAATACTTCAAATTATCAGGTATGGTTGGCCTATGTCTTACCTATGCAGTGTATTGATGATTTGGCTGAAAAGGTAATTCACATGTGCTAGCAAAGGTAGCCAAACGATGTGCCTACATATTATGCTTTCTTGGAATAAAAACAAAGTCAGTTTCAAGAAAACAATTTATCAACTCTAGAATGGTTTCTCTATATTGGCTAAGTCTAGGATTATTCACAAGATACTCTCCTTTAATTTGTTTTATGATAAGTTCTGAGTCTCCCATGACAGAAACTCTTTTGGCTCCAAGTTTTCTTACAATTTTCAGTCCTAATACTAATGCTTCATACTCTGCCATGTTATTAGTGCACTTGAAATTTAACCTGAATGCATGTCCTTCAGAATTATCATTCTCTAAATTATAAATCCATACTCCAGCTCTTGCTCCTAATATGTTTACAGAGCCATAAAAATCTAAATGCCACATAGACTCATGAGTTATGTTGTCACTATCAATTTCTTTGTGTTTCTTTTCTACAACTGTAATTTTGTCTTTACCAGTGTCTGAATTACATAAGATAAATGAGTCCATGTCAGAATGCATAGAATAGATAGAATAATTCTCTAGTTTTTCTGCACTACTGACCATTTACTTCATTAAAATTTCTCAGTAAAGCTTTCTTTGCTGACCAAATATAGAAATGGTAGCATATGACATATCTAATTGTAGAGATCCTTGTAATTTTTCTCCCCATGAGCGAGATAATAACATACCATATTTTGGAGGGATATCAACAACTATAATGTCCACCACAATACTCTTTGCTAGGCATTGGAATAGAGTTACATAGAGGTATTTTATCAGGTCAATACATTTAACTTGACTAGAATCAAAGGAGAACATGTCTTTGTATGGTTTGGTGATATCTAAGATAAATTTTTCCATGGCAGCTTTAGGAATTAAGTTATGAGATGCTCTTGAATCTAATGTAATGCTAAGATTTTATCATGAAAATTTAAGCTAATTTAGAATGGAGGAACACTACCTTCTTGATGTTTTCCATTTACCTCAAGACCAAATAATATATCTAGTTGACCATCATTGAGGTTAACAAAATCTTCTCCTTCTCCTATGTTTAGTGTTTCAGTGATTTGGGCTTTGTATGAATCATTTTTCACCATCTCTGTTAAAGGAACTGGAATTTAAAATTTGGCTATCTCAATTTGGATATTAAATGGTATTTGAGTTTTACCTAATTGAATGATTTCTTCTTTACCAATTGTAGTTTGTATGTTTTTGTCATTTTTCTCAACAATTCGTAATTCAGTCTCTGTATCTACTATTTTATTTTCAATTATCTTATCTGGGATAGTTTGAGTATCAATTGAAGTTTTAACAACAGTTGATGTTTGAGTAGTAGATGATTTTATGTCTAGAATCTTTGGACTGGCTGCAATCTTTGGACTGGAAGTATTTTGAGTTTCTCTAGGGAGAATTTGTAGAGTTTTGGTCACAAGAGCTTCTACCGTTTTCTTAATTTGGGTTTGGACTGTTTTCTTAGTAGGAGATTTTGTGTTCCTTTTGTTTCTAAGGTTATACTATTTATGAACTTCGTTGATAGCAAATTCATAACCTTTTTTATAGTCAAAGTACTCTCTATAATATAACTGTAATTGTTGTAACATGTATAATTCCTGTTCTTCTTGCATAAGAAAAATAGTATTTTCATCGTTAATTCCCAACAAGTTTATCTGAGTGTCCTGTCCTTCTTCGTTTTGTTGAGAACTTTCAGCATAGTTTTCTTGGAAATGTGGTCTAATCAGTTGATCAGGTGCAACTTCTCTAGATTTACCAGTGTTAGGATTTTTCCTAAAGTTTGGGTTTCTGATTTGAGGATCTTGTTGATTTTCCCACTGAGGCTTTCTTTCCATGTTTTCTAATCTATCCATTATTCTTTCCATACTTTTAGATAAACTATCTATCTTAATATTTGATGTGGATGGCTCTTCCTTAATGGTTATTATTCTTTCATTTCTCATCGTAGCTCTTTTAGTTAATAAGTTAGCTTCTACACTAACTACATTACTCTGCATTTGTTCTAAGGTTTCAGGGTTTTTCTCTCTTAATTGGTAGGAAATATTAGTGTCAAACCCATTTGGAAATTTGATCAAGGCTAGATCTGGTGGAGGTTTGATTTTTGTTTGAATGGCATTGTAAATGCAATTAAACCTAGTATAGTAATCCTGAACTGATTCATTAGGAGCTCTTCTAATGTTTTCATATTCAAATAATATTTGTAAGGGGTTTTTCTTTCTTTCCCATATATTAATAAACAATTGGTGGAAAGCAGCTAAATAAAAAATATGGTTAGCAAGTAAAGCCTTAAACCATTTATTAACATCTCTAGCTAATGTTTGTGCAAATAATCTCATTTGTACATCAACTTCATCAATTTCATGTAATTCAGAGTAATCTGTCATTTTATTTACATGTTGTTGAGAAGTATATTGACTAGTACCATCAAACTAAAATTTTTTACTCTGGTAATGCTATGGCATAGCATATAAAGGAGCCTGTAAGACCATAGGGGCATATCTGGCTGCCATGGCTAAGATTCTAGCTTGACTTGGAGGTAAATTAGCAGTGCTTGAAGATGGGCCTGAACTTGAAGATGGACTTGAACTTAAAGATGGACCTGAACTTGAAGTGCTACGAGATGAACTTGAAGTGATTGCAGATGTACTTGGAACACTTGAAGATGGAAATAAAACTTTAGGTTGAAGAGGAAGCTTGGGGATGAAGGGTTCTGTGGAATGAACTGTGGTGGATATTATAGATGAGGTGGTACTAAATAAAGCTTTATTTACAGTTTAAGAAGGAATGGTAGAACGCTTAGGAGTAGCAGCAGTCAAGGCAACTAATTCAATATATTGTTGAAAATAGGCTTCATCTATATCTTTAATCAAAGTCGAGGTCAAAATATCAAGTTTATCAAAAGTCTCTAGAACCTGTTGATCTAAGTCAAGTTATACAGTTTCCTTATTTTCTTCAATAAATTGAATAAAGTTAGGGTCTATTAAACTATCAAAGATTGCATTTTCAAATTTGGTTCTAAATAAAGAATGCTCAAATGATTAAATCAAATTCAATATCCTGTATGCTTGATAATTATTTAGGAAGTGAATTTGCTTTGATTAATTGACTACTACATCCTAGAATTTCTACTTTTTTAGTTTTTCTTAAAAGTCTGTTAGGATGATCAACAATTATAGTAGACTATGGATCAGGATGAGCCCTAGTATAGTATGTTCTTTTAAAAGCTAGAATTTTAACTTTTAATGATAAATTTTAACAACCCTAAATCAAACTTAAGGTGAAAAGATGAGGAAAAGTGTTTCCTTTAAGATTGACTTAACTGAAGATTGATTTCCCAGTTATGGTCGCCAGTATGTTATCTCTCCAAAATTTCCAAGGGTTGTAAGTGTGTTTAAATAAATATTAGAGGTAATTATCAACCACTTTTGAAGATTAGGATCTAGCCTTCCTAATGCTCAAAGAGGGCTCTCTCTTAATGATTTAACTTTGTTGTCTTAGTTGATTTTAGGCTAGTTATGAATACTTGATTTGGTTTGATTTTGATGTGTTGGTGGAAATACTGATTTATATGGATAGGTGCATGTCTATTTTCCATTGGGTTATGGAGTCAATATATCAAGAAAACAGAAGAGAATCAAGTTCTAAAGGAAGTGTTACAAGGAAAGGTAGCTAAGCAAAATCAGATCTTAAAGGCTGAATGGTGAAGTGGTTTTCAATTAGGATCAAGAAGTAGTTAAGGATTCCTTAAACCAGATAATGAATGAAGGTGAAAGAGGTCAATCGGGATCAGAGAGCAGTCAAGGATTCTCTAAACCAGACATCATAAGAAAACATGAAAATGAATAATAGTTCAAAACAAAGTGTATTTAAACAAGTTTTGCAATAAAATTCCTGTTATAACATTAAGATTTAGAAAACATGCATGTTTATGGAATACTTGAGAAAAGAACATGAACAATTGAAAATAATTCACTAAAGTGGCTCAACGCATGAATCCTATAAGGCAATTCCTTTATTACTTGTCCTGTCTTTCAACTTGGAAATGGTACAATAAACCCTGAGGTAGTAGATCAATTCAACTATAGAAATATTCAGGAATCCACCCTCAATACTTCGAATTGATGAAGTATTTATACAAAACTTAATAAAAAATATCCTATCAACTGATTAGGATTTAATTGAGGACAATAAATATATTCATGCAAGAAGATAGAGACACCTATTAACTGAATGCAAGCTGCCCCTGTTTTATTGTTTTGCTGTTTGTTTCTTTGATATTTGCTGTCTTTTACACTGGATGTCTTTCACGTTGCTTGTCATTTGAATTTTCTTTTAACTTTGTATTTTATCTGACTTCTCTTTAACCTCTGTCTTTATCTGTTTTCTCTTTAAATCTGTGAATTTTCTATCACTTGACTGCTCTATTTGTTCTTTTACCTTGTCTCTATTTTACTTGTTTTTACTTTTACTTGTCATAGTCAATCACACCATTTTTCCCAGGCTTCTTCATATGGAAGTTTTATTTCTACCAGCCTCTTTTAAATCTCATCTGCCTCAGTATACTTGGATAATGTAGGCTTGTTCACAAAAAGGTGATTTACCTCATGCTGTAGGTAAAAGAATTTTTCTAAAGTCTAAAGGAGCTTTTTGCCTGTAGGAAATCCTTTCATTGCTGAAGTGTTGGAAGTCTCTTTAGCTACTTCCCTGATCTTTTTATCAAAGTATTCATGCCTCATTAGTTTATCATTGATTACTAATGGATTAGGCAAACCTTTCTGTCTCAAAAAATCAAATTTGTTCATGAGTCTATTCACTATCATTTCCATTGTTTGGTATTTGCCTTCAAGCTGTATCATCAGATTTCCCTTGGAAATCACCTTCTTCACCTCCAAGATATTATTTATTCTCTCTGTTATCAAATTTCTTCTAATTCTTACTTGATTTTAGAATTGAGGAACTTTATTATCTCAGTGGCTTCCTCTGGTTCCTTTCCAAGTTCTTCCTTGACCTTTTGGATTGCATCACTAGCCTCCTTTATTAATTCCTTTTGTTCAAATATTACCTGCATGGAAGGCAAGATATCATTAAATGAGTTAATAATATTGACCCAAAAATTTTGTTTTTCTTGAGCTAGTGGCTCTTTAAGTGATAATTAATTTTCTAATTGATGAATTCTATCAGTCAATCTGTTTAATTTTTGTGATTCTTCTTTATACATTACTTGAGCCAATATATTTTCATCTTCTAGATTTTTCACTTATTCTTTGAGCCTATTGATCTTAGTAGTTTGTGTTGACATATAATTCATTGCTTTAATCAATTTACTTGCTTCATCATTGGGATGAGCTGTTGGCACTGATGATGCTCTTGCTGATGTAGTAGCTAGTGTAGTTGCTGGAACTTACTTAGTTTTTGGAGCTGCTGTAGTATCTAGGACTGTTGTAGATAATGGAACTGATGTAGCTACTGGAGATGATGTGGAGGATATAGGGATGGAAGTAATAGGAATGACTTCCATACTGGCTTGATTTTCCTACACTAATTTGTCCATTTCAGTTTCCATCTCTTTCAATTGAGCTGTCATCTGAATGATGAGATTCATCATTTCATCTTTATGATTTTCATTTTCCAAAACTTCTTTAGTTTGTGGATGTTCTGTTGTTGGTAACTTAAGGTGATTATTCAACGCAGCTATGTCTGCATTCTTCTTCTTGATAAGGTCTTCTGCTGCTTTGATATTCTTTGGATCATAACCAACTTCCATAACCAAATATTCAAGTGATTTTATTTTGTTATCTTTTGCCTATGAAGAAGCTTTCTCTAGATTTAAATGTGTCCTGATATTTTCTAGAGAATTATGTAGTTTTTGGACACTTAAAGCCTTGTGTGTCATAGTGGAATAGATCATTTCTCCATATTATTTATGAAGCTTAGTCTGATCTATTGGGTGAACATCTTTAGCAAGAAATTCAAAAGTTGTTTTCCTGTAATCTGCTGATGATTTTGGAGCCTGCACTGTTGGCTGTAAAAGTGTCATTTGCATCTTTCTAGTTTTGTAATCAAAAGATGAAAGCAATATTTTTTAGTCACTAGGAGTTTGTTTCCAATACTGGGCATAACTTGCAGCTTTCAATGCTTCATTCTTGATTTTGTTTTCTTTGTATTTTTCCATTATGTCTTTCTCTTTATCCACTGGTTTGCTTGATGATGAAACCTCTGCACTATGCCGTTTCTGAATGATTTGTGCGCTGGAGGTAGATGGCTGCTGTGTTTCTTCTGAAATGATGGGAGGTGCATTATCTCTGACAACTATATATGTGTCAATGATGTCCACTATATCAACTATCTCAACTGTCTCTATCACTAGATTCAGTTTTGCATTTTTCCTATACATTAGCTTGAATTTGGTATCAGAAGTAGTCTCTACAGAATAAGAGCCCTCCTCTCTTTCCCTCTTTGAATTTCTGTCCTGTGGGGCCGAAGTAAGTAGGATGGAACTAGTATCAACCTGCTTCTCCATATCCTGTAAATTATTTTCAACCACTCTGACTGGTCAGAATACTTTTCAACTTTAGGCTTTGACTCATGAACAAAAGGGGTCAATTTGAATTTGACTCTTAACTTACTCATGACTCCCAAGGGGTCATATTTCCATTTGAAACTACCACTGAACTTCAAATCTTGTAAACACTTATATTCTTGCTGACTATCATTCCTATTATTGCAAATAAAAGGCCCTAACTGGTTCTTGATCTTGAATTGAGTTTTCTTCTTTTCTTAAAGGAAATTGACTTCATATGAGTTCAGGATTTGTTTGATGTATTATAATGCAAATAAAATCATTGGGAGGTATTTGGGAAGCTTGTATGGAGTTAAATGGCTTCCATACACCCTAATTTATGTATGATTCTGGTATAAATACCAGTCTCCTGTTCTACTTTGATATGACAATTGCAGCACTTTCTTTATCTCTTCACTGACTCCAGGTTGAATGCGACTGCTTAGCATATTAAAAATTGGATAAACAAATGAATCAATGAAGTCTTTATAGATGAATTCTGTGGAATCATTTCTGATCAAGGATGTCCAAAAGACAACATATTGGGGATTACCCTTTGTGTCCAGTTTTTGGAGGCTAACTGAAAACCTTTCTGATTGGAAATATAAGAAAAAATGGAACAAAACTGAAGAGTATTTAAATACTCCTTCCTCTGGTAATTTGACCAGTTGATCATGGATTGAATCTGATAGATATTGGGAAAAATTAAAGGTTGAAGCTGGAGGTTGACCTCGGCTAAATATGGATAAGAAACCTAGGATAGATGCATCTACATGTTCATTAGTGAAATACCCTAAAATGCATGGCAACATTGTAACAATCCATCTGGTTATCTATGAAAGGATGGAAGCTGAATATGGAGGATTAAATTTTGGGGTTTCTATTGATGGAGGAAGGAAAGTCTGGAGTATTTGGAATCTTATGGGAAAGTCCAATTTCATATAGAGTTCAGTAAGGATTTCAATGGATAATGGCACTTCATCAAGCTTTAGTTGTATCTGTAACATCTGATTGATAGATTGGACAGTAATTGTGAAAGGATCTCTTGGTTTGGGTTAACTAAAGCCCTTTCATTAGGAAAATAATTGATTTGACAGAGTATAAAGAGATCTATAAATTGAAAGGTCTGTGGGAATATGTATTTGGGTAGGTTTGAGTCCCAGAGTTGGATATCATTAGCCTGACATTAGGGGAATTTTGAGGTCTAAAATGGGCCTCCTAAGAAAAATGTACAACAAAAATAAACTTGAATATTTGGAATCTTATGGGAAAGTCCAACTTCATATAGAGTTCAGTAAGGATTTCAATCGATAATGGCACTTCATCAAGCTTCAGTTGGATCTGTAACATATGATTGATAGATTGGACAGTAATTGTGGAAGGATCTCTTGGTTTGGGGTAACTAAAGCCCTTTCATTAGGTAAATAATTGATCTGAAAGAGTATAAAGAGATCTATAAACTGAAAGGTTTGTGGGAAGATGTATTTGGGTAGGTTTGAGTCCCAGAGTTGGATATCATCAGCCTGACATTAGGGGAATTTTGAGGTCTAAAATGGGCCTCCTAGGAAAAATGTAGAACAAAAATAAACTTTATAAGAACCAATAGGATTCAAGATCATGATGTCAACCATAGGGGATGATTCACCATTTTTAAAGTAAAAGGGTAAAAGGATTAAAAAATAATAAAATAATAAAGCTACTTTTTCAACTCGTATTTTTAACTTATCTCCCAAAGTTTTTACTCAAATTTCGAGTGGGAGTACTCATTGGATGCAAAATTTAATTCATCATCCAAGGAGTACCCATTTTGCATACTTTCGATGGACCCTGGTACACAAAAAATTAGAAATACATAAAAAAAAAAACATGATTACAATGACATTTTTCATGTATTTTTCATTTTTCGTGTCACAAGACCCATCAAAAGTATGAAACATGGGTACTCCTTGGATGAGGAATTAAATATTGCATCCAAGGAGTACTCCCACTTGAAATTTGAGTAAAACATTTGGGAGATAAGTTGAAAATATGAGTTGCAAAAGTAGTTTTTTCATTTTTCCCTCTAAAATTTGATGATGTCATCAAATCTTATTCAATTATTTCCACTATTATTTTATAATTTCCTTAGGAGGCCCATTTTAGACCTAAAAATTCCACTAATGTCAATGAATTTGTCATGGCTCCAACATTGGAGCTCTAAAATATTAAAATCAGTGACTGTATCACTGATTTTGAAGTCTTTATCAGCAAGAGGGGCGTGGCTAGCATCTACTATAGGTGGCTGTAAAGGTTTAATAGATATAATGCTCAGGCAGCCATTGATTCGTTCATTTTATTAATTATTTTAATTAATTAATGGTTTCTAGTGCTTAGGATTACCTGGTAAATCAAAACTTTGGTTTTGCAGAAGATTCAGATGGTAGTAGGGTTCAATTCTGGTTGACAAAGGTTTCTTTGGCTTTTCTTCTGCTCAAATAGTAGAAATGGTGAAAAAAGGTTTCGGGCGAGCTTTATTATTTTTAACTGGAAACAATTTATTCACATGGTGCGGGGTTAAATTCAAAGATTTGTTGGTTTCATTTCAATGCACGGAGACAGTTTGGTAGTTTATTGCACAATTAAAAGTGGTTAGGTGGTTTTTAGGATGGGGGATGCGATAGATTGTGGGAATGCTGTGTGGCAAATGGGTGAGGGTGTGAAACCACCCATTTCGCATCTGTTAGGAAAAATACTGAGAGGGGGGGGGGGGGGGTGAATCAGTATTTTGATCTTACTGAAAACTTTTTCTCAGAGATCTTATTATTTAATTCTTTACTTAGATTATTGCATCATTCATTTTTCAAAAGTTTAGTAGGTAGTAAGCATGTGCAGTAATAATAGAATTAGCCATCACACATAAGCAACACACATGAACACCAGTATTTAAGGTGGAAACCCAATTTGGGAGAAAACCACCGCTGCTGTCGTCTCTGTCTTCAATATTTATTATAAAGAAAACTTCTTACAATTTTTTGTGTTGGCACAGACTTATACCAGCACGCAGGCACCCACCTGAAGAAGGCTACAACCTTCTCTTGTACTCCAGTCACTACTGGAAGGGAGATCCAACCTTCTCTTGTACTCCAGTCACTACTGGAAGGGAGCTCCAACCCCCTGATTTTAACACCAGCTTATACTGGCAGAAAGCTTCCACTTCAATCCTCAGATCCAAGTCATTTCTTCAATTTCTTCATCAGACTTGTGTCAGGTCTTCATTATTTCTTTGCAGATCTTCCTAGAGATTCATCATTTTCTCGATCTAGAGATCATATGCATCATAGATTCAGATTCATTAGAGATAGAGTTCGATCATGCAGATATCTCTTAAAATTATTTATTCATTAACAACCCATCAATATGCACACCATGAACCATGATACACTTATCCTTATATAGTTTTGCCTTTATTAATACCATGAGTCAAAACCACCCAACCGCCGATGGTATTCCTGGACAGGATCAATTAGATAATCCAACGGGGTCTACCCAAGCCCCCAAACGATTTCTCATTGTTTTATTTCCTTGGTTTTGGCAATTAGATAATTAATCTAAGGATTTTTAATATCTCAATCTGAGATTGAGATATTAATCCAATTCGCCCTTTAGTTGTTACAAACATTAATGTGCCGCTGACTTATATAAAAACCCAACAGTAATATATATCCATATAACCTTTCGGGCCCTTCAATAATATTTAATCTTCGACTTGAGGATTTGCGCTGATAATTAAAGTTCCTATCAAAAGACCCAACCCGCGGACACAACTAGCGCACCGGATATCGAGACAAGTGCCTCCGCAGTTGACCGAGTTGACTGCGGGGACAACATAGATGAATAGCAGAGATTGAGTGCAGGGGCACTAGCCTAAATTTTCATCCATACCTCGAGAGCCCCCACAGCGATGCAAGACGCTGACTTGGTCACAGCTGTCTTCCACGTCGAGTGAAGATATTGGCATAACACAACAACGTATATTGAACCAATAATGTGAAGGGAAATCGGGTCCCACACCCTTAATACATGACATAATACTTTGGTTTAAACCCGCCAACCTCAATACATGCGTATGGGCCCCAACGTTAACGGTCGTCTTCATTTGATGGTTGTTATTGCGTCGCGCCGCCTCATTTGATCGGACGGATATCGCTCGGCGAAGACGCGCGAACAATAACGCGCGATGGCCGCCGTACTTTGGTTAACCTTCATGCATCTTCCTCATATGACCACCATCTGATGGCTTCCCTCCAGATCGACGGTGCTCAACAATATCGCTGGGCATCCTGGGTCGAACAATAACGCGCGATGGCACGCAGTGACAAGTAGTTTTGTGGAGTCGTACAGGGACGCGTGTCGCCCGTTCTATGGAATCGCTCCCCAACTCGGAGATACCGCTTATCACCAAAAGGCGGTGCGATATGGGAAATCCGGCCTCGCAAATCCGCTTGTGGTTTTGGAACAGTGACCAACCCACGGTTAAGTCGGGTTACGATATTCCTTTTGGTCCCTTAAATCAGGTTCATAACTCGGGTTTATTTCAATAGAGTTCGGTCCAATCATGTGGTAGGGAGTTTCATAGTAATACTCCTCTGCGCTGCTTCATTAGGTTATACATTCCCCATTGCTCACTGTATCATGACCTTATACAGATTCACGAATCTACTCCTTCCACAGAGCTTATGATGTTTACAGACCATGCTTTCACAATGATTCATAATTGTCCACAGGGACTCAACTATCCTTCCTACTGAATTCTATCAAGAATATACATATAATTCATAGAGAATTTAGAACCTTTTTCTGTTCGATGGCCTTTTTCTTCCTACACTCTCTTTGGACAACTCTGCTTCAATTCACTGCTTGTCCCTGCTCCTTGACTGATACTGATTTCTGTAAATGCACTCTTCCTATGTTCTTCTCTGCTATTGCCTAGTTACTGTTTCAGATGCTCCTTCTTTGCCAATTCCTTTGCCATCAATGACAATATTTCCAACAATCTCCCCCTTTGGAATTGATGGCAATACTCTTCCTCTGTTTGTCTTATAGAAACCCCTCTTTGTTTTTCCTCCCCCTTTGACATCAATGGCAAAGCGTTGATCAATATTCTTTGTACCGACAATACCATGCTCCCCCTGAGGTCATGCTGCATATTTAAACATAATATTTAATGAAAGAATAGAAATGACTTATACAATCAAGATCATAAATTCTCAAGCATGAGATCAGACTACAAAAAATAATTAGAATGCCAACAATGCATCCTTTTGACATGAGGGCGGAAACGTGAACCTGGGTTACACTTTTGTGAGAATTGTGGGTTGAAATTTTTTTTCAGCAATAGTTCGGCCGAACTTGTTTTTAAAGTTCGGCCGAACTCGTGATTCTGTTTAGACTGATGGCTTACTGACGGCGTGGGCAAACATAATTTTTGTCGGAGATTGGAAAACCGACAACTAAAGTTCGGCCGAACTTATATAAAAGTTCGGCCGAAAATTGAGTTCGGTCGAACTTTTACATTTAAAATAGTTCGGCCAAACTATTTTCTATAAATAAATCGCCCGCGAAGTTATGTGGTTACCGATTTTATTGTTCCCGCGTTTTTTCTGTCGCTGTTGCACCTCGTCGCCGTGCTGGTGTCCCTGTCGCTGTTTCTCCTCGTCACCGCAACTCCTCGTCGCCGCGCTAGTGTTTCTCCTCGTCGCCGCAGCTCCTCGTCCCCGCGCCGGTGTTTTCCACGGTCGCGCTCTTCCGTCATCGGGTATGTTACTATCACCATGTATAAGCTTCATAACTAGATTTAAGTTTTTTCAAAATGTGGAATGATAAAATCAATTAGTTTACTAATTTTAATGTACATATTCACCATTTTTGGTGAAATTTTTATCATCATAAACTATATAAAAAAAAATTATATAAACTTGCAAAAGAAAACCTTTCAAATTATATAAAGTTCCTCCTTGAATCTTTCCTGTCTGTATTGCCAGGCTTGAGCTGTGGAATCAACTCTTGCCGTAGCTCTTTCACGGAACATTTGAAGTTTTTCCTCATTAGACATTCTTTTAGAATTATTGCCATCTGTTTTCTCAAAAAGTCTTGATGTTTTTGAATGACTCTGTCCAAGATGAACTTCATCAGAAACAGATGATGTTCTCTGCACCATATGTGGGCATTTCTTACATAAAAGTTTTTTCTTTCAACATTATATATTTCCCGTTTTCTCTTGTCTAAAAGACATGCATAAGCCTCAGAAACAAGTTTAAATGCAGTCTCTGCTTTTGGATGTTTGTTTTTGTCTGGGTAAAGTAACAATGCAAGTTGACGGTATCTTCTTCGTACCACATCAATTTCAGCATTCTCTTCTACCTTCAGAATACAGTACCAATCAATGGTATTCCTACCCTGTGGCTTTTCACAAGAACAAGATGTCTTAGTTGCAGCAAAGAAAACTTCAGCTATTGCTCCAAAGCAATTTTTAGTTCTTCAGAAGGACCCTCTCCCATATTGCTAGATCCAACCTGATAATACTGAGAGAGAGTCTATTAGAGCAGTGGAGCTTCCATTCGTTAATGGCAGGTAGCTAACCAGAATAGTTGTGTGAACCAGCGAGGAGGAACGTAGTCTCAAACTAGATCCATTGAAGTACAATTGTATTGCATTTATCTGTGCATGACTTGTATGGTTCCATTTATAATTAATATGATTATATTTAATATATTTAAATTGTGAAATTTGTAGATAATTTTATTTATTTTAAATACATACATAGAAAAAATTATTCATGAAGTCTACACATTTTCAAATATTAAAAAACTATACAATATAACATTTGTATGAACTTCACCCATAATCGATTGTTCAATCCTCCCTTCTTGTTGAGCAAATTAAAAGTATTTTGTAAGACCATGGAATTTTCAAACTTGTATCTCTTTTAATACTGACTTATTTGCAAAAAATTAACCTAAGATGATTTAACCTCGAGATGATTTAATAAGAATGAATAATATGTTTATTTTTTATTTAAAATTTTAGAGAGAAAAATGTCACTTTAATATTTAATATATTTAAATTATGAAATTGATAGATAATTTTCTTTATTATAGTTAATGCTCATTTATATATGTATAGAAAAAATTATTTATGAGGTGTATACATTTTCAAATATTATGGGAGAGGTTGAAGTTGGAGTCACTTTTGTTCCTAAGCTTAGTTAAATTTGCAAATTCTATTAAAAATAAAAAAATAAACATTTAAGTATTTATAGAAGAATTATATACATATATTCAATGTTATAAGCATCAAAAAGTTTAAAAGAATTTTTGAAAAAAACTTTACACCCCAAATCTTAAACTGTGTAAGAAAGAAACTTATAATTTCAATGTTCTTATTCAAAAATTTTCATTGAATGTTTAAAGTTCCATTTTCTTTTTCTTTCAACTATGTTGAATTTAGTTTTTAGTTATATTTTTAATGTTGGAGAAAATAACTATTTATTTCATGTGTAATTAGATTAGTGATTTCAAGTGTTAGGGTTGTGGATTCAGGCATTGAAACAACACACCATGATATTTAAAATTTAAAAATGATGGTTTGAGTCCTAGGTAGCTTAGAATCCTATTTGTTTTCAAAATAAGGATGCACTCCCATTTGATTCTCATGATTAGGTTGTAATCATGAGGCTCTCGCTCAAGAGTGGACCTTCCCAAAATCTTGTGACGTCTTGTCACAAACAAAACCATCAAATTGAAAACACATCATGCAAGAAACATAGCTCGCTGACATATCATTTTTCTCCTTCAAAGAAAAAAAAATTCACATCATGTGAATATGTCCATGTACTCTTACATATTGGTGTACAAAACCATCAACCAAACACAAGTTGACAAAACATGCCTCTTCAAAAAATTGACTCTTAAGTCAAATAATAGAGCCCATGTACAAATTTCCATATTTGTTGCATTTAAGTGTGTCAACATAACTCTACTTTCAACATCTTGCTTCATGCAACATGCACCATACTTTGAATTTGCAAAGAAATTCATGAAACATCAAAATACATGCTCGGCCTTAATTGGATAAGAAATCTAACCATCTGTCAGCAAACCATTTCAATGGCACTTCTTTTTCTTTCAACTATGTTGAATTTAGTTTTTAGTTATATTTTTAATGTTGGAGAAAATAACTATTTATTTCATGTGTAATTAGATTAGTGATTTCATGTGTTAGGGTTGTGGATTCAGGCATTAAAACAACACCATTATATTTCAAATTTAAAAATGATGGTTTGAGTCCTAGGTAGCTTAGAATCCTACTTGTTTTCAAAATAAGGATGCACTCCCATTTGATTCTCACGAATAGGTTGTAATCATGAGGTTCTCGCTCAAGAGTGGACGTTTGCAAAATCTTGTGACGTCTTGTCACAAACAAAACCATCAAACTGAAAAAAAAAAAAAAAAAAAAAAAACACATCATGCAAGAAACATAGCTCGGGCCGACACATCATTTTTCTCCTTCAAAGAAAAAAAAAATTTACATCATGTGAATATGTCCATGTACTCTTACATATTGGTGTACAAAACCATCAACCAAACACAAGTTGACAAAACATGCCTCTTCAAACAACTGAATCTTAAGTCAAATAATAGAGCTCATGTACAAATTTCCATATTAGTTGCATTTAAGTGTGTCTAACATAACTCTACTTTCAACATCTTGCTTCATGCAACACACACCATAGTTTGAATTTGCAAAGAAATTCATGAAACATCAAAATACATGCTAGGCCTTAATTGGATAAGAAATCTAACCATCTGTCAGCAAACCATTTCAATAGCGCTTCTTTTTCTTTCAACTATGTTGAATTTAGTTTTTAGTTATATTTTTAATGTTGGAGAAAATAACTATTTATTTCATGTGTAATTAGATTAGTGATTTCATGTGTTAGGGTTGTGGATTCAGGCATTGAAACAACACCATTATATTTCAAATTTAAAAAATGATGGTTTGAGTCCTAGGTAGCTTAGAATCCTACTTGTTTTCAAAATAAGGATGCACTCCCATTTGATTCTCACGGATAGGTTGTAATCATGAGGCTCTCACTCAAGAGTGGACCTTCGCAAAATCTTGTGACGTCTTGTCACAAACAAAACCATCAAACTGAAAACACATCATGCAAGAAACATAGCTCGCTGACATATCATTTTTCTCCTTCAAAGAAAAAAAAATCACATCATGTGAATATGTCCATGTACTCTTACATATTGGTGTACAAAACCATCAACCAAACACAAGTTGACAAAACATGCCTCTTCAAACAACTGACTCTTAAGTCAAATAATAGAGCTCATGTACAAATTTCCATATTTGCTGCATTTAAGTGTGTCTAACATAACTCTACTTTCAACATCTTGCTTCATGCAACATGCACCATACTTTGAATTTGCAAAGAAATTCATGAAACATCAAAATACATGCTAGGCCTTAATTGGATAAGAAATCTAACCATCTGTCAGCAAACCATTTCAATGGCGCTTTTTTTTCTTTCAACTATGTTGAATTTAGTTTTTAGTTATATTTTTAATGTTGGAGAAAATAACTATTTATTTCATGTGTAATTAGATTAGTGATTTCATGTGTTAGGGTTGTGGATTCAGGCATTGAAACAACACTATTATATTTCAAATTTAAAAATGATGGTTTGAGTCCTAGGTAGCTTAGAATCCTACTTGTTTTCAAAATAAGGATGCACTCCCATTTGATTCTCACGAATAGGTTGTAATCATGAGGCTCTCGCTCAAGAGTGGACCTTCGCAAAATATTGTGACGTCTTGTCACAAACAAAACCATCAAACTGAAAACACATCATTTTCTCCTTCAAAGAAAAAAAAAATTCACATCATGTGAATATGTCCATGTACTCTTACATATTGGTGTACAAAACCATCAACCAAACACAAGTTGACAAAACATGCCTTTTCAAACAACCGACTCTTAAGTCAAATAATAGAGCTCATGTACAAATTTCCATATTTGTTGCATTTAAGTGTGTCTAACATAACTCTACTTTCAACATCTTGCTTCATGCAACATGCACTATACTTTGAATTTGCAAAGAAATTCATGAAACATCAAAATACATGCTAGGCCTTAATTGGATAAGAAATCTAACCATCTGTCAGCAAACCATTTCAATGGCGCTTCTTTTTCTTTCAACTATGTTGAATTTAGTTTTTAGTTATATTTTTAATGTTGGAGAAAATAACTATTTATTTCATGTATAATTAGATTAGTGATTTCATGTGTTAGGGTTGTGGATTCAGGCATTGAAACAACACACCATGATATTTCAAATTTAAAAATGATGTTTTGAGTCCTAGGTAGCTTAGAATCCTACTTGTTTTCAAAATAAGGATGCACTCCCATTTGATTCTCACGAATAGGTTGTAATCATGAAACTCTCGCTCAAGAGGGGACCTTCCCAAAATCTTGTGACCTCTTTTCACAAACAAAACAATCAAACTGAAAACACATCATTTTTCTCCTTCAAAGAAAAAAAAATTCACATCATGTGAATATCTCCATGTACTCTTACATATTGTTGTACAAAACCATCAACCAAACACAAGTCGACAAAACATGCCTCTTCAAACAACTGACTCTTAAGTCAAATAATAGAGCTCATGTACAAATTTCCATATTTGTTGCATTTAAGTGTGTCTAACATAACTCTACTTTCAACATCTTTCTTCATGCAACATGCACCATACTTTGAATCTGCAAAGAAATTCATGAAACATCAAAATACATGCTAGGCCTTAATTGGATAAGAAATCTAACCATCTGTCAGCAAACCATTTCAATGGCGCTTCTTTTTCTTTCAACTATGTTGAATTTAGTTTTTAGTTATATTTTTAATGTTGGAGAAAATAACTATTTATTTCATGTGTAATTAGATTAGTGATTTCATGTGTTATGGTTGTGGATTCAGGCATTGAAACAACACCATTATATTTCAAATTTAAAAATGATGGTTTGAGTCCTAGGTAGCTTAGAATCCTACTTGTTTTCAAAATAAGGATGCACTCCCATTTGATTCTCACGAATAGGTTGTAATCATGAGGCTCTCGCTCAAGAGTGAACCTTCGCAAAATCTTGTGACGTCTTGTCACAAACAAAACCATCAAACTGAAAACACATCATGCAAGAAACATAGCTCGCTGACATATCATTTTTCTCCTTCAAAGAAAAAAAATTTCACATCATGTGAATATGTCCATGTACTCTTACATATTGGTGTACAAAACCATCAACCAAACACAAGTTGACAAAACATGCCTCTTCAAACAACTGACTCTTAAGTCAAATAATAGAGCTCATGTACAAATTTCCATATTTGTTGCATTTAAGTGTGTCTAACATAACTCTACTTTCAACATCTTGCTTCATGCAACATGCACCATACTTCTAATTTGTAAAGAAATTCATGAAACATAAAAATACATGCTAGGCCTTAATTGGATAAGAAATCTAACCATTTGTCAGCAAACCATTTCAATGGCGCGTCTTTTTCTTTCAACTATGTTGAATTTATTTTTTAGTTATATTTTTAATGTTGGAGAAAATAACTATTTATTTCATGTGTAATTAGATTAGTGATTTCATGTGTTAGGGTTGTGGATTCAGGCATTGAAACAACACCATTATATTTCAAATTAAAAAATGATGGTTTGAGTCCTAGGTAGCTTAGAATCCTACTTGTTTTCAAAATAAGGATGCACTCCCATTTGATTCTCACGGATAGGTTGTAATCATGAGGCTCTCGCTCAAGAGTGGACCTTCGCAAAATCTTGTGACGTCTTGTCACAAACAAAACCATCAAACTCAAAACACATCATTTTTCTCCTTCAAAGAAAAAAAAAATTCACATCATGTGAATATCTCCATGTACTCTTACATATTGGTGTACAAAACCATCAACCAAACACAAGTCGACAAAACATGCCTCTTCAAACAACTGACTCTCAAGTCAAATAATAGCTCATGTACAAATTTCCATATTTGTCGCATTTAAGTGTGTCAACATAACTCTACTTTCAACATCTTGCTTCATGCAACATGCACCATACTTTGAATTTGCAAAGAAATTCATGAAACATCAAAATACATGCTAGGCCTTAATTGGATAATAAATCTAACCATCTGTCAGCAAACCATTTCAATGGCGCTTCTTTTAGTTGCACTTCATCATGTGAATCATCTTGACCCTCATCGATTATGAAATCCTCTTTTCCATTCTTCTTTTCATTTTTTATATCCCCGCTTGGATAACCATAATATCTTGAAATGGAGCTAGCCAACTCAAATATAGTATTGCAAATCCCTGGCTAAGTTAGATGAGGATTACATATGGTCTTGAATGAGCATTTGGACTCTTTAGATATGCATACCAATTATGTTCATATAACACAACAAATAGATGATTTAATTTACAAATGTCACATAGAAGTCATATTTATCTCATGGGCCTTCAACTTAAATTATATAATCGTTTGACCCCCAGAAATGTCATTTAATACCTCAAAATGACTCCAAAAGCTTTTAGACCTGAATTCTCCACCCCCCATTAAAATGACCCTACAAGTTTATTCTTTCAGTTTTTTCACTCTATAAGCATCAATGTACGATTATGCATGATGGAGAATCTCTAGTGCTTTCCCTTGTTAATATATTTAATAATCTCAATATTTATTTAAAAGTATCAATAGTATTTCGACCATGAGATTTGAACAATGTGATGTCGTCGAAATATTATTGATGCTTTTAAATAAATATTGAGATTATTAAATATATTAACAAGGGAAAGCGCTAGAGATTCTCCATCATGCATAATCGTACGTTGGATTTGGTGATAATTGTCTCCATATTTTGGCTTTCTGACCCGCAAAACATAATTATTTTACAAGGGAGGGAAGGAGGGATGATCACATTGACTTGCTTGATGACATGTCTATAAAGATTAACTACCTCAAGAACTATTTTTTTGCGTAGGGAAAGAGACACATTCCCATGTCTGAGCATGAAAACGTTCTTTGATATTGTTAATGCCTCTAGTTTTTACTTCTACAAGTTCTATAGGCAGAGTCTGTAAAGGGCCAGGTAGCCTCTGGATCTCATCTTTTATGAAAGGTGACATATCTAGTAAATGCCCCTGCAGTCAATCTCTAGAATGGATCTAAATAGAAGTTCTTCATTTTAATATCCGTAAAACACAGCAACTTTAAGGTAAACTATGTACATGTTCCATTCATCATGAACACAAACTTCACAAGCTTGAGGTAATGAACACGAAATAAAATTCCTTCTTGGAACAGCTTCATGTGCCTCCTTGGTTTTGGAGCATTTTCCATGTTTTCCATAACCAAGACCCAAATAATTAGGCCCTTCTTGAAGAACATTTGGCTCAACTATGCCTTGTACATGCTTGCCTTTAAAACCCTTTACTTTCATAGCACATTTTCATCAAAAATTTGAACCTTATTCCTCTAATGTCTCTAATGTCTCTCAAAAGCACGTACACATTCATTTTCAGAGGAAATTGAAGGTAGAAACCAATAGCTAATTCTTCTAACTAACCTTGACTAAAATGAGCTAAATTGTACTTTGATACGAACTTGATTTAAATTGTCCACCTCACATTAGGCACCAATGATTATAACTTTTAATGGGCTAGCATTGGTTTGTAATCATCATCTCAAAATGACCTAGTAGATGAAAAATTACCATGTTTGTAATCATCGTTTCACACCATCTACATATGACCCTTCTACACATTATATGATTGAATTTATGGTAGTTCATCTCCTCTACCTAGACCATGATTGATAGTGACATTAGGTGAATAAAGGAAATTTGATAAGGAAGGGATCACTATAAGTTTTTCCTCCTCCACCCACTCCATATCCAGTGATTGCCTATTTTTTCTCTTCCAACATTTTATTTTGGAAATTAATTTTGGTAGTTAATTCTACTAATAGTCACAACACACCTGGAAGTAAAAGAAATTGTTATATACACTACTAAACTCAATTAACATTGTTTGTTATTGGACTTTACAATAACAAACAACGTAGAGTTCATTAATGTAGTAGTGTATATGATAATTTCTTTAACTTCTAGGTGTGGTGTGGCTATCGATAAAATTAGCTGCTAATGAATTTCGACAATAGAAAGTTGGAAGTGGAAAATTGAGAAATCACTAGCTATGGGGCGGATGGAGGAGGACAAACTAGAAGCTATCCTCTTCTTATAAATTGTATTTTATTCACCTGTTGTCACAATCATTCATGGGATAGGTAGAGAGGATGACATGCCAAAAATTCATGCATATAATATGTAGAAGGGGTCATGTATGAGATGGTGTGAAGTGATGATGATTGACATGGTAAATTTTCATCTGCCAGGTCATTTTGAGATGATGATGACAAACCAATACTAGCCATTTTAAGGTTATAATCATTAACAAGAAATATGGGGAAGGAAATTCAAATGTATCATCATGGAAATTATAAAAATTTTAAGGATGGGGTTATAAGCGTTATGGAAATTCTAAGTGCCAAATTCTAAGGAACAAGCCATATTTGCTTCTCAAAAACTTTATTTGATATATTCTTAAAAAACCAAGTACAAATTGTAGTAATCCTAGAATCATGCTCTACATAAGATAAAATTGGGGAACTCATGACTTGTACTATAGATAAAAAAACATTTACCCTTACCGAAAAATATATGATAAAAATTGACAAACTACATAAGCTTAAGGGGATATAATCCTTCTTGCCTTCCATATAGATAATGAAAATGATTGTTCCAAGTCTCATGTTGCTTCTCATGTTATTTTATAAACCTTGATTAGAAAGAAAAATAGGAGGGCAGAAATGTAAGAAATATAGAACATACTGGATTTACCAGCCCCAAACTGGATTTTACTCTCAGGTATTGGAACCTCTACAAAGGTTCAACCTGGAAACATAGTTTTTCCTTAGGTTTCTCCACTTGTTCTATGTCCAACTTGGATAACCTACAGTTCAATATCTTTCTTTTCATTTTTTATATCCCCTCTTGGATAACCATAATATCTTGAAATGGAGCTAGCCAATTCAAATATAGTATTGTAAATCCCTTGCTAAGTTAGATGAGGATTACATATGGTCTTGAATGAGCATTTGGACTCTTTAGATATATATCTAAAGAGTCCAAAAGCTCATTCAAGACCATATGTAATACATAGCCTCCTCATCTAATATACAAAACTTTAATCCATGTGCTTAACCTTAACATTGACACAAATGGAATACAATTTTACTCACTGCTTTATGATAGAAAAATATGCAGATGAATATTGCCCACATATCCGAAGTCAAAAGGGATAGATTAAAAAGGGATGCTCCGGTCATCTATAAAAGATAAATTAAAGAAGCATGACATATTAAAGTAATGTAAATTAGATATGTGTACTAATTATGTTCATATAAAGGTGACATATCTAGTAAATGCCCCTACAGTCAATCTCTGGAATGGATCTAAATAGAAGTTCTTCATTTTAATATCCGTAAAACACAACAACTTTAAGGTAAACTATGTACATGTGTCATTTCTCCCACAAACTAAAGTGTATAAGTAGTAAATTTTATACCAAGTGTGCTCCCACCATGTAAAGCACAATTTGGTGAATTTATCATTTTTATAATATATTTTTCGATTAAATTTTGTTTCACACATGATCAATTATTGCTTTGAAAGTTGTGTTCTACATAATTTGTGTACACTAAATTACAAATTGATTTTTTGAAATCTATTTTTTGAATGTCGACCAATAGATATATATCATGGAGGATGAAAGACCAAGATCAGCCGAATCCCATATGGAGGTTCAGGGATCGGAGGATGTTCACGGTATTTAAAAATAATCTTAAATCTCCATACATGTGTGTAAATATGGAATTGATTTTTTATTAAATTTGTGAGTGAAATTAGTTGTTAATAAGTTTCATATTTTAATTTTTAGGAGGTAAGAGGAGAAGGGTTTCTACTCCATCCATGGAGCGTGGCCAAGGTTCAACCGGTCGAGGTATGAGTGGTAGCAGGTTGCGGGAAGGGGCTGATATTTATTCCCCTGAAGGCCAATCAACGGATACTGGTTCTCAACAGGGTCACTGTGGGTCTGGTTCTTAGCAGCGTCATTCTGGGGTTGGTTCTCAGCAGGGTCATGTTGGAGATGATGTTAACCAACAACATCAAGGTTGCCATCAATTTCAATATTTTTTCATTAAATTTGTACAACTTTTTTTACACGTGTTTTTTCTAATATACGAAATTATATATATATTGATGCAGAGGCTGAAAATGTTTGAGCCAGTGGTCAAAAAAGACGCAGGGCAGCGCGCTACATTGAAGAAGAAGGCTGTCAACCCAGCACAACTTATCCGGCTGAGATTACTGATATACCATGGGAAACGAACATGGCGGAATGCACCTTACAAAGGTGTCAAAGCCTTCATGCAAAATTGAAAAGAGATCTCGAGGCTTTGTCTCTACCTGCTGAGAGTAGACAAAGCCTCTAAATAGTTACACATTCATTGAGTGAAATGGTAAAAGTGTACAAAAATTTGGGGCCAACGACTGATTCGTTTGTAGAACTGATGAGAAAGAGAAAAGAAACAGTGATAGGTCCCGATAAATGGCAGGACATAAAACAAAAAGTTTCAAGAGCAGATGCTAAGTCAATGTTTAATTATAAGGAAGGGCCAAAAAGAAAAATGTTGAAGGTGCAGTATTTCAAGCACCCAGACAAAGCTGGTTATTTGTATGATCGACATTTTGCGGCCTTTGGAAGGCTTCCATGGAACGATGAGGTTCCTGTTTATTTTGCACAAATGTTTTATGCAGAATTTTTTTTGGGTATGAAACCCGACTACAATGACCTTACTTTAGAATTTTTTGGCCCGGGGAGAGGTCGATTATATCAACGTAAGGGCGCTAAGTGAGATGTGGAGTTGCCTTGCCCTGAGCCGCCATTGGTGAGTCGACCGTTTCGAGTCGAAACCCTGCGATCAGAGATGGATGCGACTTCTCAAATAAGTCGTGAAGCAAGAGATGTTACGGTCGACAATGTTCATAGCGGATTGAGTGGAGTCGATATTTGTTTAAATCGACAAAGAGCACGTGAAAATGCACGTGCCAATTTTGTTTATCGTACAAATGAGGAGATTTACAACATGAATGTTGAAGATCTCCGAACATATGCAATAAATTGTCGCAATGGTCTGCAAGACCTAATTTTTCGTGAGGAAGAGGGCACCGGAACGGTATTTGTTAGTGACCTTAGGGTTTGAAATTATATTTACATATACATGTGTACAATTTGTAATAAATACATGTGTATGTACATGTATACATTTATTTGTATGTGTACATTAATCTAACAAAAATGTATGATTATATGTTAAAACACCATTTGCAGTTCTCAGGAATGATGCATGATGAAAATGTTAATATTACGTTCGGGACCTCCGGTTCAAACGATGCAGATGGGTCTGACCATCATGATATGTTGGCACATGTATGTTAGTGTTTTTTAAGTGACTCTAAAATAAATAATTGTTGCCACACATGTACATGTATGTATATATATAATTTGATAAAATGTTTTAACAAGTACCGATTCCGTCTGATGTTTTTGGGATGGCGGTACCTTCTTCTTCCTTAGGAGATATACCTTCTACTTCATTGGGAGATGTACAAGTATGGACAATTTTTCACAAGTTCAAAATTTATGTTACCTCAAAAAGTTCCATTAAAAATTGAGATATATATAGAGAGAGATCTATATTTTGAGTTATTTAAATTTTTTTGAATTTAGGTTCGTATAGAAGATTTTTTTAATCCGAGGACTCTAGCGACAGAGATAGGAACATCCACAGCATTTGAACAAGTTGTCTTTAGTTCTTTTTTTTTAATATTATTGAAAATAAGTTTATATATGTACACGTGCATTTTCATTTGAAAGTTTTTAATTTATATAGATTATATCTATATATATATATATTTATATTTAACTGTACATGTATATTGTACAGGTTACCACTGCAGATGTTTCTATGGCAGAACCTCTTCATCAAATGGAGAGGGAACCTTACGAGGTATTGCATGATTTTTTTGTTATATTTTGTTTTTTACATGAAGTTCTAGATATATATATTCTCATTCATTTTTAAAACTTCAAACTTTAATGTTCAAGTACATGTGCATTGTGTATGTAGGTTTCCTATTCACAGGATAGGGCGCTACCCGAGACCCAGATGCTAGATCCTCCATTTGATGGACAAGATTTACAGTAGATTTGATTTCAAAATTTAGATGGTTTTAAAAAATTTTAAACTTGATACAGTTTGATACTCAAGTGAGATTTACAATTTTTGGACATATTTTATTACAATGTTATTATATAATTTGTTTTATTTAATTTTTGGATGGTTTTAGTACTTTTGGCATGTGAATGTGAAGTAATGTTGTCATCTGAATTACATTTGACATGTGATATTTAATGTTAAATGTTTTTGTTTGATAGTTGAATTATAATTGGCATGGCATGTGATATTTAATGTTAAATGTTTTTGTTGGATCTAGTTGAATTATAATTGGCATGCCATCTGAAGTTTTTAAAACTACATGAATGATAGAATGTGAACCTACATTTTCACATGTGGTAAATTGAAATGTTACTTGTAACAAGACAATCCCCATTGATTTCATTACAGTATATGTTGATTTCTGATTTGATATAATTGCATGTATGATGGTACACTACTTGTAAAGTCATTGGATTAATAGTGTTCATTGATTTCAGTGTAAGCGCAAAAAATTATTGACAATGTAGAACAATTTTTGTGTTATAATAATTAAACCTAATAATATTGGAGAGCAAGAGAGACTTGAGGTATGGTGTTTACTACAAGAGTTCCAGCTAAATATTTAAATGGTTTACCTATGTGTTGATTTCTGATTTGATATAATTGCATGTATGATGGTACATTACTTGTAAAGTCATTGGATTAATAGTGTTCATTGATTTCAGTGTAAGCGCAAAAAATTATTGACAATGTAGAACTATTTTTGTGTTATAATAATTAAACCTAATAATATTGGAGAGCAAGAGAGACTTGAGGTATGGTGTTTACTACAAGAGTTCGAGCTAAATATTTAAATGGTTTACCTATGTGTTGATTTCTGATTTGATATAATTGCATGTATGATGGTACATTACTTGTAAAGTCAATGGGTTAATAGTGTTCATTGATTTCAGTGTCAGCGCGAAAAATTATTGACAATGTAGAATGATTTTTGTGTTATAATAATTAAACCTAATAATATTGGAGAGCAGGAGAGACTTGAGGTATGGTGTTTACTACAAGAGTTCGAGATAAATATTTAAATGGTTTATGATTTATGATTTATACTTTCTTTTTAATATAATCGATACGGAAAGATGACAAAATATTAAGGGTGACAATAAGAATAGACATTCAGAAAATAGTTTAAGATTGATCACAAGAATTAAGAGAATGTCTCGATCCATCATTGGTATGGCTTGTGCTGCAACCATGAAGTCTCATCCCAACACCATAGAATGATCATCCATGTCAATGAATCTTAGGTCTATCTTTCCAAACCATGACCCTACTCTCACATGTGTGCCTTTCATGACACCAGTCACT
The DNA here is from genome assembly GCA_034641835.2 of Pinus albicaulis. Lineage (NCBI taxonomy): Eukaryota > Viridiplantae > Streptophyta > Pinopsida > Pinales > Pinaceae > Pinus > Pinus albicaulis. The sequence continues at coordinate 133,774,841 of CM076584.1, read as the reverse complement.
ACTTTCATCCTCGAATTGACTACCTTGAAAGCACTCAACTCTTTCTTGATGCTAGCCTTCCTCTTTCTAAGATATGAAGCTGCCTTTCAACTTAGGAAGCTATGGGTAGCCCCCGTGTCTATCAAAGCAGAGAAATTTTTCCCATGTATGGTTGTAGACACGAATCTCAAGTCCAAGGAACTTTCATCATCATTCCTCCTCCTTGTCTTGCGCCTTACTTCCACAATCTTCTTCAACATTTCCTCTTCCAATATGTCTTTCGAACTAGCCCTTGGCTTAACAGTGCTTTTCACATATCTCTTCTCATGAAGCTCCATAGAACAATTCGATCCTGGGTCTGCTTGAATTGGTTCAAGCTCTTTCCTTTTCGAATTTTGTCTAATTGCTCCAATACGACATATATTGACTCCTTCCAAATGAAGTGCACCAATCCTCATAGTGTGGTCGTCTTCTTTTCCAAGTGTGCCAACACATGCATTTTCTTTCTTCAAACCAATAGGTTTTGGATCAAGAAAGTCCCTCTTGATCTTATCTTCCATGTTCTTGACTTTAGCCTGCAACGTGGTGCTTCTTTCCTTCAAGTGAGCCCTTTCCATAAAGAGTTCCTGAAGTCTTTGTTCACCTTGTCGTATCTCCATGTCAAGATTTTCAATTTCAGCAATTTGTCTAGAAAGTCCATCCTTGGAATTTCTTGGGTGAGAAACCAAGTAGGTTGAACCAACTTTGGTCTAGTGCATTGGAATTCATTAAAGAATTGGTCATTGGCACCGCTTCAAGCTAGGAGTGAGCATCGTCACCAACCTACATTGAATATTTTACACTCCCTAGGGTGAATGATACTTTAAATTGATTGACAGTCTAAGACTTTCGATTTTTTCCGAATGCCAAATGATCTTACAAAGTTAGTATTTATAATATCCTAGTAGGTCATTCGGTGACAACTTTTACCGGAAACTTGAAACAACTTTGGCATGTGATATTTAATCTGTTAAATGGTTTTGTTGGATAGTTGAATTATAATTGACATGGCATGTGAAGTTTTTAAAACTCGAGTTTTGGATGGTTTCAATCTACATTTTGCATGTGATATTTAATGAACTTTAAATGTTTAATGTTTTAATGTTGCACAATATATAATCAAAAGGGTTTTAAAACTTAAATTTTTGGATGGTTTCAATCTACATTTGCACATGTGGTAAATTGAAATTATGTTACTTGTAACAAGACAATCCCCATTGATTTCATTGTATATGTTGATTTCTGATTTGATATAATTGCATGTATGATGGCACATTACTTGTAAAGTCATTGGATTAATAGTGTTCATTGATTTCAGTGTAAGCACAAAAAATTATTGACAATGTAGAATGATTTTTGTGTTATAATAATTAAACCTAATAATATTGGAGAGCAAGAGAGATAAGGTATGGTGTTTACTACAAGAGTTCGAGCAGGTCATTCGGTGACAACTTTTACCGGAAACTTGAAACAAAGAGAATCTATCTTTGGCTAGGACATCATGTAAGATGCCCGACATAAACAGTAAAATTGTACTCATGTAAGTTTAAAAGCTGAGATTCGGGCAAGTGGGGACAACCACTTGTTATCTCGTCCCTTGGAGGCTAGGCCATATGGGGACCGAATCGGACCTTACAAAATAAAGTGAAATAATTTGTACCATATGGTCGGTTACTGATATACAAGAACAATTAATATACAAGAACAATTAATTTCATTCTAGAATATATATATATATATATATATATATATATATATCCAATACATATAACATTTTTCATCAATGTACATGTATAGAAAAACTACTTTCAGTTGATACTAGAGCACGTGCTTGTACCCAAACAATTTGTAACATGTACAAACCACAAATAACATAAGCAGCTCAATTTTTAGTTGAGTACTGGAAGTTCTAAGACATATTTAATCCAAAGATAATAAATTGTTGGACACTTCACTCAAAAAAATTCTAATGGAATTCCATCCTCAATAATCCGTTCATGATCGGATTTTGACATTTTCCATTTCTTAATTTTCGATTTTTTCTTTGATTGAACTTCTATCAACTTGATGCGTGCCGCACACACCAAGTGACTATATTGACAACTTATGGAATCAGGTTCATAGTCTTCAAAGTAAACAAAGTCTCCACTTTGACGAGTTTGTTTGAAAAAATAACCTTTCAGTATAATAGACCCTCTGTCATACTGAAATCCATGATCATTATAGTCTTGTAATAATTTTATTTTTCGTTCAGTGCAACGCATCAAATAATACTTCACATTTTCATCATTGTCAATAGGTGCAATTACAGCAAAAACATCTCCTGCACAATAAAATAAATTAACATTTAATTATGCATATTTAAATTTATTTCTAGATATTTAAATCATTAGAAAGTAATTCAAATGTTACCTTCTCTAACAAGATCAGAAACTCGATCACCATTGGATGATATTGTAGTTTCCTCTGATTGCATTTCTTCAAACATTGCAACAAACATTTTTCCCTTTGTATTTAGCTCTGTATGTTTCCAATCATTCACATACATTTTGTTTTCACAAACATCATTGGATTTTGTGTTGTCTATGCAAACATCACAAAAACAAGAATATTTTCTTTTATCCAATGCAAACACATTTCTGGACAATTTTGTTTGAATTGAATGCAATTTTCGAGTCCCTTTTATTGTTTCAACGTCATTTCCAATTGATCTATCTACGTCTTCGATTCCAATATGCCAGAAAAACCTTTATATGGAAAATTAGAATTTTTTTTTGTAAATATGATATCAAAATACAATTGAAAATAATCATTGCATGATAAATGTACAATGTTTAAAATTATATTTCCAATATAAATTAAATTGAATGTACCTTCGCACTTCTCTTGATGGGTTAATCTCATGGCTTAGAGTAGTTTTGCACCATTGAACAACTTCTTCAGCGTTCACAAGTCGGCGTGCAAAGTGGTTCATTTGATATCTTCGAAGTACTCGTTTTATGCATGCTCCCGCACCGTCATGTTCTCCTTTTCCATGGCCAGTCTCAAAGAAATTCCAACAATGTTTAATGTAGGTTTTCTTATGAAGACAACACAACCAAAAAAATGATCGTGCAGATTTGAATTGACCTGCGCATCCGTCTGACCATATCCAATGTTCATTGAATGTTATTCCACGATTTTTCAATGAATCATAAATTCTTCCAAAACAATGTTGTAAAAAACATGTATCATGTGTACGATCGTCACTAATATAAAAGTGATATTCTTTAATGATATGTCAATTTTCACTCGTGCTTTCTATATGATCGACATTTTGTTCAGCATGTCTATATAGAATATGGACGAGCATGGAGACTTGGTCAGAGTGATAGTATTCACTTTGAATTTCTTTTTGTGGAACAAATGTGTAGTTTTCTGCAAAATCAATCACTGACAAAATGGTCCCTGTTGGAAAATATTCACGAGATTTTTTGAATTGCAAGTCTTGCCATCGAGCTCTATGGGAATGCTTGGTGTATTTGTAAATTTCTGCCTCAAACTTTCTCAAAAAGTCTATCACAAAAATTTCGTCTTCTCGTAATTCAATTCTTTTAACACTATTTGCACCTTCAATCGATGTATGGATATATTCATATCTCTTCCATTTCACTTTCATGTTGGACAATGATTGATCATTTATATCAATACGATATTTGTTTTGAAATTTAGTCAAATTTCCACAATCATCGCATTTTTTACCACAACACATTTCTTTTTGTAAAATAGTTCATCGCTTTCTCTTTCACATAGAATTTGAGATATGAATTCGCGGATAGTGGAAGGAGGAGGTGAATCCTTCCATAATGTTCTACCGAAATCAAGGAATGTGTCATAATATAACTTAAATTCCACATGATAACGGCAACAACAAGTGTCGCGTACGGTGATAGGTTTTACATACCATGGTTTTTGTTGAACAAAAGCACTAAGTGAAACATGAATTTGACGATTTTCTTCTTTGAACTTGTTGAATAACTCTATTTGAGTGGTTTCCAAGAGATGTTTTTCATGTTCTTCATATTGATTTCGTGCTATTCTTCTTCGCATCACATGTCTTGCAGTCGGCGAACACGCAAATTGTTCTTCCAATATTCATATATTATTTTTTTAACATCTTCTCCAAGTCTATCTTTGTATGGTTACCTACAAATAGCTCTCCAACAAGCGAGTTCATCATTTACATCTATTTGCAGTCGAAATTTTCGATGTTTGTGCAGATTTTTTCTCGAGGTTCTCAGTGCTCGTGCCATAGATGTTATCAAATGATTCTCTTGAGTACTTGGTGAAACCATTGCCATCTGTATTCCTCTACGTATATTTGAAACATCTTTATCTCTAGATCTCTTAATTGACTCTATAGCACTACTCATATTTTTTATCACCTCTTCTTTCATTTTTTTTTATCTTTGGTTGATTTTCGAATACCCAATAGTGTCGTCGCTTCTTTTAATTTCCTTGATGATAGGAGACCTTTCAATATTTGAGCTTGAACTGTCACTTGCTAATTTTTTAAATACTTTTCAAAAATTCTATCGACACGATATCGTATAACATGGTCAGGTTGTTTATCTCCATATGTGTGAGTGTCGACATTTTCTAACATCTCATTATCGATAGTGATTTCATCTGTACATATTCAAAAAAATAGTACATATTCAATAAATCACTAAATTAATAAATATGTCAATAAATATTAGGAAAATTTTAAATATATCAATAGATCATAATATTTAAATTTACATACCCGATTCAATTTCTGCTTGAGGTTGATTTTCTTCTTCAATATTTTGAGGAGTATCTCTGTCTGTTTACATTAAACAAAATACTTTTCAAACTAGTCCATCAAATAAAAATTAAGCTTCACATTTTACATTGGGAAAACTTTAAAAATATATTAATAGATCATAATATTTACATTTACATACCTGCTTCAATTTCTGCTTGAGGTTGATTTTCTTCTTCAATATTTTGAGGAATATCTCTGTCTGTTTACATCAAACAAAATATTTTTCAAACTAGTTTATCAAATAAAAATTAAGCGTTACATTTTACATTAGGAAAATTTAAATATATATCAATAGAGCATGTAATATTTACATTTACATACCTGCTTCAATTTCTGCTTGAGGTTGATTTTCCTCTTCAATATTTGAGAGAGCTTCTAACTTTCTTTTGCGATATTGTCTCGCCTCTTCTCTACGTTCCTCGGGCTTTCTTTTTCGATCATATTTTCTCACACAAGTTCTTCGATTTCCCATGATAATAGGGTATGAGGTTCAAAAAATTTCCTTTAAAAAATTAGACAATAACTCAATTACAAAAAATATCACAAAAGATTTAATTTAAAAAAATCTTAAAAAAAATTTAGTGTAAATTTTTTGTAAAAAATACGTAATCCAATCCAAAATACACACTTTAAAAAACAAAAAACACGTACTTCAACACAAAACACGTACATACCTCCAAGAAAAATCACGCCGCCTCCAAGAAATGTCTTCCAAAAAAATTCTTTAAATCCAAAATTGTAAAATCAATTTGCTTCCAAGAAATGCTCTTAAACCCAATTCTTTAAACCCAAACTTTGAATAAAAGTTTTTGAACAAAGAAGCTCAAAAGATTTATTTCAACACAAAACACGTACATACCTCCAAGAAAAATCACGCCGCCTCTAAAAAATGTCTTCCAAAAAAGTTCTTTAAACCCAAACTTTGAAGAAAAGTTTTTGAACCCAAACCAAGTCTTTGTAAAATGAGATGAAGTGCGAAATGTGCGAAATTTGTGAATCATTTCGCGGCAATTTATATTGACGCGAAATGTGTTTTTTGTAGGGGGCTCCACAAAACTTTCCGGCCGATGGAGAGTTACACAATAGTTCGGCCGAACTGTTCAGAAGAAGTTCGGCCGAACTATTAAGACGTTAGATTTAGCAACTCATAAATGGAAAACATAGTTCGGACGAACTTGGACTAAAATTTCGGCCAAACTAACGCGTCACCAATTACGCAAAAGCAAGATCTGAAAAACGGTTCTGCAACTTTGGACTGATTAAACTCCATGAAAAGTTGTTAATTAATTGTCGGAACTAATACAAGAATTTTCAGAATTGAATCTACTTTCAGGAAATATAACTTTTATGGAATTTCATAAACGTTTATTAATTTTAATTATTTTTCTAATAAAATAGGTGCAAACAATTTCTGAGGGTCGTCGTGATTCAGTGAAATCAAAATTTTGTATCTCCGAAAATACATTGTAAAAAAAATTGAAAAAATTATGGGGCATTACATTGGTCCGTCAACTCTAATGGGTAGCTTTTAGATTTTTAGTTTATAACTTATATGTTAAGAAATTTCTTGCCACGCGAAACATATCCAAAATACGCAGTTTTTCGTATTGGACCACTTCAAAAAATTCTAGTAATTATGATATGCATCCATTGGCTTTGTAAATATGACAAAAACAAAGTAGACTCTGTCTAGATTGTTGTAACACATTTTGTTTTTTCAAAAACACAAATTTTCAATGAATACAACATTGCGACATAACATGACTTCTTATGAATCCTTTGATTGTTAAGAAACACACACTCAAAGAAATGCTAAGTTGACATATCAAATCTGCATAAAAAAATTTCAAAAAATAAGTAATAGAAAGCTAACAAAATTTCTCACAACTTTTTTTTTTATCGCAAAATGAAATTCTACACAGAAAAATTGTTATAGTTTGCAGAAAGTTGAAGAACCGAAAAAAATGAAATTTTTTTCTCAAAAAAGGGCAAAAAGTGTAACCCAGTTTCACATTTTCACCCATGACCAATGCTCCCCCTTAACCTGTGCATCCATAGATACCCATCAGCACCGCAGCTGTGCTGAAGAATGCTGACCCAGAAAAAAATTGTCAGCAAATGCCCATACGCGGTTTTCCTGCAGGAACTCCGCATATCCAATTTAATATTCTGTATTTAAGTAGATCTGATCTTTTGCATGGCAGAGACTACTCCCAGCTTCTGTCTGAGATATTCGAATGCTTCCCTGGAATATATGAGAGAAGATAGATAGGACAATGTAGCTGTGATTTCAGGTGTCATCCAACAGTTGTAGCATAAGCACATCAGTAACCAAGCCTTCGGGCTCTTTGCAGCATCAACATATTCTTCCCAAGAGGAATTATCATACCAGAAAAATCTTCTTCAATAGACAATATGTGTCAAGCAATCATCCATGTGATTTGTTATCACCAAGATCTTCATGATTTATATTTATTTCATAATCATGATGTAAAATGTGTAGGAATTATGTATAAAAGGTCTCAGCCGTGACAAAAGTCATCAGCAAAAAACTCTGCATGATCTATCCTTATCTCTGAATCATAGGACTTCCATCTCATCCATGAGTGAAAACAAAAGACACTCTTCAGCAAAAAGCAATCAGGGTTCATCCATAATCTCATCCTAAGAAACCATGTATCATGTCATCATCATTTGAGCATGAGTATTACGAGAACTAAGGAATAAGAAAATACAATGCCAATAATGCAATCATTAGTAGTTAGACTAATGCTCCCCCTGAACCTGTGTTCCTGATCTTTAGCTGTATTTTTCTTATCAGAAAAACATATGCTTCTGTCTCCAACAGAACTCATGTGTATACGCGGCTTTAGTTCATGAAACCCGCGTATATAAAGTGAGATACAGAAAAATTTCACAACTCCATCTCCCCCTGAACTTATACCACTTGTACCTTTCTTCTTCACATCAGATGCACTGTTAGAAATAAACATAACCAGAATTACCAAACCAACCATGGGAATCACCATATATTGCTCCCCCTGTGATGATACATTACTAATTCCTATAATGTATCTCACATCACTCCTGTAGTCATTATGAGAAGTAAGCTTTAGAAGCGGAAGACTACAGTAGGATTATTATCCCTTATGTTTTTGACCGGTCCTCCTTCTTTTTCCAGCTTTGCTTGAAATTTCTTATTGTGTGCTGGAAATTATCCAATTTCTCAGATCTATTCATTCTGCATTCTTTTTCTACATGTCCATACTTGTTACAAGCATAACATCTTGAGTGACTAGAAAAATAAGCATAGGGATCATAATGTGTTTTTCTATTCTTTCTTCTATTGGTATCAGCTGCTTTATGACCAAACTTGCTGCATGAAAAACAATATCCCTTAAAGAAACCTGAGTACCTTTTTGCGTAGAATCTGTTTGTCAATATGCTTCTGCAATTGGCTGCAACATGCCCATAAGTATGACATTTAAAGCATTCAACATTATTGATCAAAGGAGGGAATGATTTCTTTTGAGAGTTCATGATTGTCGGTTGACCTTTTGTTTCTTTCAACACTTCAGGTTTTGCATTGATATCCTTTGAATCTTTAGCACTTTCTGGTGAACTAGATTCTCCTTTAACAGTTTCATGAAAACCAAGACCAAATTTAACAGAAGGAGACCTTTGACTACTAAGAATATTGTCCAGAATCTTAGTACTATCTTGAAACCTCAAGAGTTTATCTTTTTCTTCTAATTTACCTTTTAGAATGTTAACCTCAACCTCCAATCTTTGGCATTGATTCTTCATACTTTCTTCGACCCTTCTTCCTTCTTCTACTTGATCATTCAATTTTAAAATTTATTCTTTCAACCCATTTTCTTGTTCTTCAAAAGTTTGTAAAAGTTCTTCATTCTTCTTATTTGATTTTTCCAGATCTGCTTTGAGAGAGATGATTTCTACTTCAAGTCCTTCTTCTTCAAATGATTGTAGAAGTTCTTCATTATTCTTATTTGATGTTTTGAGATCTGCTTTGAGAGAGATGATTTTTTCTTCAAGTACTTCACTGTGACTGGTTACTTCATTGTACAACCTTTGATATTTGTTTATCTGTTCATTCATTCTAGAGATCACATCTTTGTAGATAAATTCCTTCTTTTTAATTTGATCTTCAACATTGATCTTGAGATTTGCTTCTAGACCCATACTGTTACTTTCACTATCATTTTCACTATCTTCACCATTGCTTGCATAAGGAAGTGAATCACAAGAACAAGGATTAATACCTTTTGCATCATCTTCATTTTCTGCCGTACATGATTTCTGAGATATCTTCTTTCCTTGAGTAGCCCTCTTCTTTTGCTTCCTTGCCATGAGCACTTGCAGATCTTGGTGAGAATATTCTTTATCCTCATTTGACATTTCATCATTATCTTCATTTGTATAATAACTCTTTCCCTTTTCAAATTGTTTCCCTTTATCATGATTTTCTTCATAAGGACATTTAGCAGCATAATGACCAACTCTTCCACAAGAAAAACACTTGAAGGGAATATTACCTCTGAATCTTCCAGTACCTGGTTGGAGTCTTCTCACAAAATTTTCTTCTTCTTCTTCTGATATATAACTTGATTCCTTGACAACTTCATTTTCTTTTCCTTTTGCACATGCCTTAAAGGCAACTTCTTTGATTTGAGAGGGACCTCCTTTTCTCATTTCAAAAGCAGTCAGGATACTATGTAATTGAACAATAGTAAGAGTTTGCAGATCTTGCCTTTCTTCAATAGCTGATACTTTTGACTCAAATTTTGAAGTCAAAGATCTTAAGAATTTTTCTACCGGAGTAGTATCAGTTATAATTTCACCCAAGTTTCTCATACGATTTACAATATCATCTAGACGTAAAAGGAAATTGTCAATACTCCCATCACTATGCATCCTTAAATTTTCATATTCAATTATGAGAGTTTGGAGTTTTGCACTTTTTACCTTTGTATCTCCTTCATAGCTTGAAATGATTTTGTCCCATACTTCTTTTGCTGAATTTAGCTGCATCACTTTAACAAATTCTGATTCAGACATGCTTCCTAATAAAACATTGACTGCTTTGGCATTGATTTCATATTTCTTCCTTTCTGCTGCATTAGTAGGAATAATTGACGGATACTGATAACCTTCTTCCACGATTTCCCATACTTCTGCACCAAGACTTTGCAAATATGCTTTTGTTCGTATCTTCTAGAATAACAGATTACATCCATTGAATAGAGGTGACCTTATAGAAAATACTCCTTCATGACTTCCCATTGCGATGGATCTCCTTCAAGCGATCAAGCTTCTACAGAAGGACCTGCTTTGATACCAATTTTTAGGAAAAATACTGAGGGGGGGGGGGTATTTTGATCTTACTGAAATTTTTTTCTCAAAGATCTTATTATTTAATTCTTTACTTAGATTATTGCATCATTCATTTGTCAGAAGTTTAGTAGGCAGTAAGCATGTGCAGTAATAACAGAATTATCCATCACACATACGAAACACACATGAACACCAGTATTTAAGGTGGAAACCCAATTTGGGAGAAAACCACCGCTGCTGTCGTCTCTGTCTTCAATATTTATTATAAAGAAAACTTCTTACAATTTTTTGTGCTGGCGCAGACTTATACCAGCACGCAGGCACCCACCTGCAGAAGGCTACAACCTTCTCTCGTACTCCAGTCACTACTGGAAGGGAGCTCCAACCCCCTGATTTTAACACCAGCTTATACTGGCAGAAAGCTTCCACTTCAATCCTCAGATCCACGACATTTCTTCAATTTCTTCATCAGACTTGTGTCAGGTCTTCATCATTTCTTTGCAGATCTTCTTAGAGATTCATCATTTTCTCGATCTAGAGATCATATGCATCATAGATTCAGATTCATCAGAGACAGAGTTCGATCATGCAGATATCTCTTAAAAATATTTATTCATTAACAACCCCTCAATCTGCACACCATGAACCATGATACACTTCTCCTTATATAGTTTTGCCTTTATTAATACCATGAGTCAAAACCACCCAACCGCCGATGGTATTCCTGGACAGGATCAATTAGATAATCCAGCGGGGTCTACCCAAGCCCCCAAACGATTTCTCATTGTTTTATTTCCTTGGTTTTGGCAATTAGATAATTAATCTAAGGATTTTTAATATCTCAATTTGAGATTGAGATATTAATCCAATTCCCCCTTTAGTTGTTACAAACATTAACGTGCCGCTGAATTATATAAAAACCCAACAGTAATATATATCCATATAACCTTTTGGGCCCTTCAATAATATTTAATCTTCGACTTGGGGATCTGCGCTGATAATTAAAGTTCCTATCAAAAGACCCAACCCGCGGACACAACTAGTGCACCGGATATCGAGACAAGTGCCTCCGCAGTTGACCGAGTTGACTACGGGGACAACAGAGATGAATGGCAGAGATTGAGTGTGGGGGCACCAGCCAAAATTTTCATCCGTACCTCGAGAGCCCCCGTAGTGACGCAAGACGCTGAGTTGGTCACAGCTGTCTTCCACGTCGGGTGAAGATATCGGCATAACACAACAACGTATATTGAACCAATAATGTGAAGGGAAATCGGGTCCCACACCCTTAATACACGACATAATACTTTGGGTTAACCCGCCAACCTCAATACATGCGTATGGGCCCCAACGTTAACGGTTGTCTCCATTCGACGGTTGTTATTGCATCGCGCCACCTCATTTGATCGGACGGATATCGCTCGGCGAAGACGCACGAACAATAACACGCGATGGCCGCCGTACTTTGGTTAACCTTCGCACATCTTCCTCATACGACCACCGTCCGATGGCTTCCCTCCAGATCGATGGTGCTCAACAATATCACTGGGCATCCTGGCTCGAACAATAACGCGCGATGGCGCCCAATGACAAGCGGTTTTGTGGAGTCGTATAGGGACGTGTGTCACCCGTTCTATGGAATCGCTCCCCAACTCGGAGATATCGCTTATCACCGAAAGGCAGTGCGATATGGGCAATCCGGCCTCGCAAATCTGCTTGTGGTTTTCGAACAGTGACCAACCCACGGTTAAGTCAGGTTACGCTATTCCTTTTTGTCCCTTAACTCAGGTTCACAACTCGGGTTTATTTCAATAGAGTTCGGTCCAATCATGTGGTAGGGAGTTTCATAGTAATACTCCTCCGCGCTGCTTCATCAGGTTATACATTCCCCATTGCTCACTGTATCATGACCTTATACAGATTCACGAATCTACTCCTTCCACAGAGCTTATGATGTTTACAGACCATGCTTTCACAATGATTCATAATTGTCCACAGGGACTCAACTATCCTTCCTACTGAATTCTATCAAGAATATACATATAATTCACAGAGAATTTAGAACCTTTTTTTGTTTGATGGCCTTTTTCTTCCTACACTGTCTCTGGACAACTCTGCTTCAATTCACTGCTTGTCCCTACTCCTTGACTGATACTGCTTTTTGTAAATTCACTCTTCCTCTGTTCTTCTCTGCTACTGCCTAGTTACTGTTTCAGATGCTCCTTCTTTGCCAATTCCTTTTCCATCAATGACAATATTTACAACAACATCCCCCACGACTTTAAACATTGGACTGTCGGGAGTGCGAAAGCACTTATTGGGCATTAGATTTGATAAATAACAATCAGACAAATGGAAGAGTTAGGGGATTTGATAGGTGGAACCGGAGATGATTTATGCGATGGGATAAATATAAACGAGTTCAGGAATAATGGGTTAAAAAGGGATCGAGGATTTATGTAACGGGGTAGGGATATATAATAAGCGGGGTTAATTAAAGTGGGACCGAGTATTATATATGCGGGGTTTAAAATTATATAAAGGGGGTTTTTAATATAAATATGGTGAGATGTTAGAGATACACTAGGAATAGGTTAAAATGATATTACGGAGGGTTCTTTGCATTGGGGCCCAATATAATTTTAAACATTTAAAACTTTGAATAAGTGGTTTTTGCATGTTTTTATTGGAAAAGGGGAGTTAGTAAAGGGGAAGTTAATTTTCAAAGGGAAATGGGTTTTAAACTAGGGAAAGGGGATTAGGAAGGGGAAAGGGTTAGAATAATGGGAAAGGGGTATTTTACAAGGGGAAATGACTTCCAAGAGTGGAAATAGGATTTTAGAAAGGGGAAGGGGATTTAGGAGGATATTAGTGATATGAGATGAACCAATTGATGCTTTTCATTACTTGTGAAAGTAATCTACCTACCATTTATTTACCCTTACATTTTTTTACTTCATTTAATGGGTGCATTTGAGCTTGTTGACCCTTTTATTTTCTTTTTGATAAGTAAACTAACCTATTTCTAACCTTATAACTTCCAATGGCTCAGATTAAACTGATGAGCTCATTTTTATTCTCTACCTAACTACTAATCTGCCAAGATTAAATAGTTTGGTCAAATCTTTATTAACTAACTATCATGACATGAAATTTAAAGGCATGAATGAATCAAGATTAAACTATATGATCATCATGAATTGTGGCATTTTGAACAAGCCGCACATTTTTTTTTTTGGATAAAGTAAACTAAGAGTAGTGGCATTTGAATGTGCAACACTTTCAAGATCTATTTTTGTTTCTTTTTTGTGGGGTTCATACTTTCTATTCTTTTCTGATATTATTTTCTTTCGGTCCTTTGATTTTTCTTTTAGGACATACCCTATTTTCATTTTTTAATATGGGAAAACATTTGCAGAAAGCAAAATTATATACAATATTACAAGACTAAACATAGCAAATTCAAAATTATGATACCTATTATTATAGGACCCTAACACATCCCATCGTTCTCCTCTATCATAACTGAGATGTAAGGAGACACTATCCCTATGAGCCTGTGCGTCCACTTTGAAAACAAATTGTAGAATTCTTGGGGAAGGTATTCCCTCACCATGGTCCATATGAATATCACGAAAGCCATGATCGACCCCAAATTCGACTAGACTTCCATTTTCATGAAAAAATGAAACCCACGAGAAGAAATATTAAACTAAGAGTACCTTGAACCTCTTACTCAGATGATCTTGGCCTAGCTATTTTATGGGCCTCCATAGGAGTCCAAAAGAGCGAAGAATTTACATAGAAATTTCTTCTTGGATAGGAATTTTGTTTTCATGTTTTCATTACTAGTTACCTGGAAGGACCCTTAATGGATGTGAGGTTGTTGTTGTTTGATGCATGGGCTCCTACTTTTGACCCACACTTACACTCTTTTTTCACATATAAATTGCCTTCCCAGTTTTTCTTTGTCAAATAAAGTTAAACCAATACCCTCAAATTTAATTTCAACACTCCATCCTTGTATCAACGCACTTTCATATACACTCCTCAATTACTTCATTCGAATTGTCACTCATCTTATAATCAACCCCAACGTATAAGTCTTGGGAATGCACATATAAACATGGGTAGATATCATGTCATATATTCAATTCTCTTCGTGTATGACTGTAGCGCGCACCCTTTTGTGACCCATTCGGATACGTTAACATATATCACAAAGGCTTACGTTGTATTACAATCTCCCCATAAGTATTAACCTTATAATAAATTACGCCTTTGGGATTTAACTACAGTGACAACATATACAACCACTTGCGGGTCCCACAAGCCATGTACCTTGGTTATGCGTCGCGCGGATCCAACGATCCGTATGGCGTCGCGCCTCTGCTGTTAATCGAACGACGTAGATGGATATCGTGAGGGGTTAAATACCGAACGTTAGCATGCAATGTAACCGGTTTTGGAAACCTGCCTTATGCCACGCATCCTCCAAAAAATGTGATCGCGCTGATTTCATGAAAACCACTTACTGTGCAAAGGCGGTGCGATCAAACCGCTTCTGGCTTTTGAACCATATCATAGTTCCGCCTTCTCCATCGCAAGGTTCCACTCCATCGGATGGTCACACAGCACGCCTTCGATCTCTTCTATTCTCTCTGCCTCCGTTGATTGCCACTATAACCAGTCCCGATGGAGTTTGATGAACTCCTGAACCGTAGCCTGTATAATTAGCAATCAACTTTGTTTGATTCAACCAGAGATATCAACGGAACTTTAGAATGGATAGGTTCCTAATTTTCGCAAAAGCTAATACATATTAGACTTGCAAGCCTTTCAACACAAAACACATAGGAACCAACAATTTTCGAAGGCATTAAACCTCTTGTTCATATAGTGGACACAGGAATCCAACTCGCCACAATCTCATACACAGGAATTCTTCTATCTCAGAATCGATCCTTACAGTGATCGATTCACTTCCCTTTACAAGTCAATTCCTCTAATAATCCACAGAAGACGATTAAAGCCCCAATTTCAATTTACTGGCAGTGCTTTGCGCAGGGGTTCCTATTCACAAAAATAGGACCACTACCCATACTCTCACGAAGGGTTCGAACAGTCAAATCAGGCAATTTCAATAATTTCATAACTCAGAGTTCATAGTTACTCCAGAGCCACAAATATTCTTCATATAGATTCGATCAAGAACACATGTTATGTACATAGAACTTATGGACAATTTCCTCAGCAATATATATATTTCGTACTGGAATTGGAAACAATCCTTCATCAATACATATTATGTAATCAATTACCAAATTATTCACTTACAATTTCATGGCTGGCCAGATATTTAGTTCGATGGCCATTATCCTCCTACTCTGTTCCTGAAAAAAGGCTCTCTTTCTATTCTACAGGCGTTTACATTTATACAAACACAAATGAGTCGATTCGACTTCTTGATAAAGCCTCTTGAAATTCTCTAGTTCCTAATTTTAGATTTCAAACTGAAACTACTGAAACTGATCCTAAATCTACTCATACCCTTGGTTGTCTCTTCATATTCCTATTCTAACCAATTTCTCATGTTCTCAAATGACTTGAGAACAATTACAATTTCCCTACCATGTTTATTCAAAATACTAATATTTACATGAAACTTTGAAAACATAAGACCCTCCTAGGTCTTATAAAAGTACAAGTATTTCTAGAGCCTAATGCCCCTGCATCAAACTCCCAAGCTTCAAATTGTTCATGATCTCCTGATCATGTGTCTTTGATCTCTGCCTCCTGGATCCCAAACCTTGTTTTGCTGCTATTCATCAGCTACATCATCCTTCAATTGCATTTCACCAGGTCTCCAAATCTTGTTCTGAAATCTGCCCCTAACTATGCTTTCACAATCTGCCTTTGTCTTCCTTTTGCTGAAACTCTCCTACTTTCCTGCTGCTGTCTGCTGCTCCTGAGTCACTCTCATCATCAGCTCCCTGATGTCTTCAATTTCTTTGTCCAACCTATCTTCTAGCTGGAAATTCCCCTACCTACTGTTGTTGCTATCAATTCATGTTAATGCCAATACTACTGCTCTTGTGGTCTCACGTGCTACTAACATGTTTACTACTCCTGCAGATGTCATCCCCAATGTTGCGTCCTCCAAAAATTCTTGTCCCTCTGCAACACTTTTATTTCGCTCCTCATCTACAGACTCATTTTTTGAAAACAAATCACCATTTAATTTTCCACCTGCAGTAGCATGCTCATTTATCTTCCTCACCATACCGATAAAAACACTTAGCTTCTGCCAAATAGTATCCGCTCCTCTTTTCTTCACAGCTTCAGGCATTTTCATTCCAGTGTTTGTAGTTTCTCTCTCTTGCATAATTTCTCCCAACAAATAGTTCAGCCATATCCCCCTTATTGGTTTTGCATATTCAACATGCTGTAAGTTAGCTTCAATATCTCCTTCTTCTTCTTGGGCAATATTCGACAACTGTTTCTCATCCTCTTAATGGATTCTGGAAATCCCATCAAGTTCTTTAAGGTCTGCAATTTCATCTTCTGTCAGCATAGAATGCTGATTCTTCTTTACTGCAGCAATTTTAAAAATCTGTCCATCGATTCTTTCTTGTACACTCATATCATCCATATGTGGAAATCTGGCTTCAACATCTTCATCTTCTGTTAGCATGGAGTGCTGATTCTTCCTCACTTCAACAGTTTCTAAAATTTTCTCTTCAGGCTGGCTTTGGCCCATCCAACTAGCCAACTCTTCTCTGTCAACTTCCGACTACTGTTCTTCCCCTCTGCCTGCATGATGAACACATGAACCATCGACAGTAATTTTCCAAGGTCTTAATACATTCTCCTCCTCTGAAAACACATCAGAATGTTGTTCAGAACTCTCTTTTAAGTCTTCTGTCAGCACCTTAGCATGCTGATTTTCATCTTTCATGAGATTGTCAGCAGGTATCACTTTCCTTCCATCATCTGCTCCATGAACTCCATCCTTGAATATCTTCCTGCCTCTCTTCCCCAATAGCTTATCCAGTACATAGGTCCTTTGCCTCTCTAATTCTCTCCTTTGAAGATCCAACCTCCTATACAACTCAACAAATTCAATTGGAGTAGATTTTGGGAACCTTACACAACCCTTTATGCCTCTGCTGGTTCTTGACCAATCCTCTGCTGGTCCTTCTCTCTCTGCTTCAGCACTCTGCTGAATATCTTCATTTGACTCTTCCTTCTTCATATCTTCATGAGATTTCACTATCTCTGCATTGATCTGAACAGATTTCAGATTCAATGTCTCCTCCTCATCAACAAGCTCTGAAGCTTGTCCATCTTCTAGTGGTGTACCTGCAAACATACACAACTTTTTAGTTTTCAAATCACAAGAATTTTTAGTCTTGGTTGCTTTCTCAAGCACTTCTTCTTGAACAGGTCTACACATGGAATATTCAGTTTCCATCCTTGCCTCAAGAACTCTGGGTTATTCTTCCTCAGTGGAGTCTGTCATCACTTCACATTTGTCAGACTCAAAAACACAAGCCCTTACATCATCTGGACTTGTCCAATAACTCAGGAATTCCTCAATGATTTCCTCCTTAGCAAGACAAGCTTCTTGCTGCCTCAAGTCTTCATCATGTCCTACAAGGTCTCTTGCAGATCTCCACTCTTCATTTGTGCTCTGTTCTGCTTCACAAGCAGAAATTTCTTCTTTCAACTCAGCTGCTCTGAGTTCTTTCCTCAATAAGGCAATTTCTTTTTGCCTCAACCTCAACTGTAATGGTTGCCAATTTACTCTCTTTTTCATGAGCCAACCAACTCTCTGGATTTCCTCTATCCTCATCTTCAGTTTATTAAACTGTTCCTTGATCTCAGCTAACTCTTTCTACCATTCTTCATCAATGCGTCTCTTCCTTATGCCATTTTCTTTGGCATCTTCCCTCACTCTTCTGCTGTGGCTTCTCTCAGAACCTCTGCAATCTCTGCAGTCTCTGCTATGGCTCTCAGTAGCCATTTTATTCTCTAGGAGTTCTTCACTCACAAGTTGCACTAAGCCTCTGCAATAGCAAGCTCTCTTGCTGCAACTTACCTCACCAATCCCTTCCTTTGGACTCGGCTTTTGGCAAGTACTGGTCCCCTCTCTGCTTGAACCTTCTGAGCACTCTCTTCTACTCTCTAGGCTTCACTCTGCAACTTCTCTCAAGAACACCTTTGTTCTTCTTTCATCCAACCTCAGTTGGGAATATTTCAGGTTCTGCCACACTCTTTCTGCACTTATAGTCCCTTGCTTGACTCTTCTATCACTGCTCTCAAAGCTGTGATCTGTTCTTGCTGAGATGTCTTCAACTTTCTGCACTCTGACTTCTGCAAACAATCGTTCAACCAGAGTTAAACACTGCTCACCTTCTCTTGAGAACACTGCAATTTTCCTCTTTATCTAGCCTCCAGCTGAATACCAGGCTCACTGCCTTCACTATCAAGCTCTGTTTGTACCTTCAGCAACCACAATTCTGCAAACATCAAATACACATTAGATTTAAAATTATTTACCAGCAAGATTTCTGCATGATCTTGTCTTCCACTCCTTTCTGCAAATCCTGTTCACTGTGCTTCTGTGTATCCTTGCCTATCAGATTTCAGAATCTGATCTTCCTTCTCCAAATCGGTAGTCTTCAAAATACTGGCCCTCCAATTGGACTCTGTAATTCTGCAATCACCTTCACTCTATCCCTGTAGGCTGCAATTTCATCAGTTCCACAAGTCCGGTTTCTTTGCATTCACCAAACTTGGACTTTTTCAAAAAGATCTATTCCAGCTCTGATACCACTTTGATGCCCGGGCTCCTACTGTTGACCCACACTTACACTCTTTTTTCACAAATAAATTTCCTTCCCAGTTTTTCTTTATCGAATAAAGTTAAACCAATACCCTCAAATTTAATTTCAACACTCCATCCTTGTATCAAGGCACTTTCATATACACTCCTCAATTACTTCATTCGAATCGTCGCTCATCTTATTGTTATAGCATCATTTTACGGTGAGAATGCAGGAAGATGATGGAGCTTAGTGAAATGAAGTCGCCTTCACTAAGTGGGCCCGCAGGCAAATTCTGGCGCAAAGTCTATTTTTAGACTATGTCTATTTTTAGACATACGGAGCATAATTTGGGAATTCTACTTGGAGATTCATGATGGATGCGACATGTCGGTAAAAATAGATGAGACCCTAATTTTTAGGACCCAGGCTATTTTTAGACTGATCTCCTAAAAATATGGAAGTCAAATATTATTTACCCTTAATAATATTTTGACTATAAACAGCAGTTTACTCTCTTGGCGCACTTCGGTTTGAGTCATGGAGGTGGCTCATGCAACTGACACAAGGAATCACGTGGTTCCTAGGGTTTGATGGCATCTTGCATGGTTGGCTTCAGTTAGACTTCAGTGGCAGAAGTTTTGGAGGAGTTAACGGGACAAATAGTGGAGTTGTGTTCTATTTATTTCGGTTGAACTAGTTGAGATTAGTTAACTAGCTAATCAATTAGATATGAGTGGAGTAAATTAAATAATATTTAATTTACTAAATATTAACTCATTAGTCAACTCAAGAATACTTCAGTTCACTACAGTGCATGATCAGTTCAGTGAAGACCAGTGGAAGAGATAGATGAAAGGGTAGAGTTAGCTATCAGTTGTAACTATACTGTTGCTATTTGCAACACATAGATAAGTGGAGTAAGCTATGAGTATTGCAAAGTTTAGGCTGGTGGTTTATCTATATAAGGAGGCCATCACCTAGCATTAAAATACGCAATCAAGGTTGGCTATCAAGTGGCTAAAGGTTGGAGCATGAGTTTTGCTAGATCTAGCTTGATAGTGTGTAGCATGGGAGGTAGTGCATGAGAGCTTGCAAAGAGCTTTGTACTATGATTGTTACATGATCTCCATGGCATGTATAATATACGGATAGTTGGGGGTTTTCGGCTTTAAACTTTCCCATACCCATGAAATCTTGTGTTCATATGTGTGAATTTTTTATGGCTTTAATGTGTGCATGCAATTGATTTTATTTCCGCATGTGATGATCAATGGTAGAAGGGTCTACGTATTATGCATGAAGTTAAAATAGTGTGTGATCGGGGAGAATCTTGGTGGATAACATATCGATTATTCAAATTTCTACAATTTCTCACCTTCATATGATTCATGATTTCTTTTATGGCTTTGGGCACCCATTCCTACAGACTTGGAAAAAATTCACTAAAAAACAGTGTTAAATTCCCCATACGCGGGTATGCCTAGACTTTTCCACATGTATACGCGAGTCCACATGTACTTTCCCACGTATGCCATTAAAATTATTAAAAATATATATAAAAAATCCCTATTTTCGAGTTGGGTTGATGGTTACTCTGGTAGTTCAACCACCCCAGCACGTGGCCAACTGTTTCCAACTGTTGAAACTACTTTGAGGGAGTATAAAAGCCCCTCATGTGCATGGCCTAAGGGAGAGAGAAATTATTGATATTATACTCTGTTGGAATCCTCTATCCAAGTCTGAATTCTCGTGCCTCCTGCACTTCCCAGTTCATTACAGGAAACCCTTGTTTCCTGGAGATGCTCATCTCTCTATATGTCATCTCGTATGCACCAGTTCGGAAGGAATATTAGCGAGGCAAGGGTGGGACGGATCCGGACGACGGTCTGCTCGAAGATCGTGGAAGGATTCAGGTGATCTCTCCACTCGTTATTTTTGTACATGCTATTTATAATACAGAAGAACCATCTTGTTCCCGAAATATACGTGTTAGTGTCTGCTTGCATATATGAGAATATTGTTATTTAAGCATTTATTATGGTTTATCTAATGTTTCACGTGGATTGCACTAACATTTAGAGTAGATATATGCTGTACAACCAGTTCTTCGTGCTTGTTTCTTCTTGTCTTTCAGGTTAAGAAGGAAGAAGGGTTGCTGGGGGTTTGGACCCCGCGGGATCTGCTTCAACCGTAGGACCAACGGGTAAGTTCCTCGATCTGCTCTATTTAGTTTTTCATGAACATGTATGGTTGTGTGAGTCCTTCTTGAGTAGCATGCCCTGCTATGTGGAGGTTTAAACCCAACAAACCTCTAGGGTGATTTTCCCCGAAAGAGAACTGGCGACTGCGCTGGGGATCGCATTCTTGTGATTCCCCTGTTGGGTGGTTTCAGCTGTTTGATAGGTTTCCAACAGTTTTAACTTCTATTTCCAGTCCAGTTTACTCTTTCTCAGTCAGAATGAAGTCTTGGTTTCTTATCCAAGCTTGATCCTTTTTGTTTTTTCATTGTTTACCTTTATATACACGGGTTTTTCTGCACACAGTCACGTATACACGCATTTTTTGTTAAAGGGAGTCGCATATACGCGGGTTTCCTTTAGCACAGTCGCGTATGCACGCTTGTTGCTAAACTGTAAAGTTGCGTATACCTAGGTAGATTTTGAAATTTTGGATTTCTTGGCTTTTTAGTCCTTTCTGTCTATGGAGACCTGTTCCTGCAGTGTCTTTTTACCCTCTGGATTGTGAAGAAAGTGGTTTTTGGTCTTTTCTCTCTTTTGTTTGATTGAAAACTAGTCTTTTTGGCAAAGTATTGATTCTTGTGCTGGCATTTCTGGTTCGAGTACCAAGATCTCTTTCTGGGGATTCTTGGCTGTTCTGCTTCATCAGAATAGAGAGCTCCTGCTCATTTACTCATTCCTACCTTTGTGTCTTGCTTTTGCACTTCGATTTTTGCCCATTTCTTGGTTGGTTTTCTTGAGTTCAGTCGGCTAGGTCCTGTTGCAACTTTTGAAGAGTCTTTCTTGGTTCTTTGAAGTTTTTGTTTGTGGCAAGGTTGTACTATTATTCTAGGCTGAGTGGCTGAGTTTTCTTGTCTTCTTTTGCTCATATTGATCTTTCTACTAGTTAGCCCTATAATATTTGGAGCATTTTTGAAGTTTTTGCTTGAAATTCAGTGTTGTTTGGCTTGGGATTTTATAGTTTTGCTTGGTCTTTTCGAACTCTTCCTTTATAAAATTCAAAAGCTCAAAAAACATTTTGTTTTGTTGTTTGCTTTTGTTTTTGCATTTTTGTTTTCATTTCTTTGTATATTTTGAAGCTTTGTTGAGGTTTCTTGCCTTTGGATTTTGACTTGATTTTGGAAAGAAGTTGTCATTGATTTCTTCCTCTTGTTTTTAAGCGTTTTTGGTGTCTTCATATTAAGAGTTCTTGATTTTGGGAACTAGCTTTCTGGACAACCAAAAAGAGATAAAACTGAAGGATCTTTGGGAAATTTCACTCTGCTTTAGGAGATTTTGCATCTTAGAATTTGCATTCTTGTAGTGATTTGCATCAGGTGCACTTAAGAATTTAGTCATTTTCATAGTTTTTGTGAGTGTGAGTTTGTTATCTGAAAAGAAAAATACAATTTTTAATCTCGTAGAACCTGTGTAGAAGTTGCTTTTCATCGAAAGACAATAACTGCATTTGCATGTAGTTTGGTTTTTATTAATTTCTTTCTACGTCAAAACACCATACGTTTCATTTCCGCATCCCTTTGACTTAACATAACAGCCAATTAAAATAAGCGATATAATTTAAAATCAACTAGCAAGTTTTTTAAGTGTCATACACCAACTAGCTAGGTTGTAGGGCCTTGGATTAGGTGAGTGGAGAGTTAACTCTCCAAGGCCGCTCAAACAAAACATAGAAGTTGATTAATTGAGCGAAATCCAACTCCGTTAGGTGGATCGGGAAAGCTCTCCTCCAGAGAGTCAAGCGTGAGGGGAAGTGAAGGCTGAGAAGAGGGATACCTCCTCTCTGATTAGCTGAATCTGACCTCAAGACTGTTCCGCCCGGCTTTTGACACGGATTGGTGCCCATAGTTTCCACTCCTAGGTTCCACACAGGTGACTGCGGGGGGGAATACCCATGGTACCTGAGGCAGACGTCGCATCACTTTCAGCAGTACTTCTGGGGGGTGCCCTTGCGAAGCTTGGGTGCTTGAGCTGGCAAAGGCTGTCGTTAGGAAGTCGGCGTAACTGTTTCTGATACCTTCTCTAGTAGCCCTGGGCCGTAATTATCCCAGACTGCTTTCGGGAGGTCCTATATTTCGCTTTCCTGTATTTTGGTGTCCGGTCCTAATCACCTGGAGTGGAAATACTTGAAGGCTGTTTGCTTGATTGTATCTCAGAGATTTTTCTTATAGTGAGTGCTCTTTGCTCCTAGCTTGCCTAGCTTTACACTTTTTTGAGTCTAAATTAAAATCTATAAAAGTGGCTGATCAAGCACCTCATCGATCGAGGAGAATCCAGGGGTTATCTCCCGAGAGTCCAGAGCCTTCTTCGAGAAGGCGTAGGAGTGATTTAGCAGGTGGTTATCACCCTGTGACGTCCGACGGAGTGGAGAGAGATCCTCCACAAGGGTCTGAAGGTTTCATAGCTGATTCCGGTGCTGGTTCTGAGAGGAGCGTTCCGCTCACCTCACGAGTTTTATTTCCTCAGGAAGAAGATTTTCAAATTGAGGAATTACCTGAACCTCCTGTGTCAGGTCCATCTCCTCTTCCTCCTGATTATCCGTTCGTTGTTCAATACATCGGACCTGAGTCAGAGAGACCGAAAGATCCTCCGTATTATTCATACCTTTCGATGGCCGCGACTGGGAACGTGGCTTCTACTGTGAGTGCTGCAGGCATTTAGACCCCTGCTTCTGTTGAAGGAGGGGGCACTATTGCTTTATCTTCGATTGCTTCTAGTGCTGCTGTGTTTGGCTCTGGTTTCACCCAAGCACATGCTTCTCATTCTGGTCCCTTATGTTTCGAAATGCCCACTAGTGGGATTCCTTCTTTTTCCTTTTCCGCTGCTACAGCTGGATCTACACCCATGTCTTCCATGGCTAGTGGATCAGCTTCTTTTCAAGGGTTCCCCTTTGGAACTGAGCACATTCCTAGTTCCAATCCTTCTTTAGGGTCCTTTCCATTTACTTATCAGACCCAGAGTTTCAATCTTTGGTCTGGAGGTTAGAATTCGACCACTTTTATAGGATGGAACCCTGTATTCACTACAGTGGGGGCAGGGAATCAGTTTTACGCTGGTTACCAAGGGAATACTTCTTTCCCTTCGTCGAGTGCTTATAAGACCTTTTCTCCTCCTTCTAATGCCTGGAACCCCTATCAGGGGCTTTCCTCTTCATTTCATACTTCAGCGGGGGGAACTGGTCTGGGCTTTGGTCACTCTGCGTTGGGAGGAGGTTCTTCTCCTTTTTCTAAGAGTCCTTTTTGGAAACCTGGTGCCTCATCAAATCCAGGGTATTCTTTTCAGAATGTTGGGAATCCATCCCATCAAGGATGGAATCCTCAGGCTCCGCCTCGCTTACCTTTTCTGGCAACGTTAAACTTGCTAGATCTGTCGAAGTTGACTAATGATCCGATTCGTTATAGTCCGGGGTGGCCTCCGGTTCCCACCAAAATTCCTTCAGACATTCCAAAGTTTGCAGGTAAGAATGGAGAAGATCTGGCTGACCACATCACTACCTTCCATTTATGGTGTTCTTCGAACTCCCTGATCGATGATTCGATTAGGTTGAGATTATTTCAACGCACCCTAACTAGAAACGCTGCCAAATGGTATATTGAGCTAACTGGGGGCAGTTTTGCTACATTTGGAGAACTGGATGTTACATTTATAAACCATTTCCAGTTTCCTGTCCGTTATGACGCTGGGACTGAACTCCTAGCTAATTTTAAACAGGATGATGCAACCCACATTTCTGACCATATTCAGGAATGGAGGAGAAGGAAGAGGCTTATTAAAGCTCATATTCCAGGTGAATTCCTTTTGAAATGGTTTCTGAAATCCCTGCAGTCAGATATTTCGAAAGATGTATCCCTCTCCGGGGTATTTTCCGAGGAGCAGGCCATTTTTAGGGCCCAGTAGCTAGAGTTGATATATTCTCAGTCTGGGGTCCTTCACAAGTATCTGCCCAATGCTCCTCGCTCCAAATTAGATTTATCTAAAACTAAGCCCAGTCCTCATGGTGACGGACTGATTGGATCGATCAATAGTGGTGCAGCCAGCCTGCTTACTCAATTGCAGCAGTTGTCTTTACAATCTGCTGCTTCTGGTCAGGCTGTGCCTGCTGAGTCATCACCTTCCCAGTCTTTGTCCATAAATGCTGTCCAAGCTTCTGATCCCAAAGGAAATCAAAAATCCGATGGGAAGAAGAAGGGATGAAATAATAAGAAAAAGGGCAAGAATGGGAAGGGTAATGTGAATAAAACCAACGAGCATGTTGGTGAGGGTCCAAAAGAGAAAAGGAAAGTGAAGTTTCCATGCAAGCTGTGTGCTGGAGACCATCTTACGCACCTTTGCCCTAAAATTCTGGATGTGCAGCGCTTGTTAGCCCAACAGGGTTCTTCTAGTTCCTAGGCTGTGTTAACAAACCCTTTTCCCCAAGGGCAACAGTTAGTTGTTGGCACGAACCAAAATCCTAGGGCTTCCTCTGGGGGCACCCAGGAGGGGGAAATTCCATCGAACATATTCATGATGAGTGCTCACGTGGATGTCGCTACGAGATCCCGTGATTATGGAGGAGAAGAGTCTTCGAAAGCTAAGGAAGCTCCTGATGCTACTGAGCCGCTTCACATTACCAAGCCTACAGTTGAGTCTATGCCTCGGATGCCCAAAGCTTCTTCTAAGAGATCGACGATTAATCCAAACGCTAGGGCTGCCCAGAACTACTCTATTGTGGAAGATCTGGCGCAGAGTCCTTGTGCTATGTCAGCTTTAGAGGTACTCTATTCTTGTCCAGCTCAGCGCAGTGCTTTGCTCACTGCCATTGGGGCTATTGATCCGAAAAATTCTCTTATGATTACTTTTGATATGACTAATTTTAAGAAGAGACTCCCCCATCACATGGCTTTTCATATTAAATCATCGTATCAGAAGTGTAACATCTTTAGGACGGTTGTTGATGAGGGTGCTTCCACATGCGTGATGTCTCTCACATGTTGGAAGACAATTGGATCTCCCAAAGCTGTTCCATCTACCACTCTCTTGACTGCATTCGATGGTGATTCTCACAGACCCCATGGTATTGTCCCAGCTTTGCCCATCTGTGTTGGGGGCAAAACTGTCAATATAGAGGTTGAGGTAGTAGATGCAAGCTTGGACTACAACCTTCTGTTGGGGAGAAACTGGATTTATGAGATGGATGCCATTGCATCCTCATTATTTCGGATTATTTGTTTCCCCCACGAAGGGAGGATATTTACAGTGGATCAACTGGATTGTCCTCCTGTAGACCCAAATGCGTCTACTGACTCATCTGTTCCTAAGTTGGATAATACGAAGGCGCCTGTTGAGAATTTAGGAGTTGGAATGTATTCTTCCTTGATGGGTACTTTCGATATTCCTCCTCCTACGGTTCATATTAATGCAATTTCATCCTCCAAGGCTCCTCTTCGAAGAGAGTTCTTCAGAACTCATTATTTTTCGGACCCTTGGACCTTACCTTCCCCTAGAGCCACATTAGCGGAAGGTCAAGTGGGTGGAATGGCATTTCCAATGTCTGCAGCAGAGATTGATTATCAGTCTATTGTTGACTCTGCAGAATCCATCCTAGCTCCTATCTCGCCAAAAGAGTTGGATGGCGATGTGGCTCCGGCTTGGACACTTAGTTCTTCTTCGGCCCAGGATTGCCTTGATACCACTCTTCCATCTGAAGAGGCCATCGTGGAAGCCATGGCTGGTATAGATAGACCGTGGGATGATTTGCATCATCGGTCTTACTTTTTACCTGACTTGAGCGAAGTTGAAACGAGTTTTCCAAGTCCTCCGTCTCCTGGTCCTGTTCACCCAATCTTGAACCCTTTAGCACCAACACAGGTTTATGCTGAAGGGAACATGGCTGTGATTTCTCCTACTATCCCGGTGAACATTTCTAGGGATCCCAATATTATTGAGAATGTCTTCATCGGAGCTGAATGTTCCCGTGAAGAGATTCAAATTTACACCGAACTCTTTAAAGAGTATAGGGATGTATTCGCTTGGTCTTATGAGGAAATGCCTGGAATAGATCCATCTATTGTCCAGCATGAGATCAAGACTTATGAAAACGCTAAGCCGGTGAGGCAAAAACTTCATCCGGTCAATCCTAGGAAGGCAGCAGCTATCAAAGCTGAGGTTGAGAAGCTGCTTAAGGCAAGATTCATTTTCCCTGTTCCTTTGACTGAATGGGTTTCAAATCCCGTTCCCGTAGATAAAAAGCAAGGAACGATTCGAGTTTGCATCGATTTCAGAGACCTAAATAAAGCATGTCCTAAAGATAATTACCCCACACCATTTATCGATCATATCATTGACGAGTGTGCCGGTAATGAGATTTTCTCCTTCATGGACGGTTTCCCCAGATATAATCAGATTACTATCCGTCCTGAAGATCAGCATAAGACTGCCTTTATTTGTCCCTGGGGTACATTTGCATACAAGAAGATGCCTTTTGGTCTTAAAAATGCTGGGGCTACCTTTCAGCGGGCCATGTCATATGCCTTCCAGGACATCAAAAAGATTATCGAGGCGTATTTGGATGATTTAGCTGCTCATTCTTGAAAGAGGATGGATCATCCTGCTCACGTCCGGAAAATATTTGAAAGATGTCGTTTCTATAAGATTAGATTGAATCCGAACAAGTGCGTTTTCGCGGTTACATCCGGTCGGTTATTGGGATTCATTGTGTCTAGGGAAGGGATTAGGGTAGATCCCTTCAAGGTTGAGGCAATACTTCGGTTGCCTCCCCCTTCCTCTATCCGTCAGCTTCAAAGTCTACAAGGGAAGTCTAATTTTCTTTGGAGATTTATCATAAATTATGCTGAAGTTACAAAGGGATTTATGAGATTGTTGAAGAAAGGAGTTCCATTTCTTTTGGATGAATTCGCTCAACTCTCGTTCGATGCTTTGAAAAAAGCATTGACCTCTGCTCCTTTATTGAGTCCACCTGATTATAGCAGGGATTTCCTTTTGTATCTGGCAGCAGCAGAATCTACTATTGGTATGGTTCTGGTTCAGGAGGATGATGCTCTTGCAGAGCATGTTATTTACTACCTTAGTCGAGGCTTGGTAGGACCTGAACTCCGGTACACTCCGATAGAAAAGTTAGCCTTAGCAGCAGTTCATGCTGTGCAGCGACTCCGACATTACATTATTCTTCGCAAAACTTATGTTTTGGCAGCTGCCAATCCATTTCAGTTTGTCCTCAGTAGGCGAGTGATTGGGGGCAAATACAATAGATGGATTGTGATTTTACAGGAATTTGATCTTGATTTTATGTCTGCCAAGTCCAAGAAATCATTGGTTTTCGCGGAATTGATCTCCGAGTTGCCCTGTGGGGAAGAGATGATCTATGATGAATCCTTTCCAGATGAAAATTTGTTTCTTATCTCTTCACGGGATCCTTGGTATGGAGATATAATTGCGTATCTCAAGACTGCGAAGTTTCCCTCTACTTTTTCGAAAGATGAGCGTCGTAAGTTGCGTCACTTGGCCAAGAATTATTTGATTATTGGTGATGCTTTATATCGTCGAGGGGTTGATTCAATCCTGAGACGCTGCTTAACTCTCGAAGAAGCTAAGGCTGTGCTGAATGATTCCCACAGTGGAGCTTGTGGGGGTCATTTATCTGGGCTTGCTACAGCCTAAAAAATCTTGCGTGCTGGATACTTTTGGCCCTCGATTTTCAAGGATTGTATCGAATCGGTCAAAAAGTGTCATCCATGTCAAGTCTATACTCGAAAAATGCGCGCTCATCCAGCTCCGCTTTTTCCAGTCATTACTGTCGGTCCCTTTACAAAGTGGGGTATTGATTATACTACTTGTAACCCGCCTTCGACTAAAGGTCACAAGTACATTATTGTAGCAGTAGACTACTTTACAAAGTGGGTCGAGGCTATGCCTACTTTTGGGAATGATGGTGAGACTGCAGCTCTTTTTATTTTCAACCAGGTTATTGCTTGTTTTGGTATTCCTAGAGAGATTGTCACTGATCATGGAAGTCATTTTCAGAATAGTATGATGGCTGAGTTGGCTCTCAAATTGGGTTTCCGGCAGGAGCATTCATCTCCGTATTATCCTCAAGCCAATGGGCAAGTGGAAGCCATGAATAAATCCTTGAAGAAAATTCTTCAAAGGACAATTGATAAAGCTAGATCCAACTGGCATGTTATGCTATATCCTGCACTTTGGGCATATAGGACGTCAGTGAAAACTGCAACTGGCTTTACTCTGTTTCACCTAGTGCACGGGGTGGAATCCGTATTTCCCATTGAATGTGAGATTCCTTCTCTTAAGTTAGCTATTGGACTTCTTCCTGACACTTCTAGTCTTGAAGAACGGCTCCTTCATCTGGAACATCTCGATGAGCAGCGTCGGGATGCCGCCACGATGAATGAAGCGCATAAAAACCGAGTTAAATTTCAATACGATAAGGCGGTCAAACCCAGGGTTTTTCGGAAGGTGAACTTGTTTTGGTCTATGCCCAAGAAAAAGATGCCCTGGGGGCAGGAAAGTTTAAGTCTATATGGTATGGCCCCTTTATCGTTAAAAAAGTCCTTAAGAAAGAAGCATATACCTTGGTTGATTTTGAAGGGAACGAGTTGCCGGAGCCTAGAAATGGGCTCTATTTGAAGAAGTATAATTCCTAGGCTTCGGCCCGGCGTATTGCTTTTGTATATAGTAATTTTTCTTTGTACATATCTGGTTGATTTTTTTATCTTTGATGGGTTGGTGATGTTTTTGATCTGCTTTGGCAGGTTGTGTTGGATGTCATGAGTCATTTTGGTTTTGCCGATGGTGCTAGTAGACACACCCGGAACTTAGCTTCCGTGGCTTGGGTGCTTCATTATCCTTCCGGTCAGCTGTTAGTATCAAGAGGGGTCTGCATTGGTCCTGCTTCCAATAATATAGCAGAATACACTGCAGTTGTTTATCTACTCTTGGAGGCAATATCTTTGGGTGTTGATTCGTTGGTAGTTTTCTTGGACTCTTAGCTGGTGGTGTCGCAGTTGAACAATACTTATCGGGTTCGAGATCCATTTTTACTCCGGTTGTTCTTGAGGGTATGTCTGTTACAAATATCATTTCAATTTTTAACTTTCATTCATATTCCTCGAGCTGACAATTGGTTGGCAGACTCATTAGCTAATCAAGCAATTGATTGGCATATTAATCATTCCATACAATAAAATTTAAACATAAAAAACATCATGCATTTTGATACATTTATCACATCACATCAAACATCGCTGTATATATATCATCAGAGTGTTCAAAAAATTTACAAAATTTGGATCCATACAGTCATACAAAAATTGGGCTTATGCCTGATCATGTTCAGTCTCAAAAATATACAGTCATCTGATACATCATATCTATCTATCCTGAGGTCCCTGCCCAGAAGTTGTGTTCCTATAGAACATAATCGCGGTGGAAACTCGACGGAATAACCGTACCCAGTCTCGGGGCACTCCTACCACTTGTCTCTCGATGGCTTCCGGCAGATCCTCCACAGCAGCCATAGGTACTTGGAAGGTTAATCCCTCCAAGTTCCTCTGTATAGCCTGGAGGGTCCTGTCTGAATCCACTGTATCCACTTCGCCTCGGCGACGCTTGTGTCGCGGGAAACCCTCAGGTCGAACTGGTCCAATATCTGCATCATGATCATGTTTACATTGTAAGTCATTATGAATCCAATCAAAAACATGTTCGTTTTTCATTTTTTCATACATATTTGAAAAAATCCAAAAAATTATATAAGTCAATTTTTTTTTGCAAACTTATCGACTGTGCCCCATGCCATGCCTGGTGGAAGGACAAGATCTAGATCTCCACGAAAGTCCATCCCGGCATAGGGATAGTCGTCCACAGCGATGATTTGTTCTCCCCACCAAAGGAAGAACTCATCATCCCAAGTGGTCCGGGGAACTTCACTTCCCCCTAATCTCTTCATCATGTCTGCCCAACGGGCAATTCTTGGATCTCTAGGGTTGTTGATGGTAGAGATGACTCTGGGTCTCAATGCTGGTATCTTCTCAAAGAAGAATGTCATCAAAATTGTACCGTATCCAAAGTGTTTTGTTTTTACTTGGCAGATTGAGGTCAACTGTTGCTTCATGTTCAGTAATAGGGCTGTGCACCAATCATACACATGAGTCAAGCATTCCACTGCTATGCTCATTTGCGTCTTAGACGCCTGATGTAGGGAGGCAGATCCTGCCACTCTGCCAATGGTGAAAAGGAGGATTTTCATGTGCAAATCCCTTAAATCTTTAATTGCAATCTGAGTTCCAACTTTCTTGGAACCCTCTACGCAGTACACGTGGACGTAATCTTCCACGGTTAGCCCTCCCAAGGGCTTCCCGTGCAAGTCTACTGGTTCCCCCCTCTGGGAGAGTCCAGTGATAAAATATATGTCTTCCACTTCAATGCGTACTGGCATTTGATCTACCATAAAGCAGTCCTTTTCTGGTTCCCAATAGTTCACGAGCATTTCAAGCAACCAGACATTGCTCTTCATATTTGGCATTTTGAAAAATTTGAGCAAACCGCAATTCCGAAGAATATTTAGCGATGCTCGATCTCGCAAGACTTCTTGATCAATTGTACTGTGTTCACGCTCTCTCCATGAGATGGTCATCCTGTTAAAATTCAATAAATCCTTCATTAGCTACGCATTTTTCATTTGGGCCTGTGCATACGCAACTTTATTTGTGCACAGTCGCGTGTATACGCGACTTTATCGTTACCAACCCGCGTATGCGCAAACCCGTGATTTTTAGCAAGGGTTTCTATGGTGAAAATCACTAAATTTTGATTTATGAACGGAAAAAATGATTTGCAAGGATGATTGATGAGCTTACCTGACAATTTCGGTGCGTTTTGACGGTCGGTTGCTCTTGATTTGACGAAAGAAGTTTTTTGCTCCAAAGCACTTTTTTCCAAATCAGCAATGTAATAATGAACCAAATATGAGGTAATTTGTCTATTTATGCCCAAAAAGTTGAAAATTTTCGCAAAAATTTGTTATGCTTATGTTTTCAATCTATCTTAAGCTGCATAACCCGGATGCTTGGAAGTGCCCAGTTTGGTATGTTTTCAGGTCCATTTTGACGAATTCGAGATTTTTTTTAGTTTTTGATCCATGACTGCTGACCCGTCATGGCAGGTATATGATCTTCATTGGCATATAGGTTAGGGATTCCACTTTCCGTTGCATTTTTCATACTAGCCTCCATACTGATCACTTGCCATAGGGTCGATCCCATCAGGTCATGAGTATTACACCCATTTCACTCGCCGATTATTTAATCATGACTTGATGGTAGAGCCTTCCTTTACATGGGCTTCCTAGTTAGTTCCTCGCTATCACTTTTTGCCCATGCTGCGTTTTATGTAGGCTCGGGAGTCCTCTTTAGTCCCGCCATGAATTATGTGTCGAAGCTTCATTCTTCTTCTTCCTTACTGTCATTTTTCTGGCTATTACCCTAGAGGCTCCCTGGTGTTGTTGAGTTGTATTAATGCATTGCATATTGGCTACTTTTTTATCCTGGCCTTTAGCCGGCTTCATTTGGAATCAGTGTTTAAGCCAAATTTTGACCTTGACTATCTGTACAAGTTAACCATTGCATGAACTTTAGCTATCGCGACTTGACACCCTTTTACCCATGTATGGAACATTCCTCTGAGTATCGCTTACCAGTTTTCGCCACCTTGCATTGAGCATAGGATCATTCCAATCCCAGGAACTAGTGCATCTGTTTCTTGATACTCGTTCTATCTATTGTACCATAGCATTATTTTATTCTTTTTCAAGCTTATTATATGAAAAAGACAAAAAAATCAAATATAACAAAAAGAGCGGGAACGGGATGTAACTTCATACTTTCATGGCAGTACAGTGTCAGTTTGTCGCCCTTGAACAAAGCATATACACTTATATATCTTTCCTCCATTTGGGATGGTTTTAGTTTTGACCTAGGTTCAGCCTTTACCTTGTTTCACTTGTCAGTTCTCCCCCGGTTGGTTATCTCTTCCAATCACATGGAGAGTTTGTTCTGCCTCCTGCATAACAGACTTATACAGTGTTACTTTTTACTGCCATGGTCATCATGAGTCATGATTTTGTTCAAGGGAAGTCTAACCAGAGTCGGCCATTCTGCGGTGTCTCTTGAATCATTATTCAGTCGGCCTTCCTGGTCTTGTCATTATCTTGTTCTATCACATCAGATGCTTTGGTCCTCTGCTCGTGCTGGTTTGAGAAGGTCTCTATTGACTTCTCGCTAGCGGGTTTGTCTCTTATCGACTACAACACATTGCTCTGAGAGCAAACCTAGAGCTGCACCCTGGCCCTATTTCCATCATTGATAGGTGACCTTGTGCTCAGCATTTGATCATCATTATGGGTCTTTGACCCAGTGCTTCTCGCGTTTCGACGCGCACACACATTATCACACCCTGGGATTCGGTGCGCACCTTGATTTCCATTTGACCCTATCGTGGATTTCTCGCTCTGCTCGCTTTCATTATCGGTTGTCTGTGAGTATTTCTTCCGTGCGCTAGTTTCATCTTCAGGCATGTCGAAACACATTTTCGCTTGGTTCGCTACCTACTTCGTCCCGATTCTCTCCAATCTTGGCTCTCGGTTACACTCCGTTACCGGACCTGGCACGACTGACTAATGCCTTCCTTCCAGCATATCTTTTCCCATCGACTCCAACTCATTGCTCTGGGAATAAGGTCTAGAGTCTTTTTGTCAGTACCTTAGGGTTTGCAGTCATCAGTGGCAGACTCTTCGCTATCGACAGTGGGGATTCATCATTGCCTCCTGATTGGTAGATTCTTTCAAGTGTTCAAATTCAACTCATTCATTCGCACTTGTCAGATTGTACTGGGGCACCTTGACACTCATTTTCATTATTGGTGGGTTGTCTCGCGTTGGTTAACGGTATACATTATTGATCGGTAATCCAACGATTTCTCACATGGTCGAATTTAGCTCATTTATTCCCATTGTGTAGAATTGTGCCATAGTGATCAGTGAAGACCTCGGGTTGCATCAACATTTCTCGGTTCACTTTTGACAGTCCATTCAGTTTCTGCCAGTGATGCTGTCCACCCTTATATGTTGCAGTTCAGTACAACAAAATCTTATATGTTGGCTCCCGAGTTGTGTGATTGTACCATGAGATCTACCCTTTATGTTTTGGTACTTGGAGATTCAGTTACCTATATGACCAGACATCCAGTTGCAACATCCTTGATCAACTTTCTATATGTGATACTTGGACATTGATTCAGACTTATATTTCCGGGCCATGCTCAGATGATTCATTGTGTACTTTCAGTTCAACTATACTTGTATACATTTTGGATCTATTATATATTTTCTATATGATGTATTTTTGACTGAGCATGGGTATGCCCGCCTCAGCATGAGTTGACTCTCTGTTTTCTTTCATTGGTTTTTTGGCAGGCTGAAATCTGGTGAAGTCCTCTCTTGTCCTTGCGAAGTTCTTTCTATGTGCATAATACATTTCGGCCATCATGTACCCCTTCTGACCTCATATATTAGGGGGCATCTGTTATAGCATCATTTTCCACCTTCATATGATTCATGATTGCTTTTATGGCTTTGGGCACCCATTCCTATAGACTTGGACAAAATTCACTAAAAAACAATGTTAAAATTCCCATACGCAGTTATGCCCAGACTTTTCCACGTGTATACGCGAGTCCACATGTACTTTCCCACGTATGCCATTAAAATCATTAAAAAATATATAAAAAATCTCTATTTCCGAGTTGGGTTGATGGTTACTCTGGTAGTTCAACCACCCCAGCACGTGGCCAACTGTTTCCAACTGTTGAAACTACTTTGAGGGAGTATAAAAGCCCCTCATGTGTATGGCCTTATGGAGAGAGAAATTATTGATATTATACTCTGTTGGAATCCTCTATCCAAGTCTGAATTCCCGTGCCTCCTGCACTTCCCAGTTCATTATAGGAAACCCTTGTTTCCTGGAGATGCTCATCTCTCTATATGTCATCTCGTATGCACCAGTTCGGAAGGAATCTTAGCGAGGCAAGGGTGGGACGGATCCGAACAACGGGATGCTCGAAGATCGTGGAAGGATTCAGGCGATCTCTCCACTCGTTATTTCTGTACATGCTATTTATAATACAGAAGAACCATCTTTTTCCCGAAATATACGTGTTAGTGCCCGCTTGCATATGTGAGAATATCATTATTTAAGCATTTATTATGGTTTATCTAATGTTGCACATGGATTTCACTAACATTTAGAGTAGATATATGCTGTACAACCAGTTCTTCGTGCTTGTTTCTTCTTGTCTTTCAGGTTAAGAAGGAAGAAGGGTTGCTGGGGGTTTGGACCCCGCGAGATCTGCTTCAACCGTAGGACCTACGGGTAAGTTCCTCGATATGCTCTATTTAGTTTTTCATGAACATGTATGGTTGTGTGAGTCCTTCTTGAGTAGCATGCCTTGCTCTGTGGAGGTTTAAACCCAACAAACCTCTAGGGTGATTTTACCCGAAACACTTATAATCAACCCCAACGTATAAGTCTTGGTAATGCACATATAAACATGGGTAGATATCATGTCATATATTCAATTCTCTTCGTGTATGACTGTAGCGCGCACCCTTTTGTGACCCATTCAGATACGTTAACATATATCACAAAGGCTTACGTTGTATTACAATCTCCCCCTAAGTATTAACCTTATAATAAATTACGCCTTCGAGATTTAACTACAGTGACAACATATACAACCACTTGCGGGTCCCACAAGCCATGTACCTTGGTTATGCGTTGCGCGGATCCAACGATCCGTATGGTGTCGCGCCTCCGCTGTTAATCGAACAACGTAGATGGATATCGCGAGGGGTTAAAGACCGAATGTTAGCGCACGATGTAACCAGTTTTGGAAACCCACCTTATGCCACGTGTCCTCCAACAAATGCGATCACACTGATTTCATGAAAACCACTTACTGTGCAAAGGCAGTGTGATCAAACAGCTTCCGGATTTTGATCCATATCATAGTTCCGCCTTCTCCATCGCAAGGTTCCACTCCGTCGGATGGTCACACAACACGCCTTCAATCTGTTCTATTCTTTCTGCATCCATTGATTGCCACTAAATCCAGTCCCGATGGAGTTTGATGAACTCCCAAACCGTAGCCTGTATAGTTAACAATCAACTTCGTTTGATTCAACCAGAGATATCAACGGAACTTTAGAATGGACAAGTTCCTCATTTTCGCAAAAGCTAATACATATTAGACTTGCAAGCCTTCCAACACAGAACACATACGAAGCATAAATTTTCAAAGGCATTAAACCTCTCATTCATATAGCGAACACAGGAATCCAACTCGCCGCAATCTCATACACATGAATTCTTCTATCTTGGAATCGATCCTTACAGTGATCGATTCACTTCCCTTTACAAGTCAATTCCTCCAATAACCCACAGAAGATGATCAAAGCCCCAATTTCAATTTACTGGCAGTGCTTTGCGCAGGGGTTCCTACTCACAAAACTAGGACCACTACCCATACTCTCATGAAGGGTTCGAACAGTCAAAGCAGGCAAGTTCAATCATTTCATAACTCAGAGTTCATAGTTACTCCAGAGCCACAAATATTATTCATATAGATTCGATCAAGAACACATGTTATGTACATAGAACTTATGGAAAATTTCCTCAACAATATATATATTTTCATACGGGAATTGGAAACAATCCTTCATCAATACATATTATGTCATCAATTACCAAAGTATTCGCTTACAATTTCATGGCTGGCCAGATATTCAGTTCGATGGCCATTATCATCCTAATCTGTTCCTGAAAAAAGGCTCTCTTTCTATTCTACAGGCGTTTACATTTATACAAACACAAATGAGTCGATTCGACTTCTTGACAGAGCCTCTTGAAATTCTCTAGTTCCTAATTTTAGATTTCGAACTGAAACCACTGAAACCGATCCTAAATCTACTCATACCCTTGGCTGTCTCTTCATATTCCTATTCTAACCAATTTCTCATGTTCTCAAATGACTTGAGAACAATTACAATTTCCCTACCATGTTTATTCAAAATACTAATATTTACATGAAACTTTGAAAACATAAGACCCTCCTAGGTCTTATAAAAGTACAAGTATTTCTAGAGCCTAATGCCCCTGCATCAATGTTGCTAGAATTTTAAACCGACATGGATATTTTAAATTGAATGAGAAATTCAAAGTCTACATTGGACAAGGTGCACTTCGTCCTTAATGTTACTATATATCAACATGATCTTGACACATAAACGTTGAGTGGAAATAGTTTCTTTAATCGGAAGAGTTTCTTTATGGGTCTCCATAGGAATCTGAAAGAGCGAAGAATTTACATGGAAATTTCTTCTTGGACATGAATTTCATTTTCATGTATTATTTACTACTTATCAGGAAGGACCCTTGATGGGATGCCATGTTGTTGTTAGGCCCTGCTGAACTATATGTTGGAAAATTAATCACAACCACCGCATTTAATTTACTGATAGGCGACCATACCTTAGTTAATGTTTTGTAGGTTGCGGATTGCGTTTGTAGAGAAGGCCAAGTTCTGAGCAGAGTACGTAACCCATTCTGCAACAGAGTTAAATAATTAAAGTCAAATAGAAATTGAATGCATGGTTAGTAAATGAGTATGGGCAAACAACTAATCCACAAGTGTTGTTTACTTCACACAAACTCTGTAAAATTTAGAAAGTCAATTTTTCCCATCCATTATATTAAATTTTTTCTGTCATGAATTAAATGTCTTAAATATATATGTTTATATTTTACATGTAAGTTCAAGTGTTGCGTAATGTGGCGGATGTAAGTCTAGAAAGACAACAAGGAGAAAATCATGGAGCGAATTTTGGTGGGTTGTGTAAAAAAAAGTTACAAGTTTTACCGTGTGTAAATTATGCAACCTTGGTGAATGTAATTCTCAGTAAGAACAATATTTTTACTAGTGAAGGATCCACAACCTCTATATTAATGTGTATGTTGTGTTTTTGTATTATAATCTAAATTTTGGTTAAGCGCGATATAGTTCTGGAAATTTTCACGTATCTTTCTTATCACAACACTATGTTTTACTTTGTTTCACCATGAGTAAAATTATTTGATTATATTTTCTCCTCTATAGTTGTGATTTTAGTCTCCACCACTATGTATTAAAATTAAGACCTTCATAACTTGATTTTCGCAACTCTGTTATCTTGGTAAAAGTCATTTCTACAACTCTGTGTGAACTCCTTGTGTTGAGGGAAAAGAAATTTCCTCTGTCTTTAAAATTTTAAACATGGTATCGAATCAGGTTTAAACCTTCATTACCGCAATTTCTTTAACTCAGAATTTAAAAGGGAGTTCTGAAAATTTTTGTGGAGCATATTCTCAAGCAGTGAGAAAGTTTTCACACAGTGAGAATTTTTTTACACAGTAAGAAAGTTTATTTACAAAGTGAAAATGGCAGCAACAAGCACAAGCTTGACTAATCCACAAATACCTCAGTTTAATGGAAAAAACTATGACTACTGGGCTATAAAAATGAAGGCTCTGTTTTCTTCTCAATACATTTGGGAATTGGTGGAGAATGGATTCCAAGAACCAACATATGTAGTAGCATACAATGGTTTGACACACACATAAAGAGATTTTTTGAGGGACAATAGGAAGAAGGACTCCAAAGCCATTTTCTATATTTTTCAATCAATGCATGAAAGTATTTTCCCAAGGATTGGAACAACAACAAACTCCAAGAAAGCACGGGATACCCTCTAGACAACCTACCAAGGCATGGAAAAGTTGAAGACAACAAGAATACAAATGTTGAGAAGAGATTTTGAGACAATTTTTATGAAAGAGTGTGAGAATGTAGACTCATTATTTACTCATGTAATTGGGTTGGTTACCCAAATTAGGTCTCATGGTGAGACACTTGAGGAAAGGAGAATAGTTGTGAAAGTGTTAAGAAGTCTACCAGTTAGATTTGATGCCATATTTGCGGCGATAGGAAAGACAAATGATCTCTCACAGTTTCCAGTGGATGAGCTTCATTCATCATTGATTTCTCATGAGCATAAGTTGAATAGAGGAACAAAATGATCATTGGAGCATGAATTTAAGACACAAGTTTCCTTTGGTAAAGGTAGAGGTCGAGGAAGAAAAAATTATAGAGGAAGAGGAAGAAGCCAACACAGAGGTGGAAGAAGAATCCCTTCAAGCTCAAGTGGAAGGGTAAGCAATCAAAATCCAAGTCAAATCCCAAGACAAAATCAAGCACAAGGTCAGAGATATGATAAATCTCAAGTTCAATGTCATTATTGTAAGAAGTATGGTCATTATGTAAATGAATGTAGAAAGAAGCAATATGACACAAGTAGCAAACCAAGTGAAAATTTCATAAGGGAAAATCAAAACCATGATAACATGTTTTTAGCTTGTAATGTAGCACAAGAAAAACAAGGAGATGTATGGTTCTTAGATTCAAGGTGTAGAAATAAATGACTGGAAACATATAAATGTTTTCCAATCTAGATGAAAGTGTGAAATCAGAAGTGACATTGGAGAATGATAGCAAGGTCTCGGTCATGGGAAAAGGAAGGGTAGACATTCTAACAAATAAGGGAGAGAAGAAGTTCATGTCAGATGTTTACTTTGTCCCTGGTGATATCACTATACAATTTTTCCAAACTTGGACAGTTTGTATTTGTTCCTAAGTCATGGTCTTAGAATAGTGGTTAAGTCATTTTTATGTTTTTAGAGTCTAAATCATATGGTTAGAGTTTCATACCCAACATCAAATAAGGTCCAACAACTTTGTTTCACATTTTAAGGGTCCCATTTCATGTTTGGAAATCATGTGTTTAGTCACTTTGCAAAATGTTTCAAATAAGCCACGAAATCACGTTTTCATAGCGTAGACAGTGTAAAAAACTACTTTTGTGCTACGAAAATGATGGTCCTTTCGTAGCACAAAACCCTGAAAATACATTACACGCGCTATGAAATCGGGGATTCGTAACCAACCTTGTCCAACTATCACATCCATCAAATTTTCGTGAGTAGGTGTCAGTCCACGAATCCTTTCTCCCACATGCAACCATTCACAACCATCATGAGATTCGTTAGGGGTCATTTATCATCAGTCATTTTAAATTTTGAAAGGGGATGGTTGTCCTTGGTTATGTTATCTCATGCAAAAACACTTTCTGCATGTTTTTCTTCAAATGAAAAGCTTATGGTAAGCATAAAACCTGAGCTTTTCTTAATTATCAAGCGACACTGAAAAAATTATCAAGTGAGGTTGA
Source organism: Pinus albicaulis (assembly GCA_034641835.2). Lineage (NCBI taxonomy): Eukaryota > Viridiplantae > Streptophyta > Pinopsida > Pinales > Pinaceae > Pinus > Pinus albicaulis. The sequence goes on along the minus strand of CM076584.1, from coordinate 133,734,191 downwards.
AATCTTAATCAAGCGAGCCAGTTTATTATAGGTTTTCTGAAGCCATAGAGATTCCGAGTGAAAGATGACAGAGGAAAAAAGAAACCACAGATCAGGCCATTGTTTGAGAATGGAACCTGAAGGCATAGAGGCTCTCACTAAGGATAAATCAGTCGAAGAAGCTTTCAAGAAAGTAGGATGCTGGAGGTTCTGTGAAAAGCTATAGGGAGGTCACAATCAAGTCAAAAAATAATTTTCCATCAATTTCACAGGTTCAAATACAAAGGTTGGAAACTTACCAATTTCTCCTGAAATTATTTCTTTAGTGATAGAGATTCCAAGGGGAGAAGAAAGGTGGTTCAAGAACTTCAGGTTTGAAATGGAGCCTTGTAAAATATTTTTGAAACCAGCGTTTGTGGACACAGATTTAACCAAATAAGTGCCAAGAGGTTATGTCAAGGATACATATGATAACCTACTCTCCAACATTCAAAGATACTTCACCTGTGAAGGGAGATATAATAAGGTGTATTCTTACCATTTCAAGCTCTTATTGCATTTCACTGGAATAATTTCTCTAGATTTTCCTTTCTTTCTGTTTTGGAGTTTGGCCAAGATGGCAGATAAGGTACAGATGAAAACTCAGGCATGCGAAACTTCATTATTTCATCATGGTATTGTTAAATTAACAGTTTTTCATGAACTTTAGAAGGTGAATAGAGAATGGGGGTGGAAACACATGGAACAGGTGTTAGCCCTAGGGACAAGAGAAATCACCATCTGAAACCACTGACCCTGAAGAAACAAGATCAAAGAGATTTTTCAAATTAAAGCCTAGAAAACAAGTAAAAGGGCCAGAGATTAAAACACCAGTAATTATTCAAGAAACCCGTCAACCTACACAAAGGAGGATAACCAAAGGTAAGAAAGCAATGCAGGAATAGTCAACCAGCAAATCAGCCCAGAAAGGGTTGAATAGAAGTCAAGTAGCAAGGGAGAAAGGAAAAACAGTGGTTTCAGAAGAAGATCCAGGTTTAAAGGTTAGCTTGAATGACATTTTACAAGCTATTGATATTGAGGAATCTCCTTTAGTGCAGGCATATTTTATAAATTTGGATGAAGGGAAATATAAAAAGATCAAATCCTCCAAAAAGTTGGATTTTAATGATGAAATTTTAGAGTTTGTGTTCAAGCCCAGAAGGCCTCTTACTAGGAATTCAAAAAGGTTACAAGGAATGTATGTGGAATTAGAAAAATCTGGAGAAGTTTCAAATGATTATGAGGAACCCATAGACCTTTCATCACCTATGCTTGAGGATGAAAGAAACAGAGTTTTCCATACTCAAAGAGAAAAGAGCAGTTATGAAGGAATGAAAGAAAAAGTAAGACTAGTTAATCTTCAAATTGCTAGGTTTGAGAAGAAAGCAAGAAAACATGTGGTGGAGAAGTTAAAATTTGACATAATTAAAGCTCTTTGGGAACTTGAAAGAGTTTCAAATCCAAACAATCAGCAGTGAAGCTCAGTTTTTCACCTGGACTCTGCCTGCAATCAAAGAGGCCAAGTTTGTGAGAAAGATAAATGTAAATTTAAGGGCTACTAACATGAGGTTGAAGAGGCATATTGAGGATCTTGAAATCCAATTAGCAAACTCTGAAGAAGGTCAGCTACAACATAAGTAAGATAGTAAGTGACAAATATCTAATATAATTTTGTTTTGGGAAGGTCATCACTTTTGGAAACCATGGCAAAGTTGAATTATATTGATTTCAAGGTCCATTAGCATCAAATTCATCATTAAAAGACTGTAAATATTATCAAGGTTTAAATATGATGAAGAAACTGCGTATTATGGAGATACATAGTAGTTTTGTAGCGTGCTACGGAACTGCTGTAAGTGACATACACAACAGTTTCGTAGCCCGCTACGAAACTGCTGTAGATGCAGTTTTAAACATTTTGATAGGATTCCAAGAGATAAACACCAGGTTTTTGAAGTTTTGATGCTGTTAAGAGATAGAAATTGGTCAGAAATGAAGTTCTAGCTATCAAAGCAAAGGAGATTAGATGTTAAGAGATATTTTACAAAGGCATAGTTACTGCACTACGAAAACAACTGATATTTTCGTAGCACAGACACATCATATCTCTTCACACTCTTTCAGGAACTTAATTTTGCACAGGTGGAAGGATATGGTTTTATGGAAGTGATAACACATATCACTTGTCTAAAGAGGTCCATTTTGTCAGCAAAATGATTCAAGGAGCATAAATGAAGGTTACAGCTATATTGTAGGAAACATGTTCCTAGTTTTCAGGATAGATAAGGGATAAGATAACAAAATATATCAACGAGGTTATGGACATCATCAAGGTTGAAGATTAGGAGGAGTAGCTATCAAACATAATATTTAATTTTCAGAAAAGGTTGTTTTAGTCATAAGAAGGATTTTTACTCCTAATTGTATTAGGACTCTAGAACAGATAGTGAACTGTCACATGTAATTAATAGTCAGTTTTAGAGTAAATAGGTGTCAATCTAAGATAGAATTCGAATTCATTTGAATATGGATCATAGAATCCAATGTTGTAATGACTCTATAAGAGAGATGAGGTCGAAATCCTCAAGGTTGGAAATTTTCATGAACAAGCAGACTATGTGACTATAGCAGACTATGTGTTTTTTTATCATAATACAAATATTGGCTTACTACTCAGGATTCAGAAAGAGTTTTAAATGTGTGATATTACTATGGATTTCCTTATCTATCTATTTGTAGTGGTATAAACATATGTTACGTAGAATTCATTGGAAAATGCTCTAACTTCTTGCATATGTTTATAAGCTATGTTTTGTTCACTTTGTTTTGGTTTCACTGATGCACTTAAGAATTCTGAAATGCCTTGACTTCCATGATAAGCTTATGTTGATGTTTTGTGGGAAATACCTAGACTCCATCGCCCAATAGATTTTTGTTGATCATTATCTCAACCAGTCATACACTTTTATCCAATTTATTCCTAGAGTTAGCCATCTAATCCTTAATTCAAAATCTTAAACCTAGTGAGAGAGCCCTCTCAGGTTAAGGAGGCTAAGCCTCAACTAAAAGTCTGGTTTGAAATAGTTACACTGAGGTAGCCTGACCAGCAGCCTATCAGGTCCTATTTTGGTGATAACATTTTGGTGCATCTGCCGGGAGCCTGAAGATTAATCATTCCTGAAATCAAGAAAGCTGAAATTCTGAAGGTAGCAGGAGCTTAGAAAGTTTTTCGAGGCTGCAATCTACCTTGGTGAATCCATACATTTTCAAAGTTTAAAGGTGGCTTCGAGAAGGAGATATACACAGAGAAATCCTGATCCCAATTCACCTACCGCTGTGGACAATCCAAACTCTATTTCAAGAGGAATTCAAATAATTTCAGAAATATCAGGTACTCCATCTCATTCGAAATCTTTCTCCTCTGAAATATTAAGAAGTCCTGAAGAAAAAAAAGTTGATGATAAAATTAATGAAGTGTTGTTTAGGTCAGAAAGTGAAAAGGAATTCATAGATATTATTTTAGACTTGCAAAGGAGGGGAATTGAAACTTCAGCCTTAGTAACGCAAGAGGACAAAGAAGAATTTTGGGAAGATGTTACTTTTGAGCTGTTGTTAGAAAAAGAGTCTATGGATAGACTTAAAGAACTTGATCCTTTTGAAGTCCTACTAAAATCCAAAGCTGGTTTTCCCCTTCCAAATTGGAGCTCAATTTTTAGTGGCTTGCAGAAACCAAGTAGCCCTCCTCATATTAGTTCTTCATCTTTTGTTTCTGTCATTCCTAAAACTACTTTTCATCTTTCAAGCATGGTTTCTCCTACTAGGTATGCACCACTCGTACTCCCTGCTGTTTTGCATGACCTTCCTAGTAAATATGCTGCTAGGATTCCTACTTGGGGTAGTGATGAGGAAATTACAACAGAGGAATTTTTAGACAGATTTAATGATTTTATAGACAGGGAATAATTTGATGATGAAGATGTGAAGCTAAGGTTATTTGTACAGAGTTTTATTGGTGAAGTTAGAAAATGGTTTAAAGCCCTTGCACCAGGAAGAATTAGAAATTGGGATGAATTTGAGGATAAATTTTTAAAGAAATGGGGAAACAGAACCAATCCAGTTCAAGCACTTACTGAATATAACAGCCTTAGAAGGGAAGTTGATGAGTTTGTCCAAAACTTTTCAAAGAGATTTAATAAAGTTTTTGACTCAATTCCAGCTCATTTGAAACCTCCAGAAGCTTTAGCACAAATGAGATATGCTGAAGCATTTGATTATGAATTTTCTATCTTGTTGAGAGAAATAGAATCATCTTCACTTGCTGAAATGCAAAGTGATGCAGTTAAGGTTGATGTAAACAGGATAGCTGCTAAAAAGTCAAAAATGGAAAAAACTAAATTGAAAGAAGAAGAGAAACCATCCACTTCAACTTCTGAAGACAAATTTGATTCAATGATGAAAACCATGGAGAAGTTGATGGATAGGTTAGCTCTTGGAAACTCTTCAGCTCCTCCTGTGCAACATGAACCTCAGTTTAGAAATCCTCAATTCAGGAGACCTTAGAACCAGCAAAGGCCAAGAGAAAATAGAAATCAGCAGCTCGATCCTCCAGTGAGACCTCCTTTTCAGCAGAATTTGGTAGATGAAGAAGATGAACCTAAAATTACTGAAGAATCCATCCATTGTCTTCATGAAGAGATGTCAGGAATTTTATTGACTAAGGAAGGGCATGATGAGTTAGATTTGGCTAACCAAGAGGGAGAATCGTCAGATTATTTTAAGGGATATCAGCATACCATGTTTGAGATACAAAAGCAATATAATCTCAGAAACAGAAATGTACCTATCACTGCAAGAAAAACACAGCCCAAGAAAGATGCTCTGAAGGTTGTTGAAGCTAGAAATGATAGCTCAAAGGTGGTTGAAGGTAAAAAGGACACTCCACTTGGTAAGAAAGACACTCAACTTCCTCCTCCTATCAAAGAAGCTGAAAAATCTGTTTCTGTTTTCAACCTTGAGAATGAAATTTCAAAAATTAAAATATCAGTCCCATTTAGCGAGATTCTCAAGGTAAATGAATATATAAGAAATATTGTTAAATTGTTAAATTCACAACCAGGAGCTGCTGATATTTTGAATGTTCAAGAAGATAATCCTACTATATATTTGTGTCCAAGGATAGAAGATGAACAAAATGAAGAGTTTCCTCCTTTTTATGTAAGCATTAGTATTCATGATATGACTTTACATAATGCTATGCTGGATTCTAGGGCTTCACATAACCTTATGCCCAAAGTAATCATGGAAATGATGGGATTACAAATCACAAGACCATATAAGGATTTGTTTTCCTTTGATTCAAAGAGAGTTCAATGTATTGGTCTAATCAAGGATGTTTTCGTTGGTCTAACGCAAATCCCAGCAAAGACAGTTGTTATGGACATTGTTGTGCCCGATGTTCCTCCAAATTTTGGTATGCTATTGTCAAGATCATGGGCAGCGAAAATCAAAGGCACAATGCAGATGGATCTTACCTACACTACTATTCCAGTTTTTGGTGAACAAAGGAGATTATATTGGGAGAGTAGAATGGCTTACATGGTAAGTAGCAAAGATAAGCCTTAGAATTTTCATATTTATGCCTTTGATACTGAGCTTGGATCTGCCATTCTTTTTAATGAGTCAACTGATAGTGTTGATGAAGAAATAAGAGCACAAAATCAACAAACAGAAAATTAGCAAATAAATGACAAACAGATAGAAGAATGGTGGTCACTGTACTTTGATGGATCAGCAGGAAAAGAGGGGGCAGGAGCAGGGATTTGGATTACAAGTCCAACTGATGAGAGTAAGTTCTACTCTTACAAACTAAATTTTGATTGCACAAACAACATGGCTGAATATGAGTCTTTGATTTTGGGTCTAGATCTTCTGAAAAAAATGAAGGATTAAAATATCTCTGTTTTTGGAGATTCTAAATTGGTTATTAGACAAGTTGAAGGTGCTTATCAAACAAAGGATGTAAGGATGAGAGCTTATAGAAATTTAGTTTTAGACATGTCGGAGAGTTTTCAGTCTTATTCCTTCATAGTCAAAACAAGAGATCAAAACTCTATTACTAATTCTCTTGCTGTCTCCTCAAGTATTTTCATCATTCCCATGCATTCAAATGAAAAATATGAGATTGAAGTTCATCATAGACTAGCCATACCAGACAATATCACAAACTGGCAAGTTTTTGAAGGTGATCAACAAGTAAATAATTTTATTGAGTTGAAAGAAGAGTTTGAAAGTACTCATGTAGATCAACAAAATATGTTTGTTGAGTCTAAAGGAAAATCTAAAATTTTTCAATTGAAGAATAATGCAATACCAAAAGGTCTTATTCCTCTTGAGAAGCTTTTTGATCAAAATGATGTTTTTAAAGCTCCAAAATTACAAGTTGATGAAGACGAAGTAGAGAGTTGTTATCTTGGTACATTAGCTTTGCCTAAAATGATAAAAATTTCAAGGTTTCTTTCAGCTGATATGAAATTCAAATATATTGAGATGATGAGAAGGTTTATGGATGTTTTTTCTTAGAGTTATGCTGATTTAAAGCAATATGATCCTTCCATTATTCAACATACTATTCCTATTAAAAACAATGAGAAACCATTCAAACAGAAGTTGAGGAGAAATAACCCCCTTCTCATGCCATTGATTGAAAGGGAGATCAAGAAACTCTTTGATGCAAAAATCATTGTCCCAATCAGATTCTCCAATTGGCTTGCAAATTTGGTACCGGTTAGAAAGAAGAATGGAGAAATTAGAATTTGTATTGACTTCAGAAATTTGAACAAAGCATAATTAAAGGACAGCTATCCTCTTCCCAAGATGGATACAATTCTGCAAAATATTGTTGGTTCTCAAGGAATGTCAATGCTTGATGGTTTTTCAAGTTACAACCAGATTCTTGTACATCCGGATGATCAGGAGAAAACAACTTTCACAACACTATGGGTTACATTCATGTACGCCAAGATGCCTTTTGGTCTCATGAATGCGGGAGCTACTTTCCAAAGAGCAATGGACATTTCTTTTTTCTGAAGAAAATGATAGATCAGTGGTTGTTTATCTTGATGATATAACAATCTTTTCAAAGAAAGAAGAAGATCATTTGAAACACTTAGAAAAGGTTCTGCTGAAATGTAGAAGGTTTGGCATTTCCCTTAATCCTACTAAAAGAATTTTTTCTTTAACTTCAGGCAAATTACTTGGTCATATCATTTCTGAAGATGGAATTAGGATTGATCCTAATAGATTTAATGCAATTCAAAAGGTATATTTTCCAAGAAGTAGGAAAGAGATTAAATCATTTCTTGGAAAAGTGAATTTTGTTAGACGCTTCATTCCTGACTTTGCTGAGATTTTCAAAGATATTAAAAGGATGTTAAAGAAAGGATTTGATATCAAATGGACACCTGAAGTTAGAAGATATTTTGAGAAAATAAAGCAGGCACTCACACAAGCACCGGTACTCATCAGCCCATATTTTTCCAAAGAATTTCTGGTTTTTACATTTACTTCCAAAAACACAATTGTTGGAGTTTTAATACAAAAAGGAAAGCAAGTTACTGAGCAACCTATTTCTTTCTTTAGTAAAACATTAGAAAATTATGAGTTGAAGTATAATATTCTATAAAAACAAGCCTATGTTTTGGTGAAAGCTATAAAAGATTTCAGAATTTATATTATGCATTCTCATGTCGTGGCATATGTTCCAAGTGCTGTGGTAAAATAAATTATAACCCAGGCATATCCCGATGGTAAGAGGGGAAAATGGATTTACAAACTGCTAGAATATGATATAGACATCAAACCAACCAAGTTGGTGAAAGGACAAGGCTTGGCGAAACTAATGACTCAGTCAAATATGGACTGTCTTGACATAGATCTGGATGCAGAAATATCAGAAATTTTTGATGATGAAGAGGAAATGGTTGAAATTGAAGATAAATTTATCATTTATGAGTGGTATAAATATGTGGTTTTTGTTCTACAACATCACATAGCTACTGCTAATTTAACAAAGTCCAAAGAAAGGTTTGTTAAGTTGAAATCTTTAAGATATTTTGTATATGACAAAAACCTGTTTTGGAAAGATACAAGAGGAATTTTTCTGAATTGTTTAATTGAAGAGGAGGTTGATAAAGTCATTGAAGAATTTCATAAAGGTGATTGCGGAGGACACCATTATTGGAAGGCTACAACAAATAAGATTCTCAGAGCGGGATATTTTTGACCAACAATGTTTAAAGACATTTATAAAAGAATTGCTGCATGTCACGAATGCCAAAGTTTTGAAGGAAGAAGAAAGCTTGTAGCTCTAACTTTGGTTCCTATATTGTGGAAGCTCCTTTTCAGCAGTGGGGGTTAGAATTTATTGGGGAGATACATCCACCATCATCAGGGCAACATCACTGGATTCTCACAACAACGGACTACTTCAAAAAATGGATAGAGGTGATACATGTTAGCTCCCTATAATCAGAAATATTGGCAAAGTCCAACAGCAAGGAGAAACATCATTTCAACCACTTTTGGATTTTAGGATCTAGCCCTCCTGAATTCAGAGAGGGATCTCTCCAATAAGTGCAAAGATGGATTTGTCTTTGAAGTTTTGGGTAATGATATTAGGCTAGTTATGAAGGCCGAGGGTTTTGTTTTGTTTTGGATGGTTGAGCATGATTATGGCTTGAGTGGAAATTTCTAAATGAAAAGAGTTTCACAGGTGAGAAGTTGCAAGCAAATAGAACAAGGTTTGGCCAAAAAAATGGATAATTGCAGGTTTTATTCCATTGGGCTATGGAGTCATAATAGGGTTTTAATTGAAACAACCAGGTTCAAGAGTGGTCTATGGGGCAAGTCATCTATGTCTATGGATCTCTTTAAAGTTGATTTATGGAATGAAATGATACAAGGAGGGGAATTAAGAAAATGAAGAACAAAGAGCAGCCCAGGATCTGGTAAGTACTTTGAAACCAGCCAGCCTTTGACAAACACTTAAGAATAACGTAAAAGCAATCCAGGATATGGTAAGTAATTCGAAACTAGCTAGCCTTTGATATACTTTCAATATAAAAACATTTAAACACAGGGGAAACACAAATGATAACAAAGAATGGTCTAAGATCTGGTAAGTACTTCGAAACTAGCCAGCTTTCAACACATTCCTAGGGAAACTTTCAGTCAGTCTTTTGGGATGAAACTAGGACTAGGGCTCACCATATCTTCCTTAGTTCATCTATAATTAACATGAAATGAAAATAAATTTCAAGAATAACAATTAGCTAAACAGGAGGACGAGGGAACGCCAGCATTCCTACTGCTTGAACTGAATTAAATCATTCCTAATAACACAAATTTGAAGAAAACATTAAGATAAAACTTATCAGTCAGAGAAGGGTATTGATATACAGTAAATCCTAACTCTATGCTTGCTGTTCTTTATCAGAGAAGATGAACAAAGTGGAAACAAAAATAAAATAACGATTTACAATAAGAAATAACATCACCATAGACATAGACCAGGATCCCATAAATCAGCTTGTATTGATGCTTCAAACCAGTTACAACTTTAAGTCCAGTGTTTCAGGTTAGAAATAATCTTCACTTCTCAATCTAAATATTCTATCACAAGCAGAGCTTCAAGAGCCTTTGAACACTATTTACAATTAGAAGTTAAGAGCTCAAGTATATTTCAAAGTTATGCAACCAACATTTTCTCATCTTCTACATAAATATTTATAGAAGAATGAGGAGGTGGGATCTGATAAAAGATTTCCTGGTCAATTAATACAGACTTAATGCTTCTTGGCCTTTGAGGGGCTCGATGAAGAATCTTACATAGGTGTCCTCTGTATTAAATGATTTACATTAAAGGATTAAGCTTGGTGGGAGCTTTTATTGACTTTTAGGCTCTGTTTCGGGATACAATTAACTCTGCTGATATTTTTTGCATTAGTTCATTTGGTATAATTAATTGTTTGGTTGCGCTGGGGCAAATATCTTTTCTAATCCATAACTTCATCCTCTGTTTGAATGCTTTGAGGCACAGGTGGCTTTGTGGTAGCTGAGAGGAGTCAATTTGCCTCTAATGTGGCAGTGGAGGCCTTTCTGTCTGATAAACGCTTATGATTTTCTTTTTAACTGTGTTTTAATTTGGAGGATTAGGCTTTTGATAATCAATTTTAGCCGTAATCCCCCAATACTATCTTCAATCTTCTGTTCTACTGTATTCTGTCTTCGACAATGATACTCTTTTGTTTTTATTTCATTCTCTGTGTCTTTTTGATGTGTAGGGCCGCACAGGGCTTATATGGCATCAATGCCCATGAAGCATTGATGAAACGTGTTTCTGGACCCTTTATAGTTCTTTCCTTTTGATAAACAAAAGTCCAGATGATCATCACCCTCGGCTTTCATTTCCATTTGCTATAATGGGAAAAGCATTTGAAACTTGCAAAACACACAAAATATTAAGAAATCATGCATTTATTGGGTAAACTGCTTCAGAGGGTGTGGGGGGAGAGCGTGGTCGTTGGATGGCATCATCCAACGGTGGAGATCTATTTAGCGGAGGTCGAAGAAAGAGTGGAGGGATAAATTAAGTCATAATCGTAGATCTGCAAAGATCGACGATCGAGAGCGACTCGGGGAGTATAATGGAGAAAAGGCCGCTTAACAAAGAAATGGAGGAAATGCGAAGGATAATGTTAAAAAACTTTGGAATAGGCGTAGGGCGATATGTAAATGAAGGTTTAAATCCGAACCGTTGATCTGCAGAGATCAACGATGGAGGGCGTGCGCGATAACACATAACAGAAAAGAGGGAAAGTGGTTTCGGGGAGATAAACCACTGTTTTCACGCAACAAAAGGGCGGGTAGGCAGTTTTGCCCTTTGGAATGTGATATGCATCCCCGCCCGACATGTGGCATCAGAAAACCACCCATTTCACGTGGCCTTTGGGAAATTAAACATCGCGCTAAAAGTTACACGACTTGTGATGTGGGCTGTTAGATCTGGGATCTCAGATCTAACGGTTGGAAAACGAGCGCTATATGAGACATATGTGCGGGTTATAAGAGGAAGGGCAGTTTTAATCCGGGCTGTAGGATCTAAGATCTGGACGACTGAGAATAGATCTGGGGCTAACACAAAATAATATATAGGCAGAGGAAGGATGAAGGAGGACCACTGATCTGTAAAGATCAACGACTGTAATTGGATGATAAACATTATGAGCGGGGCCGCATAAATTTAACTAAAGTCGGGAGATGCGATCTGGACCATCCGATCTGGACACGTGGACGGCCCAGATGCAATCGAAGATCGGCGATCGGCGAGGTGGAGAACTTGTAATGCGCCGATGCGATTAAGCGCGGACCATCGATCTGCAGATCAGATCGATGGCGGAAAACTCATCGGAGGTTGATCAATCGGGGTTGGAATTATGTTAATGCGCTCGACAAAAAGTTGAGATGCGATCATGCACGGGTCGTTTGATTGGCTTTAGATCAACGACGGAGATGGTTTTACATCATACACAGTGGAAAACCTTTAATATTTATGAAAACTCGAAACTTTATGATATACAAAGGTTTTTATGGTTTGGGGCGGGTTTACATATATGAAAATGGTTAGGCACCCGATTGCGGGGCCTTGGATTATATGGAATAATAATAGGCCCAGGGCTGTATATAACAAAGGGCTGATCGCAATCGGGAGGTCGGGCCTTCGGGCTTTTCAATCTACCCATTTTTTCATTAAAAAACATAACTCCGGCGCATTTAGACCAAAACTTTGGGTAAGTGGGTTTTTGATTTAACAAAAGAAAATATTAATCAGGAAAGGTTTATTAACAAGTTTTAGTGCCCAATTGCAGGCACAAGGATTATATGAGGCGGTAATAGGATTGGGAGCTGTGTACACAGGGCTTAATCGCATCGGAGGTTTTAACTATGGAAAATAAACTTGTGCACTCTGTTTTTCTGATGTGATAAGCACCGAAAGGGCTTAGCGCCTGGTTCTAGCACCAGGGAATATAGTTGGGAAGTGGTTAGGACTTAGCCCAAAGGTGCTTAAAACTGTAATACAAGAAAGGTGTTTTTAATGAAAGTTTTTCAAGTTTTCAATGGAATTGGGGGTTTTGGCAGAGTTCAAAAAGGAGTTTTAAACTCTATAAAGGGGATTTTATGAAGAAAAATGAAAAATAGAGGAATTCCGTGGGGAATAAAAGGGGTAAAAATGAAGGTTAGTTTGAAGAGAGGGAAGGGAAAAAAGGTGTTTTGCAGCAGTCTTCTCTCTATGAAATCAACATAATTTCAGAGTTAAAATGGAAACAACTGTGAAAATTTAGACAAATGACCAGAGATAAAATAAAATTTATACAACTGTGATGATGAGTCTTCAAGAGATAACACTTTTTGCAATAAAATTTGTTCCTTGAAGGCTCCAAAAATGTTTTAGCCACCATTTGATATGACAAATTTTATTAGTGGCTAACAATACCAACAATGCAAGCTAATGATTCTGTAATTATTTCTTTTCTAGAGAATAATATATTGTCTAGATTTGGTTGTCCCATGAAGATTATAACAGATAATGCTCAAGCATTCAAGTCCAAGAAAATGATAAATGTCATCAATACCACATAACTCTTGGAAATTCTACTGCACACTATCCACAAGGGAATGGTCTTGCTGAATAATCAAATAAGAGTATTGTACGGATTATCAAAAATATATTGCAGGAAAACAAAAAAGCTTGGCACTTAAAGCTGAAGTACGCCTTATGGGCTGATAGGATTTGTACAAAGAGGTCAATTGGGACTTCGCCATATGAACTTGTCTATGGTGCTGAAGCTGTTTTTCCAACATCACTTGGGGTACCAGTCATGAAATTAATTCAAGGACTTGAAGAGGAACCAAATTCCATTCAGGGGAGAATAAACCAGCTGATAGCCTTGCAGGAAAAGAGAACTAAAGTATATGAGAGCCATCAGCAGGTTCAAAACAGAATAAAAAACACATTTGATAAGAATATCAAAGAAGACAGTTTCCAGCTATAAGACAAAGTGATGAAATGGGAGGCCAAAATTGAGGAAAAGGGAAAGCACGGTAAGTTTGAGAATTTATGGAAGGGTCCTTTTAAGATTGCTGGTTTTCATGGGAACAACACTTATATATTGTAGGAAATTGATGGAGGATCATATGCTGGAGGGTCTTTTAATGGCAGGTTCCTAAAGCATTATGCTTTTTGAAGTTTTATTAATCACTCATGACATTGTATATATTCCATCTTTGTCAATTTATTGTTAATAATGACAAGTTGAAACATAGATCTTAAGCCCAAGGTGAAGGCCCAAACAGTTTGAAGAAGATGCTTGTCAATATAAAATGGATAGCACTGGAGCTGCGGGTTCTTAGTGTACCATAGGGGCACACTATCCCAAGTGGAGCCACTATTATCACTATAAAATTTTTCCGAACTTGGATAGTTTGTATTTGTTCCTAAGTCATGGTCTTAGAATAGCGGTTAAGTCATTTTTATGTTTTTAGAGTCTAAATCATATGGTTAGAGTTTCATCTCCATCATCAAATACGGTCCAAAAACTTTGTTTCACATTATAAGGGTCCCATTTCATGTTTCGGAAATCATGTGTTTAGTCACTTTGCAAAATTTTTTAAATAAGCCACGAAACCGCGTTTTCGTAGTGCAGACAGTGTAAAAAACTGCTTTTGCGCTACGAAAACGCTGGTCTTTTCGTAGCGCAAAACCCTGAAAATATATTACACGTGCTACGAAATCGGGGATTCGTAACCAATCTTGTCCAACTGTCACATCCATCAAATTTCGTTAAATTTTCATGAGTAGGTGTCAGTCCACAAATCCTTTCTCCCACATGCAACCATTCATAACCATCGTGAGATTCGTTGGGGGTCATTTATCATCATCCATTTTAAATTTTGAAAGGGGATGGTTGTCCTTAGTTATGTCATCTCATGCAAAAACACTTGCTACATGCTTTTCTTCGAATTTCAAGCTTATGGTAAGCATAAAACCTGAGCTTTTCTCAATTATCAAGCGAGGCTGAACTCTTAATCAAGCGAGCCAGTTTCTCTAAAATCAAGCGAGCCAGTTTATTATAGGTTTTCTGAAGCCATAGGGATTCCAAGTGAAAGATGAAAGAGGAAAAAAGAAACCACAGATCAGGCCATTGTTTGAGAACCGAACCTGAAGGCATAGAGGCTCTCACTAAGGATAAATCAGTCGAAGAAGATTTCAAGAAAGTAGGATGTTGGAGGTTCCATGAAAAGCTACAGGGAGGTCACAATAAAGTCACAAAAGAATTTTCCATTAATTTCACAAGTTCAAATACAAAGGTTGGATGTTTAAACTTACCAATTTCTCCTGAAATTATTTCTTTAGTGATAGAGATTCCAAGGGGAGAAGAAAGGTGGTTCAAGAACTTCAGGTTTGAAATGGAGCCTAGTAAAATATTTTTGAAACCAGAGTTTGTGGACATAGATTTAACCAAAGCAGTGCCAGGAGGTTATGTCAAGGATACATATGCTAACCTGCTCTCCAACATTCAAAGATACTTCAACTATGAAGGGAGATATCATAAGGTGTATTCTTATCATTTCAAGCTCTTATTGCATTTCAATGGAATAATTTCTCTAGATTTGCCTTTCTTTCTATTTCAGAGTTTGGCCAAGATGGAAGATAAGGTGTAGATGAAAACTCAGGCATGTGAAACTTCATTATTCATCATGGTTTTTTTAAATTAATAGTTTTTCATGAACTTCAGAAGGTGAATAGAGAATGGTCTGCGTTTCTTTTTCTATGTGGATTTGGGGTGGAAACACATGGAACAGGTGTTAGCCCTAGGGTCAAGGAGAAATCACCATCTGAAACCACTGACCCTGTAGAAACAAGATCAAAGAGATTTTTCAAATTAAAGGCTAGAAAACAAGTAAAAGGTCTAGAGATTAAAACACCAGTAATTATTCAAGAAACCCCTCAACCTGCACAAAGGAGGATAACCAAATGTAAGAAATCAGTGCAGAAACAATCAACCAACAAATCAACCCAGAAAGGGTTGACTAGAAGTCAAGTAGTAAGGGAGAAAGGAAAAACAGTGGTTTCAGAAGAAGATCCAGGTTTAAAGGGTAGTTTGAATGATATTTTACAAGCTATTGATATTGAGGAATCTCCTTTAGTGCAGGCAGATTTTATAAATTTGGATGAAGGGAAATCTAAAAAGATCAAATCCTCCAAAAATTTGGATTTTAATGATGAGATTTCAGAGTTTGTGTTCAAGCCCAGAAGGCCTTTAACTAGGAATTCAAAAAGGTTGCAAGGACTGGATGTGGAATTAGAAAAAGCTGGAGAAGTTTCAAATGATTATGAGGAACCCATAGACCTTTCATCACCTATGCTTGAGGATGACAAAAACAGAGTTTTCCATACTCAAAGAGAAAAGAGCAGTTATGAAGGAATGAAAGAAAAACTAAGACTAGCTAATCTTCAAATTGCTAGGCTTGAGAAGAAAGCAAGAAAACATGTGGTGGAGAAGTTAAAATTTGACAGAATTAAAGCTTTGTGGGAACTTTAAAGAGTTTCAAATCCTGAAACAGTCAACATTGAAGCTCAGTTTTTCACCCGGACTCTACCTGCAATCAAAGAGGCCAAGTTTGTGAGAAAGATAAATGTAAATTTAAGGGCTACTAATAGGAGGTTGAAGAGGCATATTGAGGATCTTGAAATCCAATTGGAAAACTCTGAAGAAGGTCAGCTGCAGTAGAAGTAGGACAGTAAGTGACAAATCTCTAATATAATTTTGTTTTGGGAAGGTCATCACTTTTGGAAACCATGGAAAAGTTCAATTATATTGATTTCAAGGTCCATTAGCATCAAAGTCATAATTAAAAGAATGTAAATATTATAAAGGTTTAAATATGATGAAGAAACTGTGTATTATGGAGATACACAGCAGTTTCATAGCACGCTACGAAACTGCTGTAGGTGACATACACAACAGTTTTAAAATTTTTGATAAGATTCCAAGAGGTAAACACTAGGTTTTTGAAGTTTTGATGCTGTTAAGAGATGGAAATCAGTCAGAAATGAAGTTCTAGCTATCAAATAGAAGGAGATTAGATGTTAAGAGATATTTTACAAAGGCATAGTTATTGCGCTACGAAAACAGCTGATATTTTCGTAGCGCAGACACATCAGATCTCTTCACACTCTTTCAGGAACTTAATTTTGCACAGGTGGAAGGATATGGTTTTATGGAAGTGATAACACATATCACTTGTCTAAAGAGGTCCATTTTGTTAGCAAAAGGATTCAAGGAGCATAAATGAAGGTTACAACTATATTGCAGGAAACATGTTCCTAGTTTTCAGGATAGATAAGGGATAAGATAACAGAATATGTCGACGAGGTTATGGACATCATCAAGGTCGAAGATTAGGAGGAGCAACTGTCAAACATGATATTTAATTTTCAGATAAGGTTTTTTTAGTCATAAGGAGTTTTACTCCTAATTGTATTAGGACTCTAGAACAGACAGTGAACTGTCACATGTAATTAATAGTCAGTTTTAGAGTATATAGGTGTCAATATAAGATAGAATTCGAATTCGTCTGAAGATGGATCATAGAATCCAATGTTGTAATGAATCTATAAGAGAGATGAGGTCGAAATCCTCAAGGTTGGCAATTTTCATGAACAAGCAGACTATGTGACTATAGCAGGCTGTGTGTTTTTTATCATAACACAAATATTGGCTTACTACTCAGGATTTAGAAAGAGTTTTTAATGTGTGATCTTACTATGGCTTTCCTTATCTATCTGTTTGCAGTGGTATAAACATATGTTACTTAGAATTCATTGGAAAATTCTCTAAATTCCTGCATATGTTCATATACTGTGTTTTGTTCACTCTGTTTTTGTTTCCGATTGATGCACTTAAGAATTCTGAAATGCCCTGACTTCCATGATAAGATGATGTTGATGTTTTGTGGGAAAATACCTAGACTCCATCACCTAATAGATGTTTGTTGATCATTATCTCAACCAGTCATACACTTTTATCCAATTTATTCCTAGAGTTAGCCATCTAATCCTTAATTCAAAATCTCAAACCTAGTGAGAGAGCTCTCTCAGGTTGAGGAGGCTAAGCCTCAACTAAAAGTCTGGTTTGAAATAGTTACACTGAGATAGCCTGGCCAGTAGCCTATCAGGTCCTATTTTGGTGATAACACCTGGTTTGAAACATAACCTCATAAGCATTGGAAAAATCATGCAAAAGGGCTACAATGTATTTTTATGGAATGATGTGTGCACAATCTCGGATAAGCCTCCAAGTAGACAAATGATTGCAAAAGTTCATATGAAAAACAATAGAATGTTTCCTCTCAAGCTAAGATCAGATTTGAAGGAAGAAGGTGTTGTAGCAACTATCACACAAGAAAACTTTCAAGAAGAAATTAAACATGAAAATTGGTTATGGCATTTGAGATTTGGTCATCTCAACTTTGGACGTTTGAATTTTATTCATAGAAAATGTATGGTGAAGGGATTTCCACTCATAGAAAAACCAGACAACCTATGTGAAGGATGTATCTTTGGAAAACAACATAGAGAATAATTTCCTACATGAAAGTCAATAAGGGAAAAGGTTCCTTTGGAGATTGGCCACTCAAATCTGTGTGGACCAATGCAAACACCATCATTTGGTGGAAGCCACTATATTTTGACCTTCATAGATGACTACACAAGGAAGACATGGATCTACTTCCTAAAATAGAAAAGTGAAGTGTTTGACCACTTTTTCCACTACAAATATCTTGTTGAGAAGCAAAGTGGACACTACATAAAGGTGTTGAGTAATAATAGATGTGGCGAATATATCTCAAGTGACTTCCTATGTTTTTACAGGGAGCATGGAATTCACAAGAAGTTTACAAAAAGGTATGCACCTAAGAAAAATGGTGTCGCGAAAAGAAAGAATAGGACCATCATGGAAATGGCAAGGAGTATGTTGAAGGAAAAGCATTTTCCAAATGATTATTGGGATGAAGTTATCGCTTGTGCAACATATATTATTAATCGGTGTCCAACCAAAATTGTTATGAATAGAGTTCCTAAAGAGGCATAGAGTGGAAGACAACAATATGTCACTCACATGAGAGTGTTTGGATGTGTAGCGTATGCACATGTCCTAGATGAGTTGAGGAAGAAGTTGGACAATAATGGGTATAAATGTATATTTTTTGGATACAGTGATGAATCCAAGGCATAAAATCTCTACAATCCATCAACCGAGAAGGTAATAATCAACAAAGATGTTCAGTTCATAAAAGAGGAAGCATGGGATGAAAGTTTAGAGAAGAAATTCAATGTGAGGACATGTATGTCACATGAATACAAAGAGGAATTGACCGCAACAAGTAATTCCTCAATAGTGAGTCCTCCTCCACCTACACAAGCTCAACAAAATAGTCAACATGTGACATCAAAAATAAATAATAGGATAGCGTTGCGCAACCAAGGAAGTACTTCTCCAAGCACATCACAAAGATTCGCAAGTCCATCTACTTCAAGTGAAACACCAAGCCCATCTTCAACAAGCATAAGAATACCAAAATTCAGAAATTTAAATGAAATTTATCAGCAAGATGAAGTTGATAGTAGCATTGGTCTAAATTATTTATTTTAATTATTTTGTCATGTAGATGACCCAATACATTTTGAGGATGCAGTCAAGGAAGAGAAATGGGTTGCGGCAATGAATGAAGAAATAGGAGCAATAGAAAAGAATGACACATGGGAACTAGTGGACCTTTTTCAATGTAAAGAAGTCATTGGAGTGAAGTGGGTCTATAAGACCAAGATAAACATTGAAGACAAAATTGAAAGGCATAAAGCAAAGCTAGTTATTGAAGGATACAAGCAGCAACTTGGAAGAGACTATGCGGAAACATTTGTGCCAGTCGCGAGGATGAAGACCATGCATACAGTGTTGTCGATTTTCGCGCAACAGAATTGGAAAGTCTATCAAATAGATGTAAAAATAAACGTTCTTGAATGGAGTGTTGAAAGAGGAGGTGTATTTTGTGCAACCTCTTGGTTATGAGGTAGAAGGCCAAAAACACAAGGTCTGTAGGTTGCGGAAAGCTCTCATTGGGCTAAAGCAAGCACCGCGTGCATGGTATAGCAGGACAGATGCTTACTTGATGGAAATTAGGTTCGAAAAATGTGATGGTGAACCTACTCTCTACATCAAATAGTGTGACGGTAGGATTCTTATTGTTTTTTATATGTAGATGATTTGATATTTACAGGGAGTAATGATTTCCTCATCGTTGATTTCAAGGAAGTCATGAAAAGTGAGTTTGAAATGACTGACTTAGGGTTGTTAAGATATTTTTTGGGCATAGAAGTGAAAAAAAATAAAAAATGGCATTTTTATCTCTCAAGAAAATTATGTCACACATTTTAGAGAGGTTTAATATGAAAAATAACAATCCATCACCAACTCAAACAATCATGGGGTTGAAGTTGAGCAAGGAATATTGCAGCAACAATGTCAATCCGACATTATACAAAAGCATGGTAGGCAGCCTAATGTATTTGACTGCAACTAGGCCTGACATAATGTATACAGTGAGTTTGGTGTTGAGGCTCATGGAGACACCCAAGGAGACACATTGGCAAGCAACAAAAATAATTTTAAAGTATTTCAATGGGACAAAGGAGTATGGCATATTGTACTCCGCAACTGATGATTTTAGGCTGGTTGGTTACACTGATAGTGATAAGGCAGGAAGTGTTGATGACATGAAGAGCACGTCATAATATGTTTTTCATTTGGGTTTGACGACCATCTCATGGGCTTCCAAGAAGAAACCGATAGTGTCATTGTCAACAATAGAAGCTAAATATGTCGTCACAACAACAGAAACATGTCAAGCAATTTGGATGAGAAGGATGTTGCGGGTTTTATGTCATGAACAAAATGGAGCAACCATAACTTTATGTAATAACAGTTCTGCAGTTTCACTATCAAAAAATTATATTTTTTACAAGAGGACAAAGCACATTTATGCTAAATATCATTTCATAAGAGAATTAGTTAACAATGGTGAAATTCTGTTGCAACATTGCAGGTTAGAGGAATAATTTGCAGACATCTTCATAAATCCATTGGCACGTGAAAATTTCGTTTATCTCAGAGATTGTCTGGGAATGGTCAATGGCGGCAGTTGCGATTAAGGGGGAGTGTTGGAAAATTAATCACAACCACCAGGTTTAATTTACTGATATGCAACCAAACCTCAATTAATGTTTTGCAGGTTGCATATTGCATTTGCAGAGAAGGAAAATTTCTGAGCAGAGTGCATAACCAATTCTGCAATGGAGTTAAAATAGAAATTGAATGCATGGGTAGTAAATGAGTATGGGAAAAGAATTAATCCCCAAGTTTTGTTTACTTCAAGCAAACTATGTAAATTCAATTTTGCCCATCCATTGTATTAAATTGTCTGTCACGAATTAAATGTCTTCGATATATATGTTTATATTTTACAAGTAAGTTCAAGTGTTGTGTAATGTGGTGGATGTAATTTTGGAAAGACAAGAAAGAGAAAATCGTGGAGCGAATTTTGGTGGGCTGCGTGAAAACAAGTTACAAGTTTTACTGTGTGTAAATTCTACAACCCTCGTGAATGTGATTCTCAGTAAGAACAATAATTTTACTAGTGAAGGAGCCGCAACTTCTATATGAATGTGTATGTTGTGTTTTTGAATTATAATCTAAAGTTTGGTTAGTCACCATATAGAGTTGGAATTTTTCACGTATCTTGCTTACCACAACACTCTGTTTCACTGTGAGTAAATTTTTTTGATTATATTTTCTCCTCTAAATTTGCGATTTTAATCTCTGCCACTCGATATTAAAAGAAAGACCTTCATACTTTTATTTTGGCCACTGTATGGTATGGATTAAGTGAGTTCCGCAACTCTGTGTAAACTTCCGCAACTCTGTTATCTTGGTAAAATTCATTTCCACAACTCTATGTGAACTTGTGTTGAGGGAAAAGAAATTTCCTCTGTCTTTAAAAATTTTAAACACTATATGAACTATTTGTTTGAGTAATCACCGCACTTCTATGGAATCCATAATTCGTAGATCCTAGTTACGAGCACTCCAACGCTATTTCACAACGCAGATATAACAATAACACCAAAGCCAGGTTATAAATAAATTCCAAACATGAAAACCATTATAACCTCTTAGATTTGATTGCTGGCCATTGCTATATTGTTAACTTACTCTGTGCCGGACTTTTGGAATTTTTAAACTGACATGGATTTTTTAAATCGGACAAGGCGCACTTCGTTCTTCATTGATGTTACTATCATCATGCTGTTGACACATAAACGTCGACTGGAAAGAGTTTCTTTAATCAGAAGACCAAACTTTGGATGAGGCTCAGTTCACCATCATCCATGTCAAAATCAACATGCTATGGACGCAGAAAAACTGTGTGGAAAGAAAACTCTGTGAACGGATTCCGATTTCAAACGAATGTGTTTTTTCTTTGGGCCGAAGGAAAAATATAATATCATTTTTCACGAACATGATAAATATTCCCCATATAGGAAAAAATGAAACGTGATGGTATTTTGAGGAATTTGCGCCGGCTATCGAATTTCAGTGCACTCCAGTATCAATTAGCTTAATTTAATTTAATTATAGATTTAGGAAGTGTTTTCGAATCAAATAAACCATGTAGCTTTTTAAATCTTATTATGTTTATCCCATTACCTCAATTTTGTCTATTCGATTTTAAAATATCACCAAAACCAACAGTCAAAATAAAAATAAAAAATTGTATGAACAAGGTGAGATTGGAAAATTCTTTTGGAAGTCATTTAATTTTTAATTAGATTCAATTCCGAGTCACTTGTAATTTTCCTTCCTCTACGTTTTAATACACCAATCATGTTTTTGTTTGTTTTTGATGTTCACGCATGAATGGGGAATAAATCGTGACACTTATTAGTCAAAATATGCTCTATATTTTACTTGTATTTAAAAAGAAAAATTCAAAGAGAGAAAACCTAGACCACATGCATTATATCAATAGTGGTGGTTTTACATGACTTCTTAGAAAGGAAACAAAATAAAGACGGTTCAATAGCTGATAATTTTTAATGAAAAATTGAATAATCACACATAATAAATTATAATTGAAAATATTTTTACCACATGCTACATGTACTCTATAGATATAAAGAGTGATCATTTGATATGAATTTCGATGATTACACACAACACAAAATACACATTTGTTATTATTGATCACATAGAAAATTACATATATAGTTGTAAATCACCAACTTCCAGATGATAAGATCTGAAGAAGGTGGATATCACATAGCGAATTGCATATATAGTGGTAAATCACCAACTTCTAGATGATAAGATCCGAAGAAGGTGGATCTACGACTCATAGACAACTCACATACATTGGGAAGTAGCTACATCTAGAATCACACCTAGGGACTCACAATGAAAACTCACCACAACCTAAAATACATGAAAGCATTACTTCCATATAAGGTCCATAACCTATGTTTGCACCATGCCCACAAATTGACTTCACTTTGGAGGTATCCTTTGTTTTCATTGGAGTGGAACTCTCATCAACTTATTGCTCAAGCAATGTTGCAACTGAATGCGCATATACATCTTCTCCTCTTCCACAATTTCAAGCATTCTTCTCAATTCAATATTCTCCATTCGAAGAGACAAATTCATCTCCTATAGCTCTTGGAGACTCTTCTTTCCCATTCTTCCAACTTGGTCAGAACTAGCTCTGATACCACTTGATCTGAAAACTGGAGGAGAACTTATCCTTCATAAAAATGATTGTCTTTTGACGCCTTGCAAGGAAAAATGGGTCTTATGACACACATGTTTTTAAGGTCTATTCAAGGACTATGAGTTAGTTTTTCATGTAAACTTAAAACACAAGCAACATCTCAACATTTAAATCATATAGGCATTCATGAAGAGAAACAACACAAATTTGGTGACAGAGTTCACCCCTCCTAGGTTACATATCTTGGCTTGCTAACACAGCTAGAACACTCCATATATTTAGTGAAAAAAGGTACACAAAGTTTTCTGAAAAAACAAGTGGCTTGTTTTCCCTTCAAAAAAACATTCTTCTGCAAAGAACTCTCACTCTATAAAGCATGAAAACCTATAATTAATCAAGAAACCATCATTAAGAAAATGATTCTGCTACAAAGACCCTGTATTCCATTTGAAAATGAGCAATACATGAGCATAGAAGTACTACAATTCCACGTTGACGTACAAAAAAATAGCTTTCCTCAATAAGACATAATGAGGAAAGAAAACTGAGTTGCACCCTACAAGTCACAACTGTTGCAGTAAACATCTGAAGTTAAGAAAACCCCTACAAGGTCCTCTCCATGCTCACAAACCTTAAAAAAATGCTCCAAAACATTAATTGATCATGACACCCATGGAATCAAACATGCAAAGTGTCTATTTAGATGTGCTCCAATCAGCAAACAATGGTCTCCATTGGATCCAGAATGTTTAAAAAACCCTATTTGGACTCTTCTTGAGCTCCAAAAGGAAAAATACTCCTCAAGTTATGGCTGAAACAAGATCTGAACAAGTTCTTTTGTTATTCGTCCTACAAAATGGATATATTGTCTAACAAAGCTAAAAATATTTTCTATTTTCCACTAGGGAGGCGACAAATTCACCCACCGAATGTTCAATTTATTAGACCATTAAATTATCCAATAACTCAGTATGCACCCAAAAATTTAGCCCTATTTGGTGGTTATACACTCTTCACCTCCCTCTGAAATGGGTGTTCACATTAAACCCCATAAGGCGAGGGGCCAAGGCTAACCTCACGTCCCCATCGGGGTAGCACCCAACAGCTGCACTGGAGGTTGTATGGACTACCACGAGACCTAGGGCTGGTCCCCATCATCCAAACCTCAGGTTAACACCTTCGCTTAGTCCGATGGGCTTGTATATGGCCATGGTGTAGGGCCTTGAGCCTGCCCCCCCAATCCACCGGCTCCAAAATCCATAACATTGGGTCTTGTGGTTTCAACCGTGACCATGGATCAGGGCAAGAACGAGCCCTGCTGTTGTCGCTTTCATCGAGGTCATGTGGGGCACCGATGACCGAGGTCCAGTACTTAGCCCCAACCCCTTCCCCCAATACCAAACCAGAAAAACTTTAAATTAACGTTGTGAACTATGTATTACAAGAAACACATTCGATCCCGCTTGGATTGCGGGTCAACCCCATAAAATTTTATACAACCCTAAGGTGCCACGTGGCAGCCACGAGTTAGCATGCTGACATCAGCCAATACAGACTGCCTAGTCAGGAATCCAGTGAGCAACCCTGCTAATTTTTCGTTATTGGGCCAAATGATCAGAACATCGTAACTTTGTCATATGACATCAAATTGAGGTGAAATAAGTGTCCCTAGAATCAGAACGATGAACACTATGAATTTACTCTAGGTTTGAAATATTATGGGAACTTTCATTTTTGAGATAAATTTTGATCACGAGATGAGTCAAGCATGTTTTTTTTAGTGTTTATATAATTTACCTTATGGTTTATAATATTGGTCCCTTTGGTTTAATAATATTCAACCATGTCCAACCATGTTTTATAAAATCAATCGTGGTCAAACATGATTAAGCATGGTCTACCATGGTCCAACATTGCTTTATGAAAAGGATTGTCTCAAAATGAAAATCAATCATTGTTTCAAACATGATCCAATGTCACATTATGAAAAATATTGTCTCAATATGGTAATCATGGTCAACCATGGTCAGTCATGGTCAACCTTGAAAAACCATGGTCAACCATCATCATCCATGGTCAAGCATGGTCCTACGTCGCATTCTGACAAGGATTGTCTCAATATGAAAATCAACCATAGTCAACCATGGTTAAATGTGTTTATTACATGGTTTATAATATTTAACTTAGGGTTTATATACCTTGGGTTTAAAAATTTACTAATGTGGTTGTGCTAGTTAATATGAAAATATCAAATATATAATTATAACACAATATAATTATAAGAAAGTTGAATTAGTACTTTTTATCTTAAAATATTCTAAGATGAAGCTACGTTAACATAAGAACCATTAGCTAATGTACTTTGTGATCATGGTTTTAAAACAAGGATATATATATATATATATATATATATATATATATATATATACTCTAATTAAATTTCATTTTTTCAATTTTTTTAATTTATTTTGTATAAATACGTATAAAATTTGATATGACCATATATTGTATTAAATTAACCTAGTTCCATCTTAACTCTGGATCTACCAAGTCTCTCTCGGCTTGGTAGATACAGAGTTAAGATATATTTAGGCTAGTTTAATATATATGTAGTTGACATTGAAATATTATATTTATAATTCACATTCTTCATATTAAAATGTTAAAACACACACCTCATAGTTTTTCCTGTATGAATACATTTAGTTATTTTTATTATTATTTTTTTCTAAAATATTACATATCAAATCCATATTAAGCATTGAAAGAATTACAAATTTCCCTCATACATTGAATTAGAAAACAATTATTCTCTATATATGTTTCATGTTAAACTCTTTTACTCAACCACTGTATTGAATTATTTGATTTATAACCCATGTTAATATTTTCTTTTTTATTTTATTTTTATTTTAAAAATGTTATATATCAACTCCATATAAAAGCTGAAATAAACTACACATCTCCCTAGCTATGGAAAGTGAAAATATAAGATTTTTTTTAATGTAAATTATTTTCATTTTCTGTATACACAATACATATAAAATCATGTTATCTAATATGGATATTGAAATATTTTACTTATGGTTGAGAGTGAAATAGTTTTTATTTTAAATATTACATGTAAACTGAACCTAAAATGAATTAAAAATAATGTAATATCAATATTATTATTTTCTATCATTTCCATATTAAGTAGTGATGAAATTACATTTCCTCCTCGTACTAAGAAATAAATTAATTTTTTCTCATCTTCATATTAAGTAATGGAGAAATTATATTTCTTCCTCATACTAGGAGGTAAATTATTTTTTTTTGCTTTTGGTTACTTTATGTCTCTATATAAAGTTATGTAAAATTAAGATGAAATTGAAGTATTTTAATTATGGCCAACATTAAATTATTTTTTTATTAATATTTTTAATTTGTTAATTTAAAGTATTACTTTACTATTTTTAAATTTAATGTTACTTGACAACATATTTCTCATACCGAGATATAGAAGTGCCTCTTGGTGCAATAAATGTTAATTTAAAGTATTTTACTTTACTATTTTTAAATGTAATGCTAAGTGAGAGCATCTCTCGTACTCTGTTGTAGAGTGCCTCTCAATGCAATAAATGTACCAATTTTCCAATATGCAATGTGCCAATTTAAATTGTACCTTTTGTATTCACATATTTTTCAGAAAATAAGGCATTTAGTGTTGCTTAAATATGAAAAGTAAGGAACAATAAGGTATCTATATTATAGAAATGATATTCAACGTATACAATCTCACACAACACATAAACATATTCTTCTAAATGAATCAGGAGTCTGAACCTCCAAAATCATAAAATATAACATCACATTGCATCCATCACATGTATGATATAGCTTGCGACATCATTATTAATTATTGATTACTTCATCTTATTCTTCTGTGCTGCTACTTCGACTCACCATTATTACTCCACTCTGCCACTTTTTCATAGGCCCTCTGATATAATATATGTATAATTTCTTCTGAATAATTGTACTCAGCTGCAGATAACCTCAACTGGATGTCGGAGTTCTAAGAAAAGATTGGTTTATGCAACTACTTTGTTGAAATTATTTTTGGTTGTCTCTCATGGAAGCATTTTCTTCTGACATACCATTCAAAGAGGCACTGACTACTTTTTCCTTGGCCTTAGGAAGAGCTTCAATTAGGTTTTTGAGGGAAGTGGTGGGATGGTCAATCCTCTTCATTATATGTTCAACTAAATCTGCAGGTGTCATATGAGTGGCCTCCATCACATATTGGATCTTAGGAAATAGAGGATGGTCTTGATCAATGGCGAGGTAATTTCGGGAAAGAACCTTGAACGCTCCGAAAGTGCAGAATGAGAGGAGAATCTGTTTGTCCAACTGACCAAACCTAAGAAGCATTGGGTTGAGCCTGTAGATCAAAAAACAGTCTCTCGCTTCTACTTATACATAAATTTAATATCATTATAACCCTTCTCCACATAAATATTTAGCCAAATCTGACTCACTGATCTCGAGAAAATTGAATAATGTCTATAGATGACGGTGGTTTGTTTCTTGAAAACTGTGAAGCATTTTGACCTGAAATTAAATGAGCTTATTCATCTAACCCCCATGTATTTACTGTAAAAATTTCATGGAAAATAGGTACCGAGTTTAAGAGATATGGTGAAAATACAACTACTTTGTGAAATCATAGCCCAAAAGCGGAATGCCCCAATCTTATACTATCTCTAGCCATCATATGACATGTTGAGGGTATTGGGATGACATGGAATGGTCCATATAACATTTTAAAGTTCCTGTGAGAAAGCTTCTAGGCCAAACAAAAACCTTCAAACTTAAAAGTCTTTTCTTTCAGCAGAAGCACAACGCAGTTGCGTAGCGCACCTCCATCTTCATGACTTGACCAAACACTGATCGTATGATCAAGAAAAATGATTTGGAGCTGATACAAATATTCACAAAAGCCTCCTACATGGAAAAAAGAGCAAAAAACATTGGTTCCTCATCAAAATTTGCTGGGTTGGTAGAAGCGAAGCACCCCTTGCATACTTTGCGCAACGAACCTTTCAAACTGTTGTACTAGAGGTTGATGTCATAGTATAGGTCTAATTTAATCACAAAACTGCTTGACAAGATGTCACTAGATCGTCCCAATGATGCAAGACCGTGAACATCATACCCCCACTCATGACTTAAATGGCTCATAACCCTAGACTCACTTAACTTGACCTCTAAGAATATAAATGACCATTTGCATGACCTTTCGAGACATATTGACATAATTACATTTAATAATGAAAATTTTATTATAAGCTAAGACCCATAGCTTTATTTTCTACAAGATCATAGCTAAACCTTTATACATTTGTTATGATTTGAAAGATAAAACTTGTTTTATAACTACTATAACTATAGGATATAAACACACCGTAAACACAAAAATATGATCTAGGAAACCCTTTTGGGAGAAAACGTAGTTGGAAGGTGAGGCTACTTTGTTCTCTTTTTCTTGAATGGAAATTATGCAAATACAGAGTAGTCACTCTCTATGGAGTTCCCTGATATCTGTTTCCCATGGGTTTCTCCAGAACAAAAAAACTCTATATCCTAATCTCTCTCTCTCTCTCCACTCTCAACTACTTTTCTCAACTATGGAACAAAAATACACTCGAATAGAATGAAACCCCTTTTCCTCCTAGTGGCTTAGGTATGACACAACCTAGTATCCAACTATAAGTTAAATTTGACTCGTGTAACCCTCAATATCAATTACATATCAACCCTTCTAGATTATTATTCATCATGCCCATGCTACTAGCCCCTTTTCCATAGTAACAATATCTACAATGACATCCTCTAACAAAGTTACAGATCAAATGAGAAGTACTACCTCAAAGTGAGAACCCTAGCCAAAAAACCCCCAAAACACCATGAAAAAATAGGCTAAAAAAGGAAGTGTTGATGTTGGAATAACATTTTCTTTTCAGGGTAAATTTTCAACATTTCTAAAAAATGACAGTAAAACCAATTGTTTTTGTGCAAAAGACACCTTGAAAACGAAAATTGTTGATGCTGGAATAACGACTTTTTTTGGGG
Source organism: Pinus albicaulis (assembly GCA_034641835.2). NCBI lineage: Eukaryota > Viridiplantae > Streptophyta > Pinopsida > Pinales > Pinaceae > Pinus > Pinus albicaulis. The sequence goes on along the minus strand of CM076584.1, from coordinate 133,705,115 downwards.
GTAAATTTTCAATATTTTTTAAAAATGGAGTAAAAACCATTTTTATTTGTGCAAAAGACACCTTGAAAATGACAAGTGTTGATGCTGGAATAACATTCTTTTTTTCCATGCTAAATTTTCAACATTTTTTAATAATGACGTTAAAGAAAAAATATCAAGAATCCAATTTTTTTTGAAGTTCCAATGATTTTCAAGCATGACATTAAAGATAAAATATCACTTCTCCGAAAAGCCTTAAAATTCCAATGATTTATAGGCATGACATTAAATTTAAAATATCACGTCTTTGAAAAAAATTAAAATTCGAACAATTTT